>CABFVZ010001181.1:194231-233989 GCA_902151445.1 Timema monikensis
CACCCCCTATTTCCACTTGATATCATCGATAACATTTAATATAATGAGTCTTTATTTTCTTTAATTCTTTCCTTATTTCTGTAGTACAATATATATTCCTTAAGCTTAATGTCAGTACTTCAGTAGCCATCCTCAAGTTTATGAAAAAGATACAAAAATCTTTGTATGGAACTGTGCGCTTCACAGTGCCAGCGACGTGGTGTTTGACTGTTGTGCGCATGCGCACATAGGAAGGGGTTGCGGAGGAAGGTGGGACTGCCAGGTAGAGAGCACTGTTTCTCTCGTAGTGCCGGCTCTGGCGTGATGGTGGAAGGAAGTTTTTTACTCGGCGTGTGTTGTGCTTAAAAACCTTGTACCATATTATTGAATCTGATAAAGTGTAGAAGAGTGTAGAATTAGATTACTATTCTGCTTCCAGCTATTCTATTTGATTCTTTTTTTTTTCGGTTCTTTTATTTAATAGAAAGATTAAATGCGCTTGCAGTACTTTCAATGGAGAAAAATTTCCTCATTTGTCATCCAGAGATCAAGGAGAAAATTATTGAACTTTTTGCGCAAATTAAAACAAGAAGAATGAATTTCATTTTTAAATGAACAGATCAAACTTGAAATGTAACAATTTAAGTTAAAGTAAGTAAAAAAGTTATTTTTGTTAAGATTTTATCAAGTTCCTAAATAAATTGTCTTTGTATACATGTTTTTTTTCTTCCTTTTACACAATTTTAAAACAAAGGCTAAACATTTTCTCCCACTAATTTCAGCTACGAGCCACCACTGTTAATTACTTAATTATTTTCAGATGGGAACTCTCATATTTCTTGTTTCTCAACACAAATCATTATAGTCCCTCATTTCCTTCGCATGTGGGTTCAATAAAACTGCGTGACTTTTGATGATACTACTATAGTCCTACGTGGCGTAGATAGCATTTCCCCCTCCCCATTATTCCCCACGAAATATATAAGGGGAGGGGGGATGCAAACAGGTCGATTAAGGGTTGTCAGTGGTCGACGTCAGTCAAGAGGGGTGGAGGAGGGAGAAAGGAAAGTGGTCATTCGACGTTCACCGATTCGATCTGCTTGTTCTCGTAGCAACTCTTCATTCCATTCTTCGAGTCGTTTAAAGTCGGGACGCTGATCAAGGCATACACGAAAAACTTGATTATTATTTTTTTGTATAAAAAAGTTTATTTTAAAGTCACTTTTTAACAACTTTTTTTTTCCCCTCCCCGGCGAGCAGAAAATCACAGTACGTTTTTGTGTTAGTAATTTTTACACATTTCACAAAATTTCAAAAATTTAGTTTGCACAATAAACTGTATCCATGTGTAAAAATAAAGTCTTACAGCATCTGCAGTTTATGTTAGTAGTAATAATGTTTATCTGCAGTTCTGCATATGGATTTTTCAAATCACTTCACTAAACAAATTAGATCATTTGTGTTTGTTTTTTGATTTTAGCACCGTGTCTTACCCGTTTGGGTTATACACTTATTTACTAATTACCCTAATGGTTGTAGGTATTAGGAAGGTTATATTTATAGGAAGTGTACCTAAATTCGCGTGGAGTGAGAATGGAAAATCAGTTTGGAAAAACCGCTCTTAATACACCCAACCGAGATTCTAACCTGGATCTCTCCGTCATCGGCAGTCTAGAATATTGCAAGAGTAGCACGTTAGACCACGCAGCCACCGAAGCGGGTTGGTTGGCTTACTGAAAATAAATAAAAATATGATTATCGTTTTTAAAAGGCATATCTTTGGAATTCGGGCTCAAGCCCAGTAGAAACCATTTCACGCGATTTATTTGGGCGAGGGCTACATATTAGGGATGTCATTCGATACATATAGGTCGATATATTGAATTGATGTACCAACAGTATTATAAACTTTATTAAAATATTATTTAAATAGATTGTTGAAATGGTGGATTTCTACTTACATTTAAAAAAATATAGACGATAGCAAACACAAAAGTGATAGTTACAGATATACAAAACAATTTACTGAAAAGATTTTTTTTAAATGACCTTGAGAATACGAATTGAATAATCTATTGCTACTTTTCTGATTATTTCGTGGTAGTTACAATCATTATTTTGTCACAAGTTTACCTAATGAAATAAACGCGAAAATATCGTCCGTGTGATGGGGGAGTGTTGAAGGGAGCTAGGAAGTGTTAGAGTGGCAGGCTAACCCAACGAAATATCAAGCATGGCTCATTTTCATAGCAATGTTTTTAGCTAGGAAGATTCTGTGTAGGGGTTTTTCTTGGCGAGTATACGTGACCTTAAAAGTGTTCTAGCTAGTTTTAAATAATTGTTTTTTAACATTTGACTTTTTTCCATTAGTTAACCATTTGTAATCTCTTGATTAACAATCTTTTTTAGAAGAAACATTGATGCAGAACTTTCTTTAAACTCGACTTTATTATAAAAAGTCTTAAGGTGGTAGGTTTAGGAGAAACGAGGAAAAGGTCAATGTTTTTCCAGTTTTTATAACAAAACATGTTTTTGGTCAAAATAAATCCAATATTGCTTCAATAGAGACATAAAGAGTTTAATTTTCTTCACATAGTGATATCAACAGTTCTTGAATATCTGTCAAGGTTGTCATGTTGGAATGTATTGATAAATTTTCTCTTCATTAAAAAAGTGTCTTATCTAACGCCGATATGCTCATGAAAGATATTCAACAACTGTTGATATCACCAAGCGAAGAAAATTAAATTATATATTTCTACTGGAGCTATATTTTATTTATTTTGGCCAAAAAAAGTTTGGCTATAAAAACTGCAAAAACACCGACTGGCTTTTTCTCGCACCACCTACATCCCACCTTAAACATATTTTCTATCGAGGTTTCGCTAATTAATAAATAACGAATAAATATGTAAATATGTTGTAAATAGCGATGTAAATATTAGCTTAGGTCACTAACAATGCTAATTTTAGAAGAAAAGTTTGTTAACTAAGAGAGTGTAAATGGCTGCCCAACAAAAAGATAAATCAAAACTTTCTTCAGCACTTTTAAGTTAATGACTAATCTGACTCCTTAGCAGTATTGCCAATTTAGCGACTTTGTCGCTAGACCTAGCAACTTTTACGTGTCTGAAACGACTAATTTTAATTCTTAGCGCTTAGCGACTAATTTGGCGACTGGCGACTTTCCTTAATTTTATGCCAAGTTCATGTTTATTATTTTAAATTTTAATCCTGTAAAATTTTTATTTTTGAACTACCGTATTGCAAGAACGCATAATGCATTACTCCGGTCTACAGAAGAGCTCTAAATTAAACTATCTATCTGTCATTCACAAATCACAATGACATCATTCTGATGACTTAATTTTTCGTTTAGCGACAATCTTGTGACTTTCTGGTACTAATCTAGCTACAACACGTATATGGTCGTTGGCGACACTGCTCCTTAGCTCAGTCGGTAGCTTGTATGCCAATAGAGCTAAAAAAAGTTTCGCGTTCGCTTCCTGGTACTTAAAAAGTCGTAAAATTTATGGAGTTATTTTTTTAAATAATTATCTTGTTAGTTATTCATTCGCTGGTGTAATCAGTTGGTTAAGAAATTTATTTTATAATATATTTTTCAAAAAGTTTTTTTTTTCAAATATTCGTTAATCGATAAAAAGAGATTCTTAAAGTAAAATTAATAGAAAGGTCCTTTTAAAAATAATACAAACCTTTTTTTTTTATGGTCAACATTGATAGCATTTTAGGTGACCTGGTGGTCTAGGGGTAAGGTGTCAGACTTCTGTGCTGGCGGCCGGGGTTCGATCCTCGGTCCCGGCACAGATTTATCTGATTTCCAAACCCTTCCTACACCTCTGACAAGATATCTTGTGAATGTGTGGAATGCCAGGTCGCCACCGTGGTTCGGATTCCACGTTAAACTGTAGGTCCTTCATTTCATCTCACAATCACCCTAACATTACACATTAGCGTAAGTGCGTATAACCCGAACGGGTAGTAAGACGCGGTGCTAATAATAATAATAATAATAATATGATAGCATTTTACTAGTGTTAATTTATAAGTATTGTTATTATCTATCAAAAATGCCAGCTGCAGATCATATGGATTGGCGTATGAATATGTGAAAGTGTATCTAGTAGCTTCTTATGAAAATTTGATTGCATATCGAAATGAGTTCTTGCGACCTGTTACATCAATTTGGGATTTAATGTCGATTGAAATCAACGCTGACAAGCTAGCAGATTGTTTCTTTATACTCGGATCATTTGAATTACTTTGGACATTTGAGATAAATTATATAATGTCAACAATATTTGGACTACTGCGTTGCAAACGCAGTGTTGGTTAGAGTAGTGATTTTCAACCTATTGTGGTAAGCTTACTTCTCATATAAGGTATACCTTAAAATGATTTATTATTGTTATCATTCCAAGTCACCCTAATACAAAAATTGACATTTTGAACAAGCCCTGATTTTTTATTATATTCCGTGTATATTTTCATTCAAATATAGATTTTTGGATCATTCTTTATTTTTCTCCCAATTTTTAATTCCTAATACCGCATAGGAATGTCTAGTTATAGGCCTACTAAATTTCAACTCCATAAATTAATTATTTTACCTTAATGGTACGCAAAAAAAGCATAAAATAATAAGTTTGACCATTGATAGCTTGTGAACTCTAATTATTTGAAATGATTTAATTACTATTTATAGCTTATAATTAATTAATTCTTATACACTTGTTAAACATGTGTAATAAAATTTTAATGGTCAAATGAGCTTAACTGTCGTTGGGGTTTACTACAAACCTTGTGACTTGGACAAGGAAGAAAGTTGGATTAGGAGAATTCTCTCCTAGGCACGATAAATAATAGTACCTAGATAAAAACTATGGAAAAAGATGTTCACTAAAATAACGTGTCTATCATCTACTGACTTATCTATAAATCGGATGTGGGGGTTGACATCCGACGTTGATGCCTCGTTTAGGGCGTGGTCAATAGAGGTCCCTGTCTAAATTGTTTGTGTTGTGGCGCGGCTCTTGTCCTGGGGTGTAGGCGACGGATGGACATGGACACGACGACACTGGCGATGCAGCCGGCGTCGGTTCTTCATCAACGTGCCAGTCGACCCAGCTTCAGCCGTATCATCGGGAGAAACGACGACGTCGCCAGCTACAATGGCATGAGACTGTTCGACTCCAACACGCAGGTCAAAGGTACGTCTTGATCTGAAGCCTTCATAGGGTTGTTTGCTCGACCCTTCAAGAGTGCTTTATGTTCAATATGCACCCCTAAAGTGTGCTTTATATTTTATCTGCACCCACCAAGAGTGATGTATGCTCTTTCTACACCCCTCAAGAGTGAATTATGTTTAATCTGCACTCATCAAGAGTGATTTATGCTGTCTGCACCCCACAAGAGTGATTTATGTCCGATATACACACGTCAAGAGGGTTTTAAGTGTAATCTGCACCCATAAAGAGTTATAAATGCTCTGCCTGCATCCCTCAAGTGTGAATTATGTTTAATCTGCACCTATAAAGAGTGATTCATGCTCTGTTTGCACCACACAAGAGTGATTTATGTCCGATATGCACACGTCAAGAGGGTTTTAAGTGTAATCTGCACCCATAAAGAGTTATATATGCTCTGCCTGCATCCCTCAAGAGTGAATTATGTTTAATCTGCACCAATAAAGAGTGATTCATGCTCTGTTTGCACCACACAAGAGTGATTTATTCTCTCTCTTTACCCCTCAGGGAGTGCTGTTATATCTTCATCCCTAAAGAGTGCTATGTTCGTTCTCAACACCTTAAGAGGGATTCAGTCTCTGTATTTACTCCTCAAGTATGTTTTGCGTTCAATCTGAACCCTTCAAAAGGGATTCATGCTTGATATCCACCTTTCATGAATGCTTCATGCTCGATCTGAACCCTTCAAAAGGGATTCATGCTTGATCTCCACCTTTCATGAATGCTTCATGCTCGATCTGAACCCTTCAAAAGGGATTCATGCTTGATCTCCACCCCTCATGAGTGCTTCATGCTCGATCTGAACCCTTCAAAAGGTCATCATGCTTGATCTCCACCTTTCATGAATGCTTCATGCTCGATCTGAACCCTTCAAAAGGGATTCATGCTTGATATCCACCCCTCATGAGTGCTTCATGCTCGATCTGAACCCTTCAAAAGGGATTCATGCTTGATCTCCACCTTTCATGAATGCTTCATGCTCAATCTGAACCCTTCAAAAGGGATTCATGCCTGATCTCCACCCCTCATTAATGCTTCATGCTCGATCTGAACCCTTCAAAAGGTTATCATGCTTGATATCCACCCCTCATGAGTGCTTCATGCTCGATCTGAACCCTTCAAAAGGTTATCATGCTTGATCTCCACCTTTCATGAATGCTTCATGCTCGATCTGAACCCTTCAAAAGGTCATCATGCTTGATCTCCACCCCTCATGTGTGCTTCATGCTCGATCGGAACCCTTCAAAAGATCATCATGCTTGATCTACACACGCTTCAAGAGTCCTTTATGCACGATCTGCAGCCCCCAAAGGGGCTTTGTACTCGATCTATCTTCAAGAAAAAATTTACTTGTGACAAGCGCATGCGTATAGATATTATGACGCGAAAACAAACCGAACTAGTTTCCCGACACTATTTTTTGTATAACCATATGCTTGGTAAGCTTTACATGCCCCAATTGCCCGACATGATCAAACCCAGAATATGTTCTAATATGATTTGAACGTACAGTACATAAATAATTTATGTAGAAACTTGAAATTTAAAAACCAATCCGTTCAGGGTTTTTATATACTACTAATATTCAAGAGGGAACCAATTATTTATTCACAAAAAAATACAGTACGAACTGGGTATAAATGAGCCTCCCAGAAGCCAAAATGATCAACTCCACATAACAAAAAACTGGAGAAAATGTATGTTATATTTTATCTGGGTATATTAGGCCTAACTATAAAACCCATGTATACTGCTGCCACCTATTAATAAGTTAATAAGTTATGGAGTAGATAATAAAGATCTTCCGGAAGTTTTTTTATCTAAAGGTGTGAGTAGTTGTTAGCTTCCTACCCAACAAGAGCTCATTCCTATGATCTTCGACACCCAAGATAGGGTTACGTTTTTTTTCACTAATAATAAAGGGAAAGCCATTTCTTTTGTCACTTTTTGAAAAGGGTGTTTTTTTTACAATAAGAACACAACCAAAGCGCATTATTTATCATAATGAAAACATAGAAAAACACGCCATATAAGTGTTTCGATTATTAGCTTATTGTATAAGAAACTTGCCTATTTAACGCCATGAAATATCGTTCATGATTCACTGTACAATGGGGCAATCTAAAAAACTAAAATGCACTAAAGTGCATTTGTAATAAATTAGGAACTAAACCGGTAAACCCAGATAACAAACCTAGCCTTCCTTTTCTCAAACACTAGTAAAAAGTAAATTTAAGTTGAGATATAAAAGAACACTTATTTGGAATTTTAGCTGTTTTTTTAAAAAACATTGTCATGGTTTTATAAAATGGAAGGAAGTGTTAACCAACCTGAGAACATGTGAGTGGGATACTTTATTCGAACCAGAGAAACTCGATAGTCGTAATATGACATGCTTGACATGACTTATATGTGTTTATTATAATTATTAACGCTGTTTGGAAGGTGTTTTTTTTCGTTACTAACCCTTTTTCAAATATGATAATATATGTTTTACCCCAACAAATCCTTAAGGCGTTTGCCCGTACCACTAATCCATGCACATAGATAAATTATTATTATTATTATTATTATTATTATTATTATTATTATTAGCACCTCGTTTACTACCCGTTCGGGTTATACGCACTTACGCTAATGTGTAATGGTAGGGTGATTGTGAGATGAAATGGAGGACCTACAGTTTAACGTGGAATCCGAACCACGGTGGAGGCCTGGCATTCCCCACATTCACAAGTTGTGATTAATACACGTCTTGTCAGCGGTGAAGGAAGGGTTTGGTAATCAGTTAAATCTGTGCCGGGACCGAGGATTGAACCTCGGACCCCAGCACAGAAGTCTGACACCCTACCCATAGACCACCAGGTCATCCAACATAGATAAAAAAACAACTAAAAGCTTTAAAGCGTGAGCCCACAAGCTACCTATATCAACCGAGCGGCCGCCTTATCGATTGTAATACTAACATTTGCGGATAGAGGGTGTCTTGTGGTCAGCACAATGAACCTTACGGCCGTTAATCTCAGTTTTCTAGACCGGAACTGCTAATTATTTATTCAAGTAGCTCCCCATTAATAATTGTCCTCGTGAGGCTGCGTTTGACTCCGTTACACACCTACAGCTTCGCACACAAAAACACCACCGAGGATCGAACCCGGGATTTCTGAATTTGTAACCAGGAACTCTGACCACTAGATCACAGAGGTGACCGATGGTAAGTAAATGTACATAAAAAAAAGTTATTTTGTTTAAAAGAGGTGGCGCTCTTGTCATAAATTACTTGAATATGAATTATCTATCCAACTTGTACTGGTGAGCACACAGTCATCGGTATCGCGCTCACAATAGACTAGATTGCCAGAGATGGGGAGGTCATAATTTTAATCTTGGCTGGGTGCATTGGTGGTAGTTTACCCGCCCCCCATTCACTCAAATGTGGGTGTATTTCCTTGAAGCTTCCTTACTCTCTTGGATTAAGTCTTTAAGGTTGTATGGAAGGGGGTGTGAGGAAATGCCATTGTTTCTGCAGTTTTTATAGTAAAACATATTTTTTGGCAGAATTTAATAATATTTAGCAGCGCGTCTTACTACCCATTCGGGTTATACGCTTTAAATACTAATTACGTTAATGGATATAGAAATTGGGAAAGTTGAATTAGAGGAAATGAACCCGCATTTGCGTGGAGGGAGAGTGGAAAACCATTTAGGAAAAACCACCCCCAGTTCACCCGACCGAGATTCGAACCTCGATCTCCCCGTCCTCAGCAGTCGAGTTCAACACGACAAGCGTGTTAGCCAACTACGCCACTGAGACGAGTACTTTTTTTGACTTAAACATAATTATCACAAACATGACACAAAAACTTAACCTATGAAAGAATTACATTCACTCTTGATGTGGAAAGTTACGTAACACAGGATGGCGATGGGGGGAGGGGGGTTCAGGCTAAATGTTTTCATGGTGTTACATGGAGGAAGAAGCCGTGAAAGAAAAGTAATAAAAAAGTCGTAATGTGGTTTTTGCATGAGCGTAATCATTACTGTATTTTCTGTTATATTGAATCTCAGATGGCGCTAGTGCATCCCACGTGACGCATCTCCACTTTCTTGTCTCGTGTGACTCTAGTTGTCTGGCCTAGAGCTCGCTAGATCTCGCGTGTTACTTGTTTGTATGGTTTCACGGTCGTTTTGTTTTAATGTGAACCTGTCGCTGTGTGTCTGCAGCGTTGCCAACTCTACGGTCTGGATACTAATCATTTCAACAGCGCTACAATTCAACCATTTTGATATTCCCTAAAAATAATATCTTGGGACTATAATTTTTTTTTTAATTAGTAGATTGATAAATATTGCTGACCTAAAAGCCTGACCACTTGTTCATTAAACGCTTCTTTAGTTTTTAAATACACAATTCTAGAAACAAAGTAGCATCTGAATAGGAAATAAATAACGTGTATAGTAATGACTGTTACTAAAACCATTTTAATATTGTTATACATGAAGTCGTGTTATCTGTAGCTATCACTTTTGATAGATATTAACAATACCTATAAAATAACACGAATAATATAGGAAAATATTATCAATGTTGGCCACAAAAAAATATGTTTGAAATTTTTCTACTGTTCTTTAAACCAAAATCGGGAGATACTATCGCTACTCAACAGACTAGAGAGTTGGCTTCCCTGTGTCACATGAGACGGAGAGTGCATGTGCATCTCTGTGTGAGAGATGGTGTAATGTTGTGATTTTTTTATCTGTTTTTCTTTCTCCGAATATCGGGTGTGCGGTGAATTTTGTTCCAGGTAGTGTTATTCCATATTAAACACCCACTTTCCCCTCTTTCCTGCGAATGTTTTTGTTTTTGTTGTCAACATGGCGTACACCAGCGTGGCGGCGTCTTCGTCAGATAAAATTTACGACCTTCAGGAAATGTCGATTCGTTAAGTCGATCAGTTTATAATCCAATCAACATGTGTTTTTTTTTTGTGTTTTTTTCGTTGCATCCGTTATGAAGGATTTATTTTGACTCCGATTTCCCGCTGCTTAAGGTTTTTGGTAAATCATAGTTTGTTATTACTTCCGCCTTTAAATTGTTCATTGCGCTTAGCTGATTTTTTTTTTAATATATATTCAAGTGATAGTGAAAAGGTTTTGTTTTTTTTGTTTGACGAGAAATTATTTTTAGCTTCGAGAGTTGGAAAATTGCCCTTGGAGTAGAACGACAGCGGAATAGCTGCTAAGTTCACCATGTGACGGAAAACCATAATATTTTTGATGGTTCTGTAAATTTATCACAAGTGAAGAGACGCTCGCTTCACTGACTCACTGTCAGGTGTTCCACTCCGGTTATCGCGTAAGCGAGGAATTCCCTTTTAGCACGATTGTAGTAGGCCTATATGCTATGTTGCGTAAATACTTCCATCGAGTGATTAATTCCTCTTTAAACTATGTTTATATATATTTTTTTTAACACCACGTCTTACTAACCCTTTGGGTTATACGCTTAAGTAGTAATTACTCTAATGTTTTAGGAATTGGGAAGGTTGAACAAAGAGGAAGTGAACCCGCATTTGCGTGGAGGGAGATTGGAAAACCATTTAGGAAAAAAACCTACTTCACCCGAGCGAGACTCGAACTTCAATCTCCCCGTCCTCGGCAGTCTAACTCAACACGAAAGTTATGCGCTAGCTAACTACGCCACCGAGGCGTGTATAAACTATTTTGATTATTGTCGTATTTTATTCAAATAAATACACATTGTTGTTTTTAGCACCGCCTCTTACTACCCGTTCGGGTTATATGTATATGTACAGTGTACTAATTACTCCAAAGTTTCAAGGATGATGAAGGTTGAACTAGGAGGAAGTGCATGAGCGTGGATAAAGTGGTGGAAAGAAAACTACCCTCAGTACACCGACCGGAGTACCGAGAAATGATTTGAGATATTATCCAATACTAAAACAATCCCAACCATTTGACGTAAAATAAAATTCACATAGGCACACGTAACCAACCTTATATCAAATCGGTGCCACATCAGAATTACTTTATAGAGCGTTGCAATCTGTACCGGTGATCACGTGACGTCAGGCTCTCAATAGATCGAATTGTCTGTGTCGAAGCGTTCGATTTATAATCTCTGTCAACCGCCTTGGTGGCGTAGTTGGCTAACGCGCGAGTCGTGTTGAGCTCGACTGCTGAGGACGGGGAGATCGAGGTTCGAATCTCGGTCGGGTGAACTGGGGGTGGTTTTTCCTAAATGGTTTTCCATTCTCCCTCCACGAAAATGCGGGTTCACTTCCTTTAATTCAACCTGCCCAATTCCTAATCCATTAGCGTAATTAGTACTTAAAGCGTATAACCCGAACAGGTAGTAAGACGCGGTGCTAAATATATATAATCTCTGTCGGGTTAGCCAAGGGGGTGGTTTTCCATATGTGGGTTGAAGCGGTAACTTCTGATCTGTTTTGTCATCGACGTGGAGGTCACGGTTCGAAGCCTAGCTGGTTGTTTTTCCTTAATTGTTTTTCATTGTTCTTCCGCGAAAATTCGTGTGCATTTCCTTATAATTGTAGTTTTATTATTTCTATCTCATTAGCGTAAATATTTGGATAGTCCGGATAGGCATTAACACGCGGAGCACTAAAAAAAAAATGCGTCTTCGCGTGTTGTCTTTTTCACCGCGTCATACTTGTCCTAGCTGTCCGCATATTTACACTAAATATGTAGGAATGAGAAACGAAGAATTTACGAGGAAATGACACGCATTTTTGTGGAGAGAGAAAGAATGAGTAACAATTTAAGAAAAATTGTTCAACTAAGATTTGAACCCTGACTCTCCCTGTCACTGGCAAAATTAGCTTGGCGTTCAGTCCGCGTGTTCGCCGAAGCGGGTAATCTTCACATGTAAATATTCGTATATTTCCGTGTTAAAGAGCCATACATTTTCGTCGTGAGAGTCAACTCGGTGAATAAAACACCGAACTTGATCACTTTTTTTTTTTTTTTTTTNTTTTTTTATCAGAACTTTTGACTTATCAGAAGACTCACGTGTCTTATCTTGAAACTATTTCCTCAGATCTTGCGGTGTCGAGTATTCCTCTTGTAAATTGAGTAGATGTTGGTTAAAGACGTAAGGTAGCGGACATTGTAGATTATTGTGGCGACCGCTTGTTCCCTCCCCTTCAACTGTAGCACAGATCGACAGAATGCAAGGATCCCGTGGAAGGGCAGCGCCTGAAGGACACTCCAACATCTCAGGATACTCGGAAGCTGGACTGACATCGCCACATCTGTCGCTAGGTACGTGTGTAAAACTTTCACAGGATGGTCCAAACAAATATAAATCAATAAATACACTTCTTATGACAGTTTACAAACACATTTTACCTGTCATTTTATAACGATTTTAAAAAAAAATCTTATTCTTTATACACATAACAAGAATTAAGTGGGTATAATTAATGATATTATGATTGTTTGTAGGTTATCTAGCATTGACAAAATAAAAATATACTCAAGTCGTGGGATAGCTTTTGGTTGAATTATGTAACAATGCCTGGAATGTGTATAGCTGAGAATTCAGACACATGTTGTCAACATCTTAATCAAAATACTCTTTACATAAATTTGTCCAAACAATTATTGTTCCAGGCGTGTTATTCTATCAACGTAATATATTTAAATGCATTCGTGGATATTTTAGTACATGATAATTAATATGTTCTAACCTAACCTAACAAACCCTAACCCTTAGTGTGTCAATACATTTTAAGCAATATACTTTTATCTTTCGTATCGCGTTTTACTACCGGTTCGGGTTATATGTCAATTTGGTTTCTAAATTATTTTTTTTTAATATTTTGAATGATGAAGATCAAAATTGCTTTTTCAAAACATGTTATTTTTATTGAGAAATATTTTATTAAAATATTTTTGGTGCCATATTGGGAATATTCTATTCCTTGCTTGAATATTTACGTCCTGTGATTTAAGGGAGTACATTTTTAATACTGTAAATCCTACAAACAATCGTAATTTAAGGAAAAAGCGTACCATTCACAAGTTGTGTAATCGTATGAGACTAGGCGGTTCAACAACCTCCTTACTTTTTTCATATTGATCGTCCATATCCCCCTCTCCCCGTTTTTTACAGGAAAAACAAAGAGGGATGTTCTGGTTAGCACATATTCTTTTTTCTACAGATAGCATTAACGCAATTTCCTCTCCTACTGTATAGATAATATATTTGAATACTTCCATTCAATACCTATACTAGCTTACCGCATTGGATTCTTATAAAATTCATAGCATACACAGCTTCAATAAAGTTCTAAAAAAACTTTGTAGTGTTAAAAAATGTGCTGTCATCTACCGATCACATCATAAATACATGTCGGGTTCAAAAGCCATCGTGTACCTTTGGTGACCATTGTTTAACTTTACTTTTCGATTATGTCCTTTGAAGAAAAGGGGGGAAGGAGGTAGGAGTACTTTATTAATGTTGGCACCATTTCGGAATTGGTGTTTATATTTTACCAAGATAAGCCCTTTTTCAATGTTCAAAAATGTGATGGCGCAGACCTAATCCCTCAATTTTTCTTTGCTTCTGCTACTTGGATAATTCTCACACCTCCACCTCCTAAAAATATATTTTATCAGCTAAAGGCCAATTCTCTCGTGTCATTTTCAACGAATCATTGAAAATTAATACAAAATTAACGTCAGAACACTCATTTCATTAGACTGAATCATTATTTAAAGCTTTCAAGTGAAAAGAGTTCTACTTTTGTTCATTTTTAATGATCATTATTGAAAAATGAAAAAAATTAAAAAATGAACAGTGAGAACACGTAGGCTACAAGAATTAAATGGCGTTTATTTACAGACATTGTGTTGTAAAAGTTCTCAAAAATAATGTTTAAGTGTGGCGCGACGAACAAACTAACCAATTAAAAAAAAAATCTTATAGACAATTTCCATAAATGAAACGCTAGTTGGTCAGTCATATCATGATCAATGAAACATGTGAAAGAATTCTTTTCATTTTCATGAAAAATGAATCAATGGAAATGATTAATTGAAAATGATACGTGAGAACTGGTCTTTAGTACTGATATCCAGTAAAAGTATGGGAGTAGGGGGCGATAGGGGCGTGTAATATAGAGTTAAAAAAAACTAATATCGAAAGAAAAATATCGATATTAGTAAAGTATCGATACTTTTTTCACAACCCAACTCCAGTATTATGAAAACAAAGTTATATAAAATATATATTTTAATGTATTTATTTAGGTTTTCATAATCAAGTATGGTAGTATTTTTCATATAGCAACAATATTAGAGAATTTCTCCAGTAACGTTTATTGTATAAGGAAAAATTAGTTGCTATTTCAAAGAATACAAATTGGTTTCCCAAAAACAATTTTAATTCATTTTTAATGCATATTTAATTACATAGTAAAGACTGACTGAACCTCGGTACCGTAGCCGAAGTTTCTGCTAATACGAACACAATTTTTCGAAAAATGGCTGGGAGGTACAAACTAAGTTCGATTAAATATATCTTATTTATGACAAGCTCGCAATTAAAAGGGACTTGTAAAAAAACTAGTATTAAAAAAGCTAATTATTTACTTGTTATAATCAACGCGATGCTTATTGTAACTAAAAATAACTAATTTAAGATTTGCACGTGTGACTAACGTAACGCTCGTTTGGTTTGTTGGCGGTTGAGTTCATGATTCAAATTCCAAACGGGGGTGGGGGGAGGGGTTCCTGGGGGTGATTTTACCTAAACAATTTTTCCCTTCCTCCACTCAAATAAAGATACATTTTCTCTAAGCTCTACTTAGCCTACAAGTGTAATTAAATGGATAGACTGGACGGATAGTAAGATAAATGAGAATAGCAATTTGAAAACTAGGATGTTAAAATTTGGATGGACATCTCGAGGTTTTGCAAATCTCTCTTCCAAGTAGTTCCATGTATTAATCCAGGCAGCTACTCCCTCCCTCCCTCTGATATTTTCAACTCTGTTGCTTGCTACTCAACAAAAGACAAGCTATCACCTTTATTCTCTCCTAGGAGTGATGCCGGGTTTTGAGCAGAAATCTCGGGATCTGTAAAATGACTTCCAAAGTCAAACGACAAGCGCTAGAATCACTGTCAGAGTATAATTTTTCGGAGTTACCTTAGGAAATCATTATTTACAGTGAATTTTAACATTTTTATTTAGTTTATCTATTACTGTAGGAATATATATATAAAAAATTCCCTATATTAAAAAAATATAGCCATTTCTTTTTTCTTTTCAGTGAAATAGTGTTTATGGTCACTACGCTAATTATTAAAATACATGGAACAGAAGAAAGAAAAACCAAAGTGAAACCCACACTTTGTTCTAGGTGATAGCCTGATAAAAAAAAATTGGAAATATCTTTTAAAAAATTAATGAGTTAGAAAAAGGTGGCCAAAGTTGGCGAAAAATTGCAATTTAATTTTTTTTATTTCAATTAAATATAATTTACGTACTGTACGCCTACTCACTTTACAAATAGACCCTACTGTTAACTTTGTTCGAACACCATACTAACAAGAACATTGTGTTCTACGATCTGAAAATAAATAAATTCAGAATTAAATAAAGCTCGCTAAAACACGTTTCCATTTAAAATCATTAATTTTTTATTATAATATGATTATAACCCATTCAAAACAAAGTCTTTTCTTTTTTGTTGCTACGTTCAGAACATAGGCTATCAACGGCTTAATCTGATTAGGTAGAGATGAGTAAGGTAGTTAAGATGAAGTGAAACCGCATTTGTATGGAGTGAAGATGGGAAAACCAGAGTGATAAATTACTTGTGGAAAACCGTTAAAGGTATATATATATATTGAACGGGAAAACCATCTTCATTTCACGCAGATGAGTTTCGAACCTCGAACGGCTGTGGGTAACTAAACTTTGTAAACTAATATTTACTTTGTCTCGACACCTTGGAGTGAAAATATTGTGATCGTCAAAAATTCGAAATCGAGATTTTGATGAATGTCGACGTTTCATAGCCCCCTGAAACAAAATAGGTTGTTTCCGTAATGCCGTCTGACTGTACCTTGGTTTGGGCTAGAACCGAAACTATTTTGACGAAAACTTTGTAACTTGGGTTTACATAAGGCCCCCGCCCCGAGGGATTTTTGAAATTAAATATCTAAACCTAAATTTAAGGCTAGTTTATTGAAAGGCAAAAAGAGAAATCTATTTTCTTGAAATTCGTTCTAATGATTTTGATTAAATTTTATATATAAACACAGTTTATTTTTTTAAACAAGATGGACATTTTTATTTTCTCATGAACATGACTTTGAAGGTACTTTACATAGGGGAGATTATCAAATTTTCATCATTTCTCCGTAACTATTTGAGACTCGTAATAACCTATCATTTTAAAGTTGTAATACTATAAAATGTAAAAATCTTTTTTCATATATAAAATTAATATGTTTTGAGCTATAAACATATATAAAGTCCGTTCACGATAGGTTTTTACCTGTATGACAATTGAAAATCATATGTTTAGGTTTTGGGTTGCCAACACTTGTAAAAGATCACAGTTTTGTTATAAATGTAAAGATCTTTAATAACCTGTTAATTTATTACATTAAAAATAGCGTAAACTTAAGTTTTCTCATACTATTTCATTTTTTTTAATAATTTCTTTTTATCCAACTCGAAACAATATTTTTAACAAAATTAAAAGTACTCAATCTTCATTTTGGAACGTTACTGATTTTGTGTAATATAGTGCACACATCAATAAGGCATCGTATTTACTCGGAAAAGAGAAAATTGTTGTCATTTTTTTACACACACAATAAATGATTTTATGATTATTTTATCGTATTTTGAAATATTTAACCAAATAAAATATTTTAATCAACTGCGTGTTTGCATCATTGTAAAAAACTTGTTTACCGTTATGTTCAACCACATGGTTTAAATTCGTCAGTCGCCATTTTTAAGCTATGTTTGTTAGAAGTTTTTGTGAAAGTGGTGTGAATATTTTTTCTAAGTGGAATAAAACGATAAATAAACTTTGTGTCCGTCCTCAAATAAATATATAAATAATATTGGCCTAAATTACTGTGGTTAACTATCACATTAATATATTACCATCTGTTTTCATTACATTCATCCGAAGTCAGCTGTTAGCGTAGTGATATATTAGGGACTACTTCTAGTAACATTTTGAGCTCTCATCCAAGTAAACTTAGCTCGTGAATGAATTATATATCCTTTTTAATCAGGGGTGTAGTGGAGCGGGAACGCGGTGGAACGCCGTTCTGGCACTGCTTTTCATGTAAAAATATTCAAAATAATTTTTAGTAAAGTCTTATACTTTGCAATTACAAGTTAACTAATTGATTTTGTATCAATATTATGTAAAAACGTTTTTCATACTATTTATCAATACATTCTAAGGAAATTTACAGTGCTCTATGCGAATTCCTGGCATTTTAGGGGAAGCGCATCAAGTAAGTTTCTGCCATAGTAATCATTAAAAGATGCTCCAAATGGCTTCTAGATGCACTTATGTGTGCAAGCCTTTCGCCTACAGCGGTTGGGGGTCCCAAAACCCCATTTCAACTGAGATTGCTACGACCTTGCGTTCCAGCACTGCTAAATTTACGACTACATCAATGTTTTTAATACATGTTTTTGAAAATGAACTTGATTCTTATGCTCTTTGGTTGACAAAGATGTTTCTCTTTTCTCAATTTTTCTGTAACAGTGTTCTTAGTTCCTGATGTCATAGAGTCAGGGGCGGCCCGAGGTAAATTTCGCGCCCGGGTAGTATTGCTTTTTGGTGCCTCTCTACGTAACCGGTGGATAATATAGTCCATTCGCCTTAGGAGTGTATTTAACTAACAGCTAGCAAAATCTAGCAGATCAAATCTCATGTATCCATTTGCCAAACAATATTATTTGCAATGATCATAATATGTTGATTTATTGTCACTTTTGGCAGTCAAAACTTTCACAAAAACAATTTTAATTTTAATTTGGTTTTTCTTTTGGCAGTTCTTAAATATTCTGCTGGCTGCCAGTTACACATTTCTCATGCTGATTGTACTCTCGGAAAATATTAAAATAATCTCCAAACCTAACGTAGCTTGGGTGTTATGGAAAAATAATTAAAGGGTAAACTCCACAAATGTTAAACATACGCTAAACGTTTAACTTCGAGGTTGTATAAAAACTGTTAGGATTACAAATAAAACTATAAGAACCTGTTTTGTAGACAATGTCATCCTCTATTTTTTATTGTAAGTTTAACAAACACTTTGACATTATGAATGGTTTACGTTATAAATGAAACAAAAAAAGTTTTAGGGCATCATTATTTCAAGCTGGCAAAAGTAAAATACATTTTAAGATTGGCACTAGATTATATTTTACTCACCACAAAATTATACTAGTGTTTAAAATTTCATGTTAGTATAAAAAAAGTTGAACGTTTATTAATTAACCTTAGCAACTCCACTATCACGCCCTGTCTACGTTAGGTTTGGAGACTATTTTAATATCACGCCCAGGTTACGTAAGGTTTGAAGCTGTTAGGTTCGAGGATTATTTTCAAATCACGCCCAGGCTACGTTAGGTTTGAAGATGCTAGGTTCGACGATTATTTTCATATCACGCCCTGTCTACGTTAGGTTTGGAGACTATTTTAATATCACGCCCAGGTTACGTAAGGTTTGAAGCTGTTAGGTTCGAGGATTATTTTCATATCACGCCCTGTCTACGTTAGGTTTGGAGACTATTTTAATATCACGCCCAGGTTACGTAAGGTTTGAAGCTGTTAGGTTCGAGGATTATTTTCATATCACGCCCTGTCTACGTTAGGTTTGGAGACTATTTTAATATCACGCCCAGGTTACGTAAGGTTTGAAGCTGTTAGGTTCGAGGATTATTTTCATATCACGCCCTGTCTACGTTAGGTTTGGAGACTATTTTAATATCACGCCCAGGTTACGTAAGGTTTGAAGCTGTTAGGTTCGAGGATTATTTTCATATCACGCCCTGTCTACGTTAGGTTTGGAGACTATTTTAATATCACGCCCAGGTTACGTAAGGTTTGAAGCTGTTAGGTTCGAGGATTATTTTCATATCACGCCCTGTCTACGTTAGGTTTGGAGACTATTTTAATATCACGCCCAGGTTACGTAAGGTTTGAAGCTGTTAGGTTCGAGGATTATTTTCATATCACGCCCTGTCTACGTTAGGTTTGGAGACTATTTTAATATCACGCCCAGGTTACGTAAGGTTTGAAGCTGTTAGGTTCGAGGATTATTTTCATATCACGCCCTGTCTACGTTAGGTTTGGAGACTATTTTAATATCACGCCCAGGTTACGTAAGGTTTGAAGCTGTTAGGTTCGAGGATTATTTTCATATCACGCCCTGTCTACGTTAGGTTTGGAGACTATTTTAATATCACGCCCAGGTTACGCAAGGTTTGAAGTTGTTAGGTTCGACGATTATTTTCATATCACGCCCTGTCTACGTTAGGTTTGAAAACTATTTTCATATCACGCCCAGGTTACGTAAGGTTTGAAGCTGTTAGGTTCGAGGATTATTTTCATATCATGCTCAGGCTACGTTAGGTTTGAAGTTGTTAGGTTCGACGATTATTTTCATATCACGCCCTGTCTACGTTAGGTTTGAAAACTATTTTCATATCACGCCCAGGTTACGTTAGGTTTGAAGTTGTTAGGTTCGACGATTATTTTCATATCACGCCCTGTCTACGTTAGGTTTGGAGACTATTTTCGTATCACGCCCTGTCTACGTTAGGTTTGGAGACTATTTTCATATCACGCCCAGGTTACGTAAGGTTTGAAGTTGTTAGGTTTTATGATTATTTTCATATCACGCCCAAGCTACGTTAAATCATGTCTAGCTCTGTTTGGCGCCCCGGTTCGCACGGCCCTTAAGCCACCCCTGCATAGAGTAAGTAACAGTGTATATTATTTCATTTCACAAATCCTAACGAGTATTTAGTAAATGTATATTTCAAGATAAAAGCGAGAGAAAGTCTAATGTGGTTCACCGTACCATTTATTTTTTATTACTAAAATACAAAATTGCCTTTACCTCTATGTGAGTAGGTTTGGGACCTATAATTTCTAAGACACTATTATTATTATTATTATTATTATTATTATTATTATTATTGAAGTTTACCAACGTATCGACACAACTAGAGGTAATGTAACATCATTACAATCATTCTACTCATGTTAATCTGTACAACAAGATTCATAATTTCTAAATCTCTTTTTTAACAACCTGTACATACATGCATGCGTGTGTGTGAGTAATCTCTCTAAAAAAAAAGTCTTAAACTAAAATAATTTGATGAATAGTTTCAGGGGATAGAAATAGTAGCTATGACACACATGCCCACCCTCCCCTAGGTAAACTCCTGGATGCGCCACTGAATCTTAATATCTGAATATCTTAAATCTGCTATAAGTGGGAAAAGGTCTTGTTTGTCTATAAAACATGACTACAACTATTTAGAGAAATTATTTTCATCTCTCTCTTCTTACAAAACCAACGTTATACAAATAGGTTTTATCTAATCAAGGAAACACTGTTTATGCCAATTATTTATAAGCTAAACATACTCAAGTTTATTCTATAAAAATAACTTTTAGCATAGATCATACAAATACATCACAGGGAACATTTTCAATAGCTCAGGTTTGGAGGTGATGGGGACAATTAGTGTCAAGTATATGTACCGCCGAAGCGAGTACTAGTGTCAAGTGTTTTACCTGAACACTATATAAATGGGTTGAGGGAAGGGTGAGTAGCAGGGTTTACAGGAAAAAAAGATGGAAAGATAGTGAATACCAAAAAGGCTTTGGGGAGGAAAGGGAGAGGTGCTTCCGAAGACAGAGCAATCTACCAGAAAGCTATTGAACTTTTTCAACAGTTTAGACAGGATTTAATTTGAAAATATCAAATTTTGTTAAAATTATTATATTATAAATATTCGTCGTGTATGAGAGAACATTATCTTATTCTCTATAATAATAGGATAAATTCAAAACTATATTCTTGTATTTCATGTTTTATTTAATTTTAATTCAATTGAAATTACGTCTTATTGTAAAAAAGTAAATATTAACTTTTTTATTAATATAGTTAATTTTAAATTTAAAAAATAATATAATACAAATAACCGCATGTTGTTACTATGCATATTTTCTAAGCAATAGAGTAAACAACTTTATCGTTCTTATATAGTAGGTATCCATCCGAATCTTAACGCTTGTTAGCTATCAAGGGGGTCGTGATGGTCTCAAAAGACAAAAATTGAGGTTAAATCCTTCAACAGGCGATGTTTGTCCAGGGCTGACTCGACCTACGCCAATGTGAGGCTCTTTATTATTTAGGCCTATTTATTATTTAGCACCGCGTCTTACTACCCGTTGGGGTTATACGCTTAAGTACTAATTACGCTAAGTGGGTTAAGAATTGGGAAGGTTGAATATAGAGGAAGTAAACCCGCATTTGCGTGGAGGGAGGATGGAAAATCATTTAGGAAAGACCAGCGCTTTAACTATACGTCACCGAGGCGGTAGGGTTATGTATACAGTATACTATGTGTGAGAGTGAGATGAAAGCATGTTATACGATAAAGTCAAGAGATACGTGTCCGACTTCTGGTACTCTTAATTAACTTTGTTTTATGTGCCAAAGTAAAGTGTGTGTTTGCACGCTCATTTGAAATATCGCACTCCTTTATCCCTTTACAGATCTAGTTCTTTCGAGAAGCTCTCCTTTTATGTACATTTATTAAATGTCTTCCGTGCGTTGACAAGCCTTAATCCACTTGGGAGGCGATCAAAGAGCTAGATCACATTGTTTTAAAACAAAAAATAATCATTGGAATGTTCACTTTAGACTTTGGTTTTTAGTTTTAAAATTTTAATCAATATATTTACCTAACGTTTGTGCTGTTTTTCGTGCTTCGAGCCTTACTACCCGTTCAAGCTATCAGCATATTTACACCAATAGGGTAGTGATGAGTAGGGCAGAATTATAGGAAATGTACCCGCCCCTCCGTGAAGGAAAAAAACATCTCAATACGCTCGACCGAGATTTTTAAGCCTGATCTCTACACTGACGAGATGAGACTGATTCCTTAGTATGTGTGCCCACCGATGCGAATTAGATAGTTCAAGTTGAAAACGGTCAGTACTGGAACTAGAACTTAATTCGGTGCACTGAGTTCGACTGGAAGGATCGGCGCTGATTCAGAACTTTTCGGGGAATAAGGGTTTGGATCCGTGCTGGAAGCTGCTTTACGCACTGTGATTGTTGTTGGTTTATCTCTGCCTTTTTAAGGCGACTACTATTTTCAGTGGCGTACTCAAAGGGGTGAGACTAGCTCTTCCTTCATCAAAAAATCGTTAATAATTTCAATAAAGGCCAGTTTTCTTAAAAAATTATTACATATTTCAAATGAGCATTCGATCACGTAACACTTAAAATATATATATATATATATATTTCGCCACACGCATCGGTGGCCACGTGGTCTGAATGTAAAGCTCAGCTAGTCTGGTTTGCCAGTGACGGGAAGGATGAGGTTCAAATCTCGGTCAGGTGTAGAGAAGGTGAATTTTCCTATTTGCTTACCCACTCTAACTACACAAATAGAGGTACATTTCTTCTAAGTTTTGCCTTCCTCGTCCCTAGCACAGCGTTGTTAAAATATACATACAACCCGAACGTGTAGTGAGACGTGGTCATATACAGTCCTATTTTCTTAGGAGGGACTTTTTTTCTTAGCACCGCGTCTTACCACTCGTTTGGGTTAAACGTTTATGTAATACTTAATACGCTAGTTGTTTTATGGATGAGAAAGGTTTTATTTTATAGAGAGTGTACCTGCATTTGTGAGGAGGGAGAGTTGATAACATTTTGGAAAACCTTCAATACACCCGACTGAGATTCGAACCTCGATCTCCTAGTCATTGGCAGCCTAGTCTACTACGAGAGTAGCGCGTCAGACCATGCGGCCACTGAAGTGGGTGGGAGGGACCTATTTGACTGAAAGTAGGCCTATTCATACCTCAAGTCATTCGATCTGAAACTTCACTTTTTATGAATATCATTAATACCTATAAAATAACACTAGTTGTATATTGTTATCAATTTCGACCCCCCAAAAAATATGCATGTTCTAAAAGGCCCTTCCTATACAAAAAAAAAGGGCTGTATATAGTCGACACAAGATGGTTTATTCAACTTTTATAATGTGACTTGGCTGGTTCTTGCTCGCAACTTTCACGTATTGTGTCCTTAGCAACTTGAATGTGTATTGATAAGCTGTCAAGACGCTTTGACCGAACAAGGAAGAGCTCGTTTTAATCGCCGTGTTTGTTTTAGTACAAAATCATCAATAATATAATAGCTACTACACTCTGTTCAAATAAAATATAGACCTGTTATCGTCTTATATTTCTTCTATACAAGTTTTGTAAAGTTCTTTGATTAAAGAAATATTATGTAACTTTGACGATTCATCAAACATATTTTTCATATATTACAAATATTTTATAAACCCCCTGGGCGGTTTTTGGAATTATACATCTAGCCCTAAACTCCTAGACAGTATACATTGGGGGGGAGAGAGGGGGAGGGGAAATTGATTTTCTCCAAATTAGCTCTAACAATTTTGTATCTAGGTACTGTTTNTACTTATCATTGTAAAGCTGTTGTATTATTACAAATATAAGTTTATACCGTGGTTTTTGTTGGAAGAACAATTAACAAAATTCAAAAATTTATTTGTGGCCAACATTGATAAAATCTGTGTGTGCACGTGCACGTGCGTTTTCATATTACGTAATCCTTGTGTATTTTAGCTCTAGTTTTTATACATTTTTTGTCTTTTTATGTATATTATATTGTTAAACTTCATTTTAATTGTATTGGTTAAGTGTAAGAAAAGGCGGTAGCCTTATCTTTGCCATTAAAGTATATTATTTATTATTATTATTAAAGAAAAATATGAATGCGATCCTTTGTATACACGTCATGCTCATAAATCATACTTCAATTTTTTTATCATCAATAAGTCAACTAAAATAATTTTAAGATTGGCCCGAAATTTTTCTCTCTCCTCCCCTTCCCCCCATTCTACGTGTTTCTTATCTACCCCTCCCCCACTTCCGTACCTGCTCACCCCTTTTCTTAACCCACTGTATTTTAAAGTATAATAGGCTATAAATTCCACCTCTCTAATTTAACCCCACCACCTCAAGCCGCCACTGCAGAAAATTCTCCTTTTCAAAATTTCCCGAGAAAGTTTCATATCTATCTCTTACCACCGGGCTATCCAAGAATCATCTAGTGCCCGGGGCCGTTCTTCACTCATATTTTAAGGCAGAGTCTGTAATGGACGTGTGGAAATCGACGGCTACAAATGTGTGATCAAGATCACAAGCCATCAGATAACGCAGCCACCCTCGACTCAGGAGGGATTCATGTTGCCAATAGTACAATGACAACTGCACGAATGCGCAAATCATGATGGATTAAATAGCAAAGCTTTTATATTAGTAGATGATTACGGCTATAGCTGCATCTAAATATCATATTCTTAAATACATTTCTTGTCACTCCGTTTCTGTGACCAAGATCGGACTAAGTATCCCGATTGTCTTGTATCGCTTCATCTTGTAGTTCATTTTGAGCTATTTCACGTATAGGACATGAACTAAGCCCTGATATTTATAGGAAACTCACTTTTGACCACCAAAATTGATTGAAAGTCACTAAAATTAGTCATTCTAGAAATATAGAATTCGTCTCAAAAGTTATCAAAAACTTCCAATAAAATACTTCCTTATGGATTACGTTATAATTTCTCTTTACATCACTAATAAACTGAGAATGTACATTTAATTGGTTTTTTTTGGTCTCCCGCCACTGTGTCAACATGAATGTCCAGTTTAAAAAAAACGGGATTCTTACAAAGCTCAAACTGTAGCTCTAATGGGTGACCTGGCGGTCTAGGGGTAAGGTGTCGGACTTCTGTGCTGGAGGTCCTGGGTTCAATCCTCGGTCCCGGCACAGATTTATCTGATTGCCAAACCCTTCCTTCACCTCTGACAAGACGTGTATTAATCACAACTTGTGAATGTGTGAAATGCCAGGCCTTCAGCGTGGTTCGGATCCCACGTTAAACTGTAGGTCCTCCATTTCATCTCACAATCACCCTACCATTACACATTAGCGTAAGTGCGTATAACCCGAACAGGTAGTAAGATGCGGTAATAATAATAATAATAATAATAATAATAATAATAATAATAATAATAGTGTAGCTTGAATATTTCAGCTAGAAAAACAGTTCCGTTTGAACTACTAGTTTAGAATTAATTTGAATACAGCTTCTCTGCATATGAGTTAGGTCTTCGCGCGAATCTGACGGATCTTAAGAGGCCATTATTGTCTCTTATTGATGTCGGTACGAACGGTGACCCCGCAGTTTCCTCTTGTTTATTTTGGCGCGAGTGAAGCAGATCGAAGTCCCCTACCCCTCTTTTTTTTAAAAGTGTTTACGGATGGGGGCTGGAGGAGGAAGCACTCTAATCGGGTAAGCCAATACAAGTCCCACCCCCCTTGACTCATTTCCGTTACCTTATGCCTGGATAAAAAAAACAACTTTACACAAAGTTGTAGAGAATAACTTTAAGATGGGATGGAAGGGAGCTCGAATTAATGTTCATATTTTTTGAATTTTCATGACAAAATCTTTTTTTACTGAAATTTTTAAAATATTGCTTCAATAGATACTTTTAGTTAAATTTTCTCCATACATTAATCTTTGAAGCTTTTTTTTATTAGCACCACGTTTTATTATCCGTTTGAGTTATATGCCTGATTACGATGGTAGGCTAAGGATTAGAAAGGTTGATTTTAGAGAAAGTGTACCCTCATTTGCGTGGAGAGTGGGAAGCCATTAAAGGAAAACCACCCTCAGTACACCCGAATGGGATCGAACCACGTTCCCAAACTCAGGGTCACAAGGGTCCTGCGTGGAAAGGTCCTGATTTTTTTCTCTCTCTCTCGAAAATGAATGATTAAAAATTACTAACACTTCATGAAACTGGGACTTTTGAAGAGTCACTGCAATATTGGCAATAGCAACAGTGCTGAAACGTTTTGAAACCCTCCTGTACTTGGAATTTTGGCCCCAGTTCAAGGACAAGACCATTTTCACTCGGGAAATTGAAAAGGCTCTTTTTATTCTTCTGACGAATATAGCCCTACCTTTGTGAATGTGGATATTTAGGTAATGTAAAGATCAAGACTAAAACAAGGGATCGCCCGGATCCTCACAAATTATTTGCGATGTACTCTCTCTGTCAACAAAGACTCAAACTACAAAATGAAACAGCACCACGGTAGTCACTGAAAAACTGTTTCTGTCACGTAACACGTTTTGGGCAATGTATCACATTTTTAAAGAGAAAACATCATGGTATTTTCAATTTGTAAAATTAAAAAGTTACTGAAATTGATTGATTTTGGCTGATATCATTTATCGATACAAAATAAAAACTCAGAAGTCGCCACAGTAATGAAACAGTATATTTATAGGTCATTGAAATAGTATTTTTTTGGTCACTTTCCGAACATTGTATAAAAATTACATTCTCGTTAAAAAAAAAAGGTGCTTTACATTTTGTCTAAATATAAAGTTATTGAAACTATTTATTTTTTTGTTATTTAAATTAATTAATTTAATAAACAATACTATGAATAATTATAACAGGCAATTGAAGCCCTTTGGGTCGCAAGGCCTGAAAAATATTATGTTTAGGCTTACAATCAGAAAAGTTTCGGAAACACTTTCTGATGACGGGGGGATCGGGGCTCGAATTGCAGTCGGGTTTACCGAGGGTGTTTTTTTTATATAAATAGTTTTCCACTCTCTTTCCACGCAAATGCGGATTGATTACCTCTCAAACACTTACTCATCCCATTAGGGTATTTATAATACATGTGTATAGCCTGAACAGGTAGTAAGACGCAGTGATTAAAAAAATGAAATAGAGAAAATACTGGTCAAATAACTCACTGCCTATGAGTTAACTATTTGTTTTTATTATTTGTTCTGTCTTACGACAGGTTCATTCCTTTTGTCAGTGAACCTAGACCGCCAATACTCCCTGTCCTCTGCCTCCTTCTTCAGCTCCCAGAATTTCTTCTTTCCTTCAAGTCATCTAATATTTGAATCCTATGTGTGGAAAATTAAATTAAATCTATCTACTCAAGCAATATTTTATTTATTTTGCCTAAAATATGTTTTTCATAAAAGAGCAAAAACTCCTTTTTCCTTCCATTCCAGCTTAAAGGCTACTCGTCCCCAATTTGTCTTTAGCATTTTGTGATTTTGTTGCGACTTCATTTTCATTTTATTATAATAAATATTTGTTCTAAAATAATACAAATGGTTTCCCAACAGCAAGTAAAATGTTAAAAATAGTTCAAAACACCTTCTCAGGCGTTTAAATTTCATATCATTGAATCACATGGGAAGAAATGTGTTTATAAAGGGTTTGATTTCTTTACTCAAGTATCGTTATTTTATAAATGGTTCCGATATTAGTGACACATTCAACCACCAAGCGCTGTAGTCGATACTTTAGTGTGAGAAGAGAACTTCAATCGTTGTTATTGCTTTATTTTATCCTATTAGATAGGTTTTTTTTCATCGCCAGGTCTTAATACCTGTTCAGGCTATACTTATGTTTTGATAACTACTCAAATAGGGGTAGGGATGAGGAAAGAAGAATTTGAGAGGTAATCTACCCACATTAGCGTGGAAGGATAGTGGGAAACCATTTAGGAAAAACCACCCTCAGTAGACCTGACTGGGATTTCAACCCCGATCTCCAAGTCGTCAGCAGGCCACATGAGATTGACGTCTTAAAGATCATTCGGCCACTGAAGTGGGTATTTGATAGCCTCATGTAACGTTATTTGGATAACTTAATTTAAAACTTGGGTTACATTGATTATATTTATTAATTCTGTGTTCTGTCTTACGACAGGTCCATTCCTTTTGTCAGTGAACTTAGACCGCCAATGTGCCCTGTCCTCTGCCTCCTCTTTAAACTCCTAGAATCTTCTTATTTCCTTCAAGTCATCCAATATTTGAATCTTCCTCCTTCCTAAGCTCCTCTTATTGCATTGCATTCATTAAATTTAAATAGTTATCGTAATAGCTTCCCTCGCCAAACTTATCGAAAAAAGTCACAACTATATCAATCCGAGGGATGGGTCTATTTATGGAACGAGAAAAGACCTACTATTGACTAATTCAGAGAGACAATATGGATACATCTGGCGTCTCCAGCTGCTCTTTCAGAGCGTTTTATTAGCCCTAACGGCAGTTAAGTTCGTTTGTTGGAAGTGCGCGATAAACTGGCAACTATTTTCAGATCTCTATGTGGATGGGAGTTAGGCATCGAGATGAACTACAAATATATAGAGCCAGGGAGATTGTTTTACGAAAACCTTTAGTAGGTCGAGTTTGGTCGAGTCCGCGGTGTGAAGTTGGATGTAATTGGCGGGACTACCGCGTCCGGCGGACGTATTTCTACCGCCATGTTGAATTGCAACAATCCTTGCGGAGGGCCATGTAGCCGGGGAAGATGTAAGCATTGTTACTATTATTTTTATTTTTATGCGCCTTTCTACCCGCATACAAACACTAATGGGGTAAGAATGAGGAAGGTATAGTTAAGAGGAGGTATGGCTCGTATTTGCGTTAAAGTCGGGTGGAAAAGAAGGTTAGTTTATGGGCAATCTTTCTGCAGTTTTATATTAACACGTCTTTTTGGACAAAAGAAATCAAATAATTACCGGCCGCACTCGAATTGTGGACTAAGGTATACATGTCAGCCGGTCCACACGAATTGCGGAACAACCTGTAATTCCTTTCAACACCTAACCTAACCTAACAGCCTAATATAACCTAATTTAACCTAACATAACCTCCATGTTCCATTTTGAACAAAGTCATTATTAATTTAATTTTTACTCCGCAGTTGGTGTAAGGGTATTACCGAGCTTGAATGAATTCAGCAATTCGTGTGCACCGTAATTCTCAAATATAAACATACAAGAGTTTAGTTTTCTTCACATGTTGACCTCAACAGTTGTTGAATATCTATCAAGAATGCCCTAGATATTAATGAAAGATTTTTATCTTAATTTAAAAAGTTGGTCATCTAATACCACTCTGCTCATGACAGATATTCAACAACTGTTGATATCATCATGTGAAGAAAATTAAAATCTATGTTTTGACTGGAGCAGTATTTTATTAAATTTGGCTAAAAAAAGTTTTTCTATAAAAAATGGCAAAACACTGCTTTTAACTCGCCTTTACTTCCAGGAAAAAACAATATAGAAAGAAAATACCTTAGTACACCCAGTTGGTAATCGAATCCCGACCTACCCGTCACTGGCTAATTTGACAAGACGAGACTAATGCCTTTGTCCGTGTGCTTACCAGTACGTGTTTTTTTAAAACTCATCAGTGATCCGTGTTTTAAAATCCTTGTTCAGATGTAATTTAGGTTTTAACAAATTTTCCTGTACCAGTGAGCACACGGATAAAGTCGTCATTCTCGTCTTGCCGATCACAAAAAGGTAGGGGCTCGTATCCCGAGAAGGAAGTATTGTGTTGGTTTTTTTTTCTTAGTGGTTTCCCATGAGCTTTCCACGCTAATACGGGTGCATTTACTCTTAATTTTACTTTCGTAAATCTTACCTCATCAGTGTAAAAATGCGAACAACCCGAACGAGTACACAGACGAGTAGCACAGGAAAATAAACCACAAAAACATGTCATTTTATTAGATATTTGTCTGGAAAGATGTTTTGTTTTAATTAGCTGGTTACCTGATTCGGTGGCCGCATGGTCTGAGGCGTCACCCTCATGATAGACTAGACTGCCGGTTACAGAGAGATCGGGACTCGAATCCCGGTCAGGTATACTGAAGGTGGTTTTAAAAAAAAAAATCCATCCTACCTTCACACAAATGTGGGTACACATTTTCTACATTCAACCTTGCTCATCCTTAACTCATGAGCGTAATTGGTACATATGATACATGGTACATAACCTGGTATGCAGGACGTGGTGCTAAATAATATTTATTATTTTAAAAAAACTGGTTAGGTTCATCACCTAAGCTCAGTCGGTAGCGTGTCTTCCTACTGAGTTAGTGTTCCGGGTTTGATTCCCGGCATAGTCGAAAAACTTAACACATAAGAGATACCGGATCCCCCCTTTCACAGTGATGAATTAACGGCTGGGTGCTGGATGTTGTGTCGTTTGTGTATTTAAGTTACTTTATAAGTCGTGTATTGATATAATCAGTCGGCCCAAAGAGTGCACGTTAAATACCTCAAATAATAGTAATTAAAGGACTAATATATTTACAGTAATATTATTTTAATTTGTGATAGCCAGCCAGAGTTCTTGGTGGACTAGCTGTGACTGTGGCGTTAATTCTTACTTTGACCTCCATTAACCCAGTTGCTATGGTGACCGATTAAACAGCACCACCGTCAACGTCAAAATTAATGAGAATGCAACGATCGTTAGTTTATATATAATGTAGGCCTATATTGGTTGAGACAATCCCGAACAAAGCTATCTATTGTAGTGAAGGAAAAAGACGTGTCTATTTTGGTCTCGTATGGATCGATAGTTATTGTTCTACTTTCAACAGGACTTATACATAATTATATTTTTATTATTTAGCACCGCGTCTTACTACCCGTTTGGGTTAACGCTTAAGTACTAATTACGCTAATGGATTAGGAATTAAGATGGTTTAATTTAGAGGAAGTGGAACCCGCGTTTGTGTGGAGGGAGAGTGATAAACCATTTAGAAAAAACCAGCCCCAGTTCACCCGGCCGAGATTCGAACCTCGATATCCCCGTCCTCGGCAGTCGAGCTCAACACGACTAGCGCGTTAGCTAACTACGCCACAGAGGCGGATTACATAATTATAGTACTCAGAATCAACTTAAGTATACCATCCACTGGTGCGTTGACGTTTAGAAATACCGCGTTATTTAATAAGGGATTTTTACCCGCCTCGGTGGCGTAGTTGTCTAACGCGCTTGTCGTGTTGAGCTCGACCGCTGAGGACGGGAAGATCGAGGTTCGAATCTTGGTCGGGTGAACTGGGGGTGGTTTTTCCTAAATGGTTTTCAACTCTCCCTCCACGCAAATGCGGGTTCACTTCCTCTAATTAAACCTTCCCAATTCCTAATCCATTAGTGTAATTAGTACTTAAAGCGTATAACCCGAACGGTTAGTAAGACGCGGTGCTAAATGTTAATGTTAATAAGGGATTTGTTATTTTTAAATATGGCTCACTACAAAAAAGGAGATGAAAGATATAAATACTTCCTTATATAATTTATAAAAAAAATCTCACATAACAAGCTTTCTAAAGAATCCCTGGTTTGTGGGGATGTTTCCCTTCAGGCAGGTATTGCCATTAAGTTCTTTCTGGCTAGTGTCAGTTTGAAAGAGAAGGAAAACCAACAAATCACCTAGTGATGTTTTAAAACGCGCCAATCAACCTGAACGTAAAACACAACGTCTGAACGAAATTCTAAATTCAGTGATTTAGTATGTAAACACGATTTCACGTGTTTGCAACTTTTAAGGTGTGTTCCATCGTAAATCAAAACTAAATTTACTTCCGAGCTCAGCATATTTGTTTTTATCTAGGGTGGTCGTTGAGTCAGTTTTTAAACTTGATTTGAGTTTGATCCCCCCCAGCCCCCCTTCCTTTCAACTCCCTCCCCATTTCCATAACTAAGGAGGATTTATAAAGCATCATTAAAGGGTTAACCTCTAATATACTAAACGGGTCTCATGAATTTATTTCGGTAATTGAAATGAAATGTCCAGTTGTATGTAGGATTTATAAATCTTATTATTTAAATTTTAAGAAAGGTTGAATATAATACATAAAACTAGGCGTAAGTTAAAGACGACTAAAATAACAGGTATTGAAAATTTGATACAGCTTTCATTGTTCACTGTGAATATAGGTTAATAAATTATTCATCAGTGAAGGCCAGAAATAGATAGATAGCTACGTTGGTAAATCTTTACTTATAAAATAACATGTCCTGATTGACTGACTGACTGACTGATTCATCATCGCCGAGCGCAAACTATCAAGGCTACAAGCATGAAATTCGGACTATATATTCATTTTGTTATGTAGGCACCCACTAAGAAAGGATTTTAGAAAATTCCACCCCAAAGGGGTCAAAATAGGGGATGATAATATGTATGATAATATGTATGAAAGTCCGTCATTTTGAAAGTTACATAAACAAAATTTTGTATTTCGGTTATTGACGTAAAACAAATAAATACGTGTTTCAGGAATTTTGGAAATTTTATTTAATAAGGGATGAAAAAGGGGGTGAAAGTTTGTATCGGACTTGCATTATTTTTGATCTGAGGTCAAGTTATGGTCATCAACGTAACGTAATATTTTAAATTAATCTGTAAATACATATGTATATTTTCGTATTTGTATATAATCAACTTCCACGCGAGCAAAGCCGCGGGCAACAGCTATCTAGTCCAATATAAAGAGGAGGAATTTGACTATGCCATTATGTCACCCAGTACACAGCTGTTATATTTTAATACATAAACAGACACACATTCATGTATTTAAAAAAAAGTAGAGTATTAATTGACGTTAATTGGACATGGGTGTGGATTGTAAAGGTTAATTTATTATTTAAAGTTCCACAATGTAACTTGATTTTTAACAACTTAATTTGTCGGTCATATAGTTTTGTGTATGTAACGCGCTGGCTTGTGAACTGAGTGACGTCACACGCTCGATAAGTTGTATTTTGTCCATCTGGTGCTACCTTCTATTCTCTTTATATTGAATAAATCGATATTATTTAAAACGTGAGGTGATTCTTTTTGACAATAATTCCCAACATATTTTCATTATTTATTAAAATTAAACGTGAAAAGGCCTACGTTGATTTTCATACAAGACTATAGAGGATAGGCTTCACTTTCAAAAAAAAAATTAACATTTAAAAATATTCAATATTTAATTTAGAATTAAAATTAGACTTTGATAAAATGAATTTCCAATTTGAATGTCTAAACAAAAACTACATTTTGAGAGCTGTAATTGTAATATTGATGCTTGATTGGTCACTAGGCCAGCTATAATAGTCTACGTAATTCTGGCAGAAAGGAACGTTTAGAAAATACTGACATTTTTTTTTAGCTCAACAATGAGTCATTTTACTTCATTGATAATATCTATTAAAAGTGGCAGTTGCGTATAACATGGTTTTTAAATATACATCTATAAAAATTGTTTTAGTTATTTATATAACTGTCAAAAAAGTTACTTTGTATATAAATCACGACGTCAAAGTAAACGTGTTGGCAATTTTATGCTCCAAGAATTGAATATGAATATAGGCCTACTCACTGGGTAGGTTTTTGATGGGTCACGAAAAAAATTTTTAATAGGAAAATTTTGTGATTATTTGAAAAAATTAGAAAGTGAAAAAACGAAAGGAAAAAAAATACAAAAGGGAAAAAATAAAGCTCTTAATATACGGGAATCGTGTTTTATGTTGGTGCTTGCGGCGTGGACCATCAATGACTTCATCAACAGAACCCAGAAATAGGCACAACCCTCGTACACACGCCTCTTTATCATAAATGCATTAACTTCTTTTTTGTAAAATTATATAACTTTTTTTAAACCTGCTATAATGTCCGAATGGTCTAAGGCGTCACTTGTGTTAAATTGGCCTGCTGATAACGGGGAGGTCGGGCCTCGAATCCTGATCGGGTCTACTAAGGGTGGTTTTCCCCTAAATGGTTCCCCACTCTCCTTCCACGCAAATGCTGGTATATTACCTCTAAGATGCTTTCTTCCTCATCTCTACCCCTGAAGTGCAGCTTAACTATCGTAAAACATAAATAGGTAATGAGATACGGTGGTAAAATAATAATATTAATAACTAAAAATCAATAAAGGAATAATCAAACTAAAAACCACCCCACCCACCTCATGTCCATTAACACTAGGTGGGTCGCAAAAATGTGTCTTTCTAAAAAAATAGTGTTTGTGACTCTAAAAAGTTTGGGAACCACTGGCGTAGATGGAAGAAATGCCTCCATCATTAACTAGAGCGATTGTCGGGGCTATTAGTAGTCGAATGTGCCCGACTTTCAACCAGGACTGTACCTTGGATGAATCCCCTATATTCCATGGCACCCACGGTATAATATGTCCTTATGTCCAGCCACTGTGAGTTGAGGAAATCAAGGCGTACTCGTAGTTAATATTTAGCACCGCGTCTTACTACCCGTTCGGGTTATACGCTTTAAGTACTAAATACGCTAATGGATTAGGAATTGGGAATGTTTAATTAGAGGAAGTGAACCCGCATTTGCGTGGAGGTAGAGTGGAAAACCATTTAGGAAAAACCACCCCTAGTTCACCCGACCGAGATTCGAACCTCGATCTCCCCGTCCTCAGCAGTCGAGCTAAACACGACAAGCGCGTTAGCCAACTACGCCACAGAGGCGGGTTACTCGTAGTTAAAATACTTTTTCGTGATTTGAAAAAATATTGTAGGTAAACCAAATTAATGTTAACGCAAGAATTTTTGGTCCAATACTTGTGTAGTCAATTATAAATTTGACCATAAGTTTGTTGTCTCCCTAAGCGGGCCATTTCGGCACCAAAGAGGCACCCGCCGTTAAATAAATATATATAAATTTTCTTCTCCGGTAACATATTATTATTATTAGCACCACGTCTTACTACCCGTTCGGATTATACGCACTTACGCTAATGTGTAATAGTAGGGTGGTTGTGAGATGAAATGGAGAACCTACAGTTTAACGTGGAATCCGAACCACGGTGGAGGCCTGGCATTCCCCACATTCACAAGTTGTGATATAATACATGACTTGTCAGAGGTGAAGGAAGGGTTTGGTTATCAGATAAATCTGTGCCGGGACCGAGGATTGAACCCCGGACCACCAGCACAGGAGTCTGACATCTTACCCCTAGACCGCCAGGTCACCTGCGGTAAAATAATACTAATAATAAAGCAAAACTTTATAAATGCTGGCTTCAAAAAAGAAAAAATGCTTTGTATTTTCTGAAAGACTCTTCCTATTAAAGTTAGACTATACCTTCCTAACGCTTTTTCCTTATAGCTCCCTCTTCCTATTAAAGTTAGACTGTACCTTCCTAACGCTTTTTCCCTATAGCTCCCTCTTCCTATTAAAGTTAGACTGTACCTTCCTAACGCTTTTTCCCTATAGCTCCCTCTTCCTATTAAAGTTAGACTGTACCTTCCTAACGTGTTTTCCCTATAGCTCCCTCTTCCTATTAAAGTTAGACTGTACCTTCCTAACGTGTTTTCCCTGTAGCTCCCTCTTCTTACTAAAGTTATACTGTCCTTCCTAACGCGTTTTCCCTGTAGCTCCCTCTTCTTACTAAAGTTATACTGTCCTTCCTAACGCGTTTTCCCTGTAGCTCCCTCTTCTTATTAAAGTTAGACTGTACCTTCCTAACGTGATTTCCCTATAGCTCCCTCTGCCGGTCTAATTATTGCCTCTTGCGGTTTGCAAGATTCTCTGGTAGTAATCGCGTCCGTCCGTTTGAAAGAGCGCGAGATGAAGTGGTTTATCGGTAGCGGACTCGCCGGACTCCGCTAGTCTCGGCGTGGTGCAGTTCGTGACCGGTGGATGGATTTCGATTGTATCAGGACCGAGTCGGGAGGTTTGGAATGTGCCATCGAGTTTCGTGAGTTTAGATAGAGTTTGGCTTAGAACTGGTTTATGCCTTATTCACCTGCTTCGCGTAACTCGTGTAATTTCAAAATAGGTTTGGTTTCTAACTGGCCTTATTCGTCCGCTTCACGTAACTCGTGTAATTTCTCTCCTTAATGTTGTTTCGAAATTTTATTGATTCGCTCCCTTCCCCACATTTTTTTTTTTTTGCAGCTCATCCTTTCCTTATAACCCTTATCAATAGAAAACTAATTAACTAATTAATAGTTCAAACAAATTCGTTAAAGGAGAAAACGACAACCGGGACACTAGCCCGATTTTCGATTTCCGTGTCCGGGTCATTTTTCACTTTATAGGATATATATATATACATATATGGAGGTACTCGCCTCGGTGGCGTAGTTGGCTAACGCGCTAGTTTCGTGTTGAGCTTGACTACCCAGGATGGGGAGACTGAGGTTCAAATATTCGGTCGAGTGAACTGGGGGGGGGGTGTTCCTAAATGGTTTTCCACTCTCCCTCCACGCAAATGCAAGTTCACATCTTCTAAAATTCAACTTTCTCAACTCCTAACCCATTAGCCTAATTTGTACTTAAGTGTATAACCCGAACGGGTAGTAAGACGCGGTGCTAAAAAAAATATATGGAAAGTGAAAAGACAAAAACTAAATATGACGCCCTGGTGAAAGTGTTTTGATATCCTACAACTTTGGTTTTTATTAGAAATAAATTGTTTGTCATAAGTAAAACAACCATGTAAAATAATAGTTTGTAATATTTTATTTTTATATGTCTAATAACTAGTTGTTCTATGAACAAAATACTTCGCTCCATACGTTCAAAAAAATTCTTGGTTTATCATATTAGGGTCTATTTAAGAATTATATAATGTTATTATCGTTATTAAAGTCTTTAAGATTTCTCTTTGGAATTTCAAGTTGATATTTTCCCTTGCTGATCAAGTTATATAAAGAAAAAACATTCAAGGTCGCCCTTAGGGGTATGCGAATGGTGCGGCTGCACAAAACCCCGCGATTTGGGGAGCTCCGCTCTTGATAGGTATTTGAAGGGAAAAACAAGTTGGGGTGAGAAATTTTTGCTTGCACACTAGAATAGTTGGCTCCCTGTATGGGCGATATTTAAAATATTGTCAGAATGGAAAAACATAATCATGTGGTTTGGTTTATTGAACGAGTGATGCGATGTCTACGTTTTAACTCCACCGATTTGCATTTTGTCTGTCTTTAGTGGATATGTCTCACGATAACTTTTTAACGCATTAACCGATTTAATTCAACCTAGGCACTGTTGTTCTTTGTACCTTTTACACAAATCAAATTCTTTGGAGGAAAAAATCAAACGAAGAGTTTGGTAGAAATCAACCCTTATATTTATTTTTAAAAAAACACATGGCTTTTAGCTTTAATTATTACATGTACTTACCTTTAAAAGGGTGTTTCCTAATATATAAAACGGCTAAAAATTGGTATCTAGATGCAAATTATGTAAGAACAATAAACATAAATTATGCTTTTTAGTTAATTTATTTGTTTGTGGTCGGTTACCTAGTGGTCTAGGGGTAAGGTGTCAGACTTCTGTGCTGGCGGCCGGGGTTCAATCCTCGGTCCCGGCAAAGATTTATCTGATTTCAAACCCTTCCTTCACCTCTGACAAGACATCTTGTGAATGTGGGGAATGCCAGACCTCCACCGTGGTTCGGATTCCACGTTAAACTGTAGGTCCTCCATTTCATCTCACAATCACCCTANCCACCGTGGTTCGGATTCCACGTTAAACTGTAGGTCCTTCATTTCATCTCACAATCACCCTACCATTACACATTAGCGTAAGTGCATATAACCCGAACGGCTAGTAATACGTGGTGCTAATAATAATAATATTTGTTTGTGGGGGAGCGGTGAGTCAAATATCTGGGAGGCCCGGCAAACGTAGTTTTCCCAGAGCCCCACCCACATCTGCTAAAGGTAGCCCTGAACAAATGAATATTATATTAAATAGTACATGCATATATTCATGGAGAATAATCGTCGTCCACTTAGTTTTAAACTTAAATCTAGTTAAAACAAGGCCGTAGTCAAGCGGGAGAGGGGGGGGGGGATCTGGGGGTTCAACCCCCCCTCCCAAATTTTATGAACAAAATATATGTCTTTATTTATGGCTAAACAACATAAAAATTAAGGCACAAATACAAATTAGGGGGCTATGTTACTATAAAAAGCACTTCAGGTAGATTCTAGAGGTGTTTAATATTTATAATTTTTTCCTAACCTTCAGCAGCCTGTGTTACTATAAAAAAAACACTTTAGAGAGCTTCTAGAGGTGTTTAAATTTATAGATTTTTTTCTAGCCTCCAGCAATTGGGGGATGTGCCCACCAAACACACACACACACACGTTGTTTGGCCTCGCTGCAAATCACGTGGCCTGATGAAAAGAATGCGCGATGCTTTTCTAACTGTCAAATAAGGTTTTTCCTATGAAAACTGGACTTTCGACATGGGTGCCCATAAATGGCCACTAAAGGAGGCTCCAGCCCCCTCTTATCACTCTGCAGTATTCACTTTCTTGTTTGTTAATTTTTATGAAAAAATAAAATAGTGCATTCAGGATTTGGATTCAATTTTATACTAACAACTTTGAACAATCAGTATCCGAGTTAACAGATAACAAACAATATTATAAAATGTAGATTTCCTCATATTCCTTCTTAAACAGCTTTCTTTTCATTTTATTTTGTTTAATAAACTTGTTAAAAGTATAGTGTTTCTTTTCAATGGGTTTTAACTACATATAAATTTTATTTTTAGTTAATTTTTCAGAAAATATTTTGATGTTGCGATAATTTGTTATTGAAACTTATAATTATGTTCAGATGCTCTAAAATTCCCTCACACAAGGTTAAATTCGTGAAATTTTCTCGTGAGATGGGGAAGGGGCGTTGCTACACTCCCTGCAGATGAAATTCTAAACTGCCCCATTTGGAAAAGCCACATGGGTGCCCTTGACTGTAGATCTAGGCTATCTCTATTAACTGGTCAGTGTGGTGGGCCACAAGTTTTAAGAGGACCTGGTTCGATTCCATGCTATACTAATGTTTATTATTTGTATATTGACTCACCAAGGCCAAGCTACCCAATTGGTGATTATTTAGGTGCTTATAACCCCGGATTCCTCTTCTTTACTTTCGCTAAGTCAGGGGTCGTTATTCATGTACATTCTTATTCAATTTATAGCTAAATTTAGTTATTTTTTGTGGTTATTCTGTTTTAAAAGCTTTCTGGTTTTTATTAAATATTAATAATGTTTCTTCTTGGATGAAAAATTATGTTTTTTCCCTTTAATTCAAATGTCCATCCATCTGAATAACCTTTCTCACAAATAAATTCGGATGGTCGGTGTTTAACTGTAGGTAATTATATATATATATATATTTTATATATATATTATATATATCAGTAGTTGGGGGGGCGTTTCAGATCAGTCATTTATACATAAAACTGCCTATATGTGAGAGCGTTTATATCGAAAACGTTCTATATTTG
>CABFVZ010001182.1:0-17885 GCA_902151445.1 Timema monikensis
CAGTTTAACGTGGAATCCGAACCACGGTGGAGGCCTTGCATTCCCCACATTCACAAGATGTCTTGTCAGAGGTGAAGGAAGGGTTTGGCAATCAGATAAATCTGTTCTGGGACCGAGGATTGAACCCCGGCCGCCAGCACAGAAGTCTGACACGTTACCCCTAGACCACCAGTGTTTCATTTTAAAATATATATTTTTCAGAATAAAATCTTCTAAACCAGTTTTATTAAACGTCGTTTTAGTGTCATATTATATAACCAAAAATCTATTTACCTCATAAACTGATTTCCAAAATTATTTTTTCTTGACATATTCAAAACTGTGTTTCTTCCAACATCCATCGGCTCCAATAACATGGATATATGTCAAGTTTTGTAAATGATTTGCCACATTACATGGACATTTTGAAAAGTACACCGCAAACATTTCAGTAGTCTTACAACTTTCAAACGTTTTAATGAAATGTATCCTTCCTTCTGAAAGATCTACCATCTCTTCTTCAATACCATGATGGGCAAGTTTGATTAATGTATTTTCTCGCTTCAAATGGACTGCACTAACTGACGTTGATTGGATGAATATGAATGACAAGCTTCACACTTTTTATTCTCCCTCTACTTGTGTTTATATTGGACACAGAAGTGCACTCTACACATCAAGGATCGCATTAAAAATAAACGACCATTTTCTCCCTGCGCGTATATTTATATATGGACAAGAGTAAAATCGCATGAATACGACAAGAAAACCTTTAGACGAATTCAAAGGAGGTAAGATAACATTTTGTGAGGGTAAAGCCGTGTCGAGAGAGAGAGGGTGGGTGGGGGTCTTAACCACCCTTCTCTCAGAATATGATTAATAATATATATTTAGGTTCCTTCTCAATACCTAGGCTACAGTTTTCATAGAAAGGGCTTTTTATAAAATATAAACATATCTTGTTGTGGTCAGCATTGATAACATTTTACAATATTATTATTGTTATTTTATAGGTATTGATAATATCTATCAAAATTGGCGGGCTCAGCTCATATATCTTGACGTATGAATACGTGAATTTAGATCTAGTAAGTTTTCTACCTGTCATATAAGTCAATTCGTAAGAAGATTAGACTATAGTTATTAATTGGAATCTTATAAAATTCATTACACTTACAGCCCTAATTATGCTAAAAATATTATAATTTATTCAAGAGGGGTGAATCCTTAATGGATCAGTGACAGAGCATTTGTGTGCTAAGCCAAAGCCTCCGGGCTCGATTCCCGCGTCTAGGTGTATTTTTTCAACATTATATTAGTTAATGTCATCCGCTACCGATGAGCATTTCAATGCATTCAGATTATATGAGCCTGACATACGTTTGGCGTGATCACCGATACTGGTCAACTGTTGACCATACGCTGAGGTTGATTGAATGAAAATCATCGGTGACACTTCTAATGAAATGAAAATAAAACAAGGTGTTGTTCTCAAACCCATCAAGGTCATTCCTCCCTTGTGATGTCACTAGGTAGAGACTGGGTCTTTGTCCCAGTGGTCGTGATTTTTGGTTGTCAGGGGGTCAGAGAGTAACAAAGCTACCCCTGTGCGAGTTCGACTAGACTACACGCAGTACTAGGTGGTCCACTTGACTTCACTTGGTCCCTAAATTGTTATGTGTGTGTGCTATCGCTCAAGGTTTGAGTAACGACTTCTGATAGTGTTTGCCCTCTCTTCCCGTCTATCTCTCTCTCTCTCTCTCTTTTGATTGCCGTCCGTTTACTTTCACTAGCACTCTTTCATTATAGTTTTTGTACATTGTCCCCCCCCCCCCCTTCTCTCTCTTTCTCTCTTTCTTGCGTTGCTCTGGTTGCGGGTGGCGTACAAAAACCCGGAGCGGTAACTCTGCTCTTCAAGCTCACAGATAATAAAGTGATTAATTGTTGGGCAGTCAGTGAGCCGTGAGTCACCCACGGTCCGCTCGGGAGAGATAGCCATAGTTAAAAAAAAAAACGAGAGAGATTGATTTAATAACCAATAAAGAGCCGTGTGATCAGTCGCTGGAACTGTGATCTCAACATTGCGTTCCAGAGTGTACAAGTTTGTGTTGTACACTCACTCTAAGGCGTCACTCTCGTAATACACTGGACTGCCAATGACAGGGAGATAGGGGTTCGAATATAGGTCAGGTGTATTGAAGTGATTGTTTATAAATTGTTTTCCACTCTCCCTCCACTCAAATGTGGGCACACTTCCTCTAAATTCAACCTTAATCCCTCTCACTCCCCTGTGTAAACATGCGGATAGCCCGGATGGGTGGTAAGACGCGGTGCACACAAATGCTGGGTGTTATCACCTCTGTGTCCATAAAAATAAATAAAATCCCGTGTAAAGGTCAACGGTCCCTTGGCCACAACCCCTACTGGCTGACACGTGTCCTGCAGCCAGGACATTAACTGGTCCTTTGGCCACAACCTCTACTGGCCGACACGTGTCCTGCAGCCAGGACATTAACTGGTCCCTGGCCACAACCTCTACTTGCCGACACATGTCCTGAAGCCAGGACATTAACTGGTCCTTTGGCCACAACCTCTACTGGCCAACACATGTCCTGCAGCCAGGACATTAACTGGTCCCTTGGCCACAACCTCTACTGGCCGACACGTGTCCTGCAGCCAGGACATTAACTGGTCCCCGTTGCAAGATATTGTTGTTGTAAGGTGGACATAGCCTCAGAAACACTTGGACTGTGTCCAGGGGTCAGAGTTTGACCTCTTGTTAGGACAAGGTTGGGGGGAGGGCATTTCGTGCTCACAACACTCGAAATTTAGAATCCATTTGGAGCTAAATAAGCTTTATTCAGTTCACTTCATTTTACATAATTTTAAATGGAGGAATAAATAACATTAAATCAATTAGAATTTTATCTTACTAAAATAAGGTTTTTTACAACCATGGCTAATTGATTAACGTATTAAGGTTTAATACAAGCACGTCTCTTTTACTAACGTATTAAGGTTTAATATAACCATGCCTATTTGAATAACGTGCACAATTTCAGTGTGTATTTAATCTTAAGGACGCCACCGACTTAAAGAGAAATGTCCTCGCGCTTCTTTATTTGGTTATAGTAATGTCAGTTCTGAAGATTCCAATCCGCTAAAACAATCCCCAACTAACTTAGAATGTTGTGTTTTGACACTGTTAAAAATTTGTTTATTGCGTACCTTAGTCAGAAAATGTGACAGGCCGAAACAGAAAATTAGAATCTATAATTGGTCGATTGACTAACAATATTAATATCAAACAATAGACAAACTAGTAAAATATATTTACAAATATCTTTCTCCTTTTATAAAACTGTTGGGCTTTAAACGATTAGCATTGAAAAGTTACATAAAGAATATACAAATAGTTTAAATTATTAATAGATTACTATGTGATAAAAGAAGCTACCTACAATGACAAGTAAAGAGAATAACTACACAGTTCTTTTAAATAAAAAATACGGTTAAAAGAAAAATTAAAACAATTAAAAAAAACTTTGTAGTTTTTGTTTTTTAATTTGCATTTATTTAATCCTTTTCCACTTTGTGTTTTTATTTTTGGTTTATTTTGTTCATTTTTTTCATCTTAAATTTGAATTACTTTGCTGGTTTATTATTATTATTAGAGGTTTACTTTGTACCGATTTTAAAACATTGAACAAAATAATATTATTATTACTCGGTAAATTTTATCTTTCATTTTAAACAAACAAATGGTTCATTTGTTTTCTTAAAAATATGTATTATGTTATTATTTGAAACAATGTTTTACTAAACAATATTCCATGTATACACAAATAACATTAAAGCTGAGCTGAATGTACCTTCGGCATAAAAAATATATTCAGTCTCTGAAAACCAATAATCATTTCAAACAGAGCCGCAGGGTTCGCCCCTGCCCTGCTTTGTGTTAATTGAATACAATCTTCTCAGAGATTAATCTGGAGATATGAAGACCCTTGGTTCTATTCTATGTGACGACTAAAATAATTGAGTATTCGTACAAGCCCATATATTCTTTTCGATACCAGAGATAGATTTGAAAAAAAGATTTGGGAGTTTAGTGACAAATGTGCTGTCCTAGGTTAAGTCACTGCACTTTGTAAATAGTGTCGACACACCAGTGCTCTTAGTAAGCCTAAGCATACAGTACATTGAATACCAAATTAAAGTAAGATTATTTTTTAATCCAACCAAAAAACAAATCAAATTTATGATATTACTGATAGCAGTTAAAAATAGAGCCACGAGACTTTTCTTTTAAACATGAGGCGGTTTATTCATACAATGAGAATACACGCTTGTCTAGCTCTTATAAAGTCATAAATGGAACATTGAATAAGTTCTCAAGTGTTTTCACAAATAAGAGTGGATACAACACTTGTTGGGAATTCTGGACTGCGCAACCATCGGGAGCGTGGAAAAAGGAAGTATCTTACCACTCTGCTGTGTTAGTTTGTCCGACCACAGTAATGACAGAGCAACCGAGCACGATGCAGCAATTTCCTCCACTCCTGCACGTCACTTTGTGTCCAGAGTAGGAGGGAGTTTTAAATTCACTGCCCCTAATTGATGCTTAAATTATATCTATTTTAATTTATATGTCAATATATTTTAATTTCTTGATCGGCAATCAATTACCACACTTTACTATCTTATAAGGGAAAAGGATTCTACTGACTATCAAACTGGACCTGGAGAGCAATGGCCAAAACTACGTTCAACAAGTAGAGGAAGCTACTGGTGAAGTGTTACATTTGGCAAATTGCTTTGTATAGAGCTGATGCATAAATCTTGAGGAAAATAAGAAGAAATGTAAGTAAAGCTTTAAGATATAGTGCTGGAGCAGAGTAGAGATTATAAAGAAGACAGATCGAATGCTGATGTAAAGGTTCTTAGAACAGTAACTGAAAAGATAACCATTCTGTAGATGATTCTACGAAGAAAGAACAACTGGATGAATCACATTATGAGAAGAAATGGCTAATTTAATGATGTAATAGAAGACAAGGGGGAGGAGTGAAGGGACTAGGAAGACTACGAATCCAACTGATTTATGAGCTCAAACAAGGAAATAAGATGGCGTCTCGGGATCTAAAGAAGGAAACTGCTAATATAACATGCTGAAGGACTTAATTAAGACAAGGCAACAGATCTGTCTAAAGAAAGAACACTTGTTCGTGATTATGTTCTAGTTTGAGTGAATCCTTGTTCTTTTTTGGATTATAAAAGAAAAAGAGCAACTTTTTTAAATTAAAAAAAAAGTGTGTAATTTTAACAATTGGTTGTAAATGGCAGGTATCTGGTAACGCTTTCTGAAAGGTCAGTCCTCACTACTGATTTGTTTCAGTAAGTTTAAAAAAAACAATCAAACTGTGTATTTTAGTAGTTGTTGTGTAGTTTGTAAGTCGTCTGTTCCTCCAGTGATGTTAACCTCCTCCCCCGGAAATACCAGTCAGGAACTTGTTACACACATCAAAGCAACATGTCAACCACGTGACCTTATTAAAGCGATGGCTCAGCCGATAGCACTCAGATATTTAGAGGTTATCGTGGATCTCAAACAGTTGCCGGACAAACGGGGCCGTTGTTAGGAAATGCTCCCCCCAATTACAGTATGGAGACATTCTGTCGTAACAACTGCAGCGTAGCGCGGGGGTAGCGGCCATCTTGATGTCAAGACCCCAGTACACTTCACTGCTATAATAAGGACCGAGTTCTAGACCTGAATAGTTACAGATTGTCAACACAAGAATGATAAAGAAAAATTATTGGAACATTCTGTTGTGAACATATTTTTTAAAATTGTTGAGGGCTAGATCTATGTTTCTAACCATTTACTTTGATCTCAGAACTTATGCATTTCCAGTAAGACTGTCTTTAAAATGAGCGAACTATACTTTAATATAGGCCTACACATTTTGCTAAAATACGAACGATATTTTGAGTAGATGTAACGACCACTTCAGACATATTTTGAATATTCATGAAAGATCTGAAATCCATTCTACTGAGACACTAGTTCCAGATCCAAGTATTAGGGAAGTCAAAGAAGCTATTAAAAAGTTAAAAAAAACATAATCTCAAGTTATATATTCAATTCTCTCCGAGCTAATAAAGGGGAAGGGGGGTGAAATGTTAGTATCAGAAATTTCATAAACTGCTAAGTTACATACGGAATCATGAGGTACTATTATCACAAGAATGTAAGGAATGTATTATAATACCCACTTTCAAAAAGTGAGACAAAACAGAGTGTAATAATTATAGAGATATCCCACTACTACCAACATGCTATAACATATTTTCCAACAGAAATCTAATGAGATCGACTCCATTTGCAGAGGAAATAATTGGGTAGGATCAGTGTGGATTTCGACGAACTATATCAATAATGGATCAGATTTTTACTATTCGGCAAATACTAGAAAAAAGTGGTAATAAAACATGACAGTTCATAAATTAGGAATATACATGGATTTTAAGAAGCCTATGATCCAGTTAAAAGAAACAAATTTCATGAGATTTTAGTTAAGTTTGGGTTGGATGTCACCTATCAGATGCTTTTGAAATGCATAATGGCTTGAGACTAGGAAATACACTTTCCATTACTTTTAATATACCCTTATAGTATGCTATTAGGGAAATGCAAAAGAGAAGGGAAGGGTTGGCATCAATTGGTACAATGCAGCTATTAGGGTACGCAGACGATTTATCTTTGTTGGGCATCAGTAAAAAAGCTGTTGCAAGAAATGCAGACATTTTATTAGAGGCTAGTAAGGAGATAGGTTAAGAAGTGAACGTTGAAAAAACTAAGAATTTGAACTTGATATAACTAGCTCAAGATAGGAATAGGTTGTAATGAGATGGACTGGATAGAACTATGTCAATGTAGGGATAGTGTAATGAGGTGGACTGGATAGAACTAGCTCAAGATAGGGATAGGGTGTGATGAGGTGAATTGAGCAGAACTAGCTCAAGATAGGAATAGGTTGTAATGAGATGGACTGGATGGAACTAGCTCGAGATAGGAATAGGTGAGGTACTTTTATATGCGCGGCAGTGAGCTTTCAAGTTCCTAATGCCACAGAGTAAGTAATGCTCAAGGAACATGTCAACCTTTCGCCTTTATTTAGAAGTAAGACCTATTTCAAAATAAATACGCATTGTTAAACATTGCGTGATTTCTGAACTTCCATAGGTGGGGTGGAAAGAAAAACTTTTTTTTCCAGTTGTATAACAATAAACCTAGTTGGCTAAAATAATCGAATATTTCTCCAGTAGATACGTTTAGTTCAATATTCTGTACATGGTCATCTCAAAATGTTTTAATATCTGTTATAAGCATAGCGGCATTTAAACAAATCTGTTTTTTATTCATTTGAAAAGTTCATTTTTAAATGCTTCTAATAACTGATAACATATGGACCTTAAATCACGTAACCGTCCATTCCCCCTTAATCGATAATAATACAAACATATGACATAGCTTTTTTCCGTTAATTTTTCGAACTATCTTTCAATAACGTGAACATCATCCTAATAATTCTAGAACGAAAGGTTTTTAAATTCGAGACGTTTTATTTGAACAGTAGAATATATCTATGTATGCAGAGTCCTGAGTGACGTCAGTCCGACACTTCTTCTTTATATCCGTTGTTATATAGGGCCCATGTTATCTCACGTGTTGAACATATCATGTAACGTGTCGGCACGTGACGTCACATATATCCCCGCAATATAATTCCAGGACACGCTTCACTCCCTCTACTCTACATTTCACTCCTCCTCTTTTTGACTTGCCTTTTTATTCTCATCCTCCTTTTCCTGCTTTTTATTATATTTATAGTGAGACGTTTCAAGATATTATGTTTTTGAAACATCCTAGTTCCCGAACTCATCGTCAGCGACGTATGAGCGCTTTTCATAAGATGAAGTTTCTTTTTTCACATTTAATAATTGTATTCAAAATTAACTTGAGACTGTTTTTTAAAACCTGTGCCTAACATTCTTATAGTACTATAATGTTCGTAGGTTTATTTTTAAATATAAATATTAAACCTCTGTTTAGAATAATAAGATCTTACAAGGGTAAGATATTTTCTTAAAAAAATCCAAGTGTCTGTATTCTTTTCTGCATTTTTGAGCACTGTGAAATAGTTGAGATGGCATTTTGACAGTGTTAGCTAATATAAATGTCTCTAAATTTATTCCAAAAGGTTAGTTTTTTGGTAATCTTACCTTAGTGAGAGAAGGAAGTTTTTTTTTTAAATAACATATCTGAAAGAGGGCCAAAATCTACATCTGCCAAAAATATTATCAAGCCATCTTCAGTGCAAACAACAAGAACCAAACCTTGAGCTCCCAGATTTGGGTCCGGCGTGTTAACAGCCAGTCTATTGTCCTGTGAGACCAGTCAGGAGTGTTAACAGCCAATCTACTGTCTTGTGAGACCAGTCAGGAGTGCTAACAGCCAGTATATTGTCCTGTGAGACCAGTCAGGAGTGCTAACAGCCAGCCTACTGTCCTGTGAGTCCAGTCAGGAGTGCTAACAGCCAGTCTACTGTCCTGTGAGTCCAGTCAGGAGTTCTAACAGCCAGTGTACTGTCCTGTGAGACGAGTCAAGAGTGCTAACAGCCAGTCTAGGTCCTGTGAGACCATTCAGGAGTGCTAGCAGCCAGTCTACTGTCCTGTGAGACCAGTCAGGAGTGCTAACAGCCAGTCTACTGTCCTGTGAGACCAGTCAGGAAATGCTAACAGCCAGTGTACTGTCCTGTGAGTCCATTCAGGAGTGCTAGCAGCCAGTCTACTGTCCTGTGAGACCAGTCAGGAGTGCTAGCAGCCAGTCTATTGTCCTGTGAGTCCATTCAGGAGTGCTATCAGCCAGTCTACTGTCCTGTGAGTCCAGTCAGGAGTGCTAACAGCCAGTCTATTGTCCTGTGAGACCAGTCAGGAGTGCTAACAGCCAGCCTACTGTCCCCACAGAGAATGTCTGTTCCCCCCACAAACTCCATCAGTCATCTCGGTCCTACCCACAGCATCTCGAAATGTCCCCAGGAACGTGCAGTGCCTTGTGGACCAGGATGGAGATGATAAAACCAAAGTACGTGATGCAAGTCTCCATGAGGTATAGCAGCGGTGTCAGAACGGGAAAACTTCTACGTGCGAGATATGGCAGACAAATAGAGCACTTCTTTTATAATACACCTAGTCTTAAGGGGAATCGTGTATGTTATAACTTGGCCATGGGCTGAATTGAGTTCCAAATGAGTAAATATGATAAAATGACCCTCTGCAAGAACCTCTTATTCTCCTTAGACACTTTCTACCCATCCTTCATCCTTAAGGGACAAAAGAAAGGACGTGCAACATTTCAATAGCAAACAACATAAGGAAAATGCAGAGTGGCCCCTTTAGAATAATACACAAATAAATAGATCCATATATACAGGGTGTTTTTGTGAGGGTAAGTCAAACTTTGAGGGATATTGGAGGAGGACAATAGAAGCAAAATGAGACAAGGAATGCGGGCCCACAAATGTTTCAGTCAAAATGTATAGATTAAAAACGCGAGGAAGTGGAATGGGAACATCCTGTATAAGACTTGTGGTGTGGTCAGCGCGTTCACCTGATATCAGCCCGATTGATTTTTCCCTGTGGGGTCATCTTAAAAGTATATTTTACGAGACATCGCTACTTGATGAAGAAGTCCTGCTAGCACGAATCTTTGCTGGCTGTGATGTCATCAGAGGGTCGCCAGGGATCTTAGAGCGGATGCGACAAAACCTCCTTCGATGCTGTCATGCCTGCATCAATGCTGAAGAACGTCATTTCAAATATCTCCTTTAAAATGTGTTCATCTTATCCTGGTATGTGCACTGTCATCGCTGGTGCTAAATGATGTGTTCATTAAAAACTATACAGCGTGTTCCCATTCTGCTTCCCCGCGTTTTTCACTTTTCTGAAACATTTCCGAGCCACCATTCCCTATCTCATTTTTCTTCTATAGTCCACCTCCATTATCCCTCAAACTTTGACTCATCCTCACGAAAACACCCTGTATATATTTAATTATGATAACTGTGTCCAGCCAGATCCCCTGACATAGTACCTAAGTTGCCAAAAAGGGAATGTATATATATCAGCTCAGACTGAAGCGTGCAAGATAGGAAAAGGGAGGGGAGGAAGGAAAAACTATTGGACAGACATGTAATGGAAGCTTGGTCTGCCTTCTATCCTGCGCCAGAATCTTAGACAAGATCAATCTAGATAGATCCACATACTTCTGGAAGCTTGTAGTCAATTCTCGTCTATTATGGATGCGGTAGGGGTGGATGATACCGGAACTATTCCAGAGTTCATGTGACTCGGTCAGTCCACTCGGCCCGTTGATTGGATTAGGTCGTGTTGTTTCGGTTGTGTGTTATTGAAGGTTAAGTGGAGAGGGACGTTTTGTCAACAGCAGGCTTAGATGAGTTTCATCAACCATTACTATATATTTTGTAGACAACAGTACTGTTTTTATTATTGTAACTTCGACATATGCTACAACTAAAATGGGACTATATCTGCTTTGGCTATCAAGAACTATTTCAAGTGTCATGCCCTATATTACACGTCCTCTCAAAAACGGCTGCATGATTAAAAAAATATATAGGTCCTTGAGTCCTTTTAACATACTAGATAAGAAAACATTTATTTTCTTCTGTGAGACAGAAAATGCTGGTCTAGAAGAAGTTAATAAAAAAAATTGTAACTAACATTTAATTGTTATTGTTATTATTTTCATAATTCTTATTTAGTGCTAATGGGCTTCATAAGCATTGCATACAAAGTTATGGTAGATGAAGAAGATTAGATAAATGTTTTGAGTGTCAAATTGACTTTTTTTATATATCATTATTACAGTATTAAATTATTTTTTTAAATAAAATAAATGCTTAGTAATCAAAATTTCATGTTTTTTATTTACATTCATATTTATGCATTATCCAAACCTATAACTTTATATGCAATACTTATACAAAAATAACAAAAACAATTAAAAGAATTAATAACTTTTTTATTAACTTTTATGTTATTTATGTTCCCAAAACACCGAGACAATATCAATGTTTCGATTAAAAATTAAAAATGGCAAATAATACCATGCCAATGTGAATCGTCAAAAATAGCCATTCACCATTTGCTTCTTATGTGTCAATAATAGGTATGTTCACTATTAATATTTTGGCGAGATACCGTACTTTAAAAAACGCTCGAAGCCCGGCCGCCAGAGAGGCTTCCCCCACCATGTCACCACTTCGCTCGCACGTCCGAGCACCCGAAGCAACAAACACACCGGTTTTCAGACGCGCTTTTTAGGCATTAAATCGGATCCTACTTACATTTCATTATATGGGAGTAGTAGATAAACTCTTCTAGAACAAATAGCGCTTTGAAAAATCACTCTATGACAATTATCGGCCTCTTCCAAGCCGTTTTTCAGGAACACCTGTTTTTACATAATCAAGATTCCCCCAAAAATCTATGATTATTTTTGCAAGAAATTTTTATTGTAGGTAGGCATCAACAAGAGCTACAATTTAAGTCCCAAAATAATTTCCTAAGACAATTACAACCCCTGTAATTAAATGTCAAAATATGGCAATATTTCGCGGTTTTGATTTTTTATTGAAAAAAAATTGTGAACCGATTTCAATTAAACAGGGCTAATCTTTTTCATTTTTTAAGCACTATAATAAACTTTTTTTTAATTGTTCACACCTTAAAAGTGAAAAAAACAGTTTTCGGCACTCTTATGATTTTTTTTAAACGTAAAATCTACAATCCGATTTAGTTCAAAGTATATACATTCAATTTATACGATTTTTCCCCCTAATTATCACGTTGAAAAAGTGGATGGTTAATTTATTTTAAGAAATGAATGTTTTTCCGCTATCCTATCTGGACTAAAGTGGGGTGGGGACATTAAGAGAAATCAATAGCTTAGACAAGAAAAGCACATCCACCCTTTACCTTACAGGGCGAAAGCTATGTTTGTAAAAACTAAACAAACAGATTGGGAGGCAAGGGTTTAAATCCCAGCTGGGTACACTTGACGTGTTTTTTCACTTGTTTCAAAAGCTATTAACATAAGAATTGATTGTATGGTATATAATATTAATAAACCGAACTCTATTCGACTCCCAAATAGATTCATAAATAAAAATATGGCAACTTATTTTTTGTAAAGTTAATTTATTGTAAGTTTCTGTGGCATATAAATATACAATAGGGAAAACTGACTATGAACTGACTATATTTAGAATAACATACTTGTTACCCGTATTAGTGAGCGCTCGGAATAAGCGTCTAGCTCGTTTGGTCCGCTTTTATGATGACGAGAAGACTTAAGTTTGAATCCCGGCTGGGTGTTCTGGGGGGGATTTTATTAAATGGTTTCCCACTATCATCCTAACATCGTAATCCAATATGCATTCTTAAATTTCTTTGAGAATGGGAAATCTGATAAAGATGGCGTGCATTTATTTCCACTCCTTCAAGATTTCGTTCAAGACAATGAGCTTCAACTTCATCCTGATGTGCCAGGACATTCAAAAAACCACTGCCAAAACTTGGTTCAAGACTTCACTGCTTACTTCTCGAAAAATATTGACTCTCACGAATGCATCAGGGATCCATTTTCTGATCGAAATGGTTTGCCAGCAATGTTGACAAATGGATCAAAAGAACAGTCCATTGAACTTTCGTGTTATACTGGATTGAAAAACAAATTTTTGAAACGTACTTTCTCTGATTTTTGGATTGCAGCGTGATGTGTTACCCCGAGCTCACCGATAGAGCCATCAAGTTCTTAGTGACCTTTTTGATGGCAACTAAGTGTGAGCAAGGATTTTCTGCGCTTGTTTTCGTCACAAATAGCGGAACAGACTGAGTGTATGGACACCGACCTGAGACAAAGCTCAGCCTGATATCAAGAAACTGGTTCAAATTATCCGATCTCAAGTTTCCTATCAATAATATTGTTGTCACTTCCATTCTATTCATATTTTAAAAATACAATATATATATATACTAGCTTTTACCCGTTGCGGCCTCACCCGCAATAATTGATAAAATCTTTTAATTTTTAACTAAACTGTTTTGTTCATAAATCAAACTTTATTTTTTTTCAAATATCTATGCGTTTTTCTCAGTTTAGCTCTAAATAATTTTGCCATATTTTAATTTTCACTTTTAAATAATTCATAATAAAAGAGATATAGGCCTATATTATTTAAGTTATCAATTATAAATTTTTTATTTTTACCTTTATAATTAGTAATATAAATAAATAAGTGAAATAATATTTTTTTCGAAATATATAGCTAAAAAAATCATTTATTATTTATTAGTATGAAACTACGTCACACTAATTACTATTTACTTTAATTACAAAATATTAAATCACAAATTCTTAAATAACATAATTTCAATCACATCATAATCATATATTTATTATTATTTAAAATTAAAGGTTGGGAATAGTCCTATATGTTATTCCAGGACATACTCTACCAACGTACAAAGTTTCATTGGAATCCGTTCAGTAATTTTGGCGTGATTGAGTAACAAACATCCAAACATCCAAACTCTCGCATTTATAATATTAGTAAGATTAGTAAGAAGTAAGATATCGTACTTAATCCTTAAGCATGAAACATTATTTTTCACAATATGATTCAATCTTTAAACATTATCTACCCCTGATAGCCTTTGGAATTTTAGATATTGGTGATACTTCACAAAATTATAACATGATAAAGGACACACCAGAAGGAAAACATTGAAAAACACTCAACTACACCATAGTGGAAAAAAACAAGGTAGCTGTCTTACCCTGACTGATTACACTATGGCCCTATCTTATAAGATACACCATAGCAGAACCAAGCAAGGTAAGCTTGCTTCTTTACAAGGTAAACAGAGTTAAAATGTGTCCACTTTGGCTTCGTATACAGTCGAGAATTGGGATCGAAAAACATAAGAATCTTGACATAATTATGTGGCAGATATCATTTATACTAAGTGTGCCCGCACTTGCGGAGAGGGATAGTGTAAAACAATTCACCCAACCGGGATTCGAGCCCAGACCAGCCTTGCGTCATGAAACATCACCATCCCATTCCCCTTCGACCTATCTGTCCCCTACCCCAGTTCAAACTGTGTCATAGTGTTAGCATAGGCTATGTACAGTAGCCTCGTGGCTTCTTTGGTGCTGACTGACAGCTAACAGCTGACTTCTGACAATCAACATTTAGGTATATACCTAAATTTTGAACATAATTTGGTCTAGTAACTTTTCAAAGCCGTCAGAAGTCAGCTGTGAGCTGTCAGTCAGCACCAAAGAAGCCATGGGGCTACTGTAGTTAGTTACTGGTTGCGTCCTTCTAATTCTCTATTCCTCTTTGGCTCTCTGTTTATCCACCTACGACTCTCCCCCACTCTCTTCTGAAGACCGTGAAATAACAACACCGTTCCATCCCACGCACAAAAATATTCACCACTTATTTTTCCACCCGGCTGTTTATTTTATAAGGGTAGGAAATCTAGGCATGACCGGGATTTTTAACTTCCCATGCAAACATCAGGTTCAGGTACGTTTTGCTTTCAACATGACGAACCTAGGTCACAGCCTCCTGGTTAAAATGGTTGCGTTCATTGGGAGGACTTGAGTCCTTCAACGTGGAATCTCCAGTGACAACATCGATATCAAGCAGGAATTTTTTAAAACAGTTCACTTTAAAGATGGTTTTCTAAAATGCAGACAAAAATCTTCTGTTAGTGTCAATAAGCCGGTTTTCACAAAGTCAGGGTCAAAACCAATTCCCAAACGAGCCTTCTCAGAGTGCCAATTGGAAAGACATCCTTTACTTGAAAGTGTTTTGTTTCACTTATAAGTGATGTTATCACTGAGATCTGCCACTAGCACTCCCCATTGCGCAAGGACTCAACCTGGCTCGAGGAGTGCAGCGAGTCTTCCGTAAGGTTGAGTGTCTGGTCTGCTCTGTACCTAGTTTGTGAACTCGGAGCGTGAGTGGATATCACATACAGAAATGTACTCACCATTGTGTGGAGGAAATTGAACATATGTATACTCCCAGCCAGGATTCTTCTAACATAGACCTTCCCATCACTAGTAAACATGTAAAGATGGACTGACAACCATATCCATGTACCCACCGGTACAGATAAGCAGTCTGGCTGACACAGTCCGATTATGATAGTAAGAAACTTAACTGAGAGAGAAATTATTAGAGATACTTTCATTTATGCATACGTCATCTCATGTGATCTGCAGCTGTCACGTTTGATAATTATTATAAATAACTATAAAATAGCAATAATAATAATATAGTAAAATGCGATAAATGTTGGCAGTAAACAAATATTTTTGTATTTTCCATAAGGCCCTTCCAACAAAAAGCCTATCATTTTCAATCTCTATAGTTTTCGCGGCACAAAGAATAGTAATATTTGAATACACGTTTTTTAGAAATAAGATCAAATATTATAAATGTATGGTTGTTTGTAGGGGTGGGAGTTGGGGGGTAGAATAAGTAGTAGCCTTCTTCCGAAACAAGGTGAGAAACTCAAGGTTCACTGGAGATGAGTAATAACTTTTCCAAAGCGATCACAGGACAGCGCAATCTTGTGAGTCAACATTTTACTGTGAATCATGAAACGGTGTAACACTACTGTGTTACTGAGGTGTGAGATAAAACCTCTAATTCTGTGTTACTGAGGAGTGAGATACAACCTCTACTACTGTGTTACTGAGGTGTGAGATACAACCTCTACTATTGTGTTACTGAGGAGTGAGATACAACCTCTACTACTGTGTTACTGAGGAGTGAGATACAACCTCTACTATTGTGTTACTGAGGAGTGAGATACAACCTCTACTATTGTGTTACTGAGGAGTGAGATACAACCTCTACCACTGTACTAGTGAGGAGTGAGATAAAGTACAGGACACTCTACCACTGTGCTACCAAGGTCTAATCTAGCCTCTTTGGTCACTATGTTAACTTTTCCCCCTGGGACTATTGCTACCCTTGCTCTCTCCAGGCGAATAATGCTTTTCCACATACTTAAAGTAACCCTTCACCCCATTATATTATTTTATGAACCTTCATTCGTGGAACCACGTACTAAGGTGTCAACTTAATCTGGTTTGGTTTACTAGTGACGGGGAGGTCGGGGCTTGAATCCCAGCCTGGTGTATTAGTAGGATGGCTTGTTCAAGATAGTTTACCCTTCTACCCTCTACCTCCACGTGAATGCAAGTGCATTTCCTTTCATTGTTCCTCTTCCTTAATCGTTAATGTAACTAATGCAGATATTCCGGACAGGGAATGTATAAAACACACGAGAATAAATAAAGGGCCGATGTTTTTAGAAAAGAATGTATTAACGATGAAATTCTAGGCTAAAGTAATAAACCCATTTATGTTGGTGAATCAACACTCCTCTCTATCCCGTTGATTAATCAACACTCCTCATTGTATTTATGATGTATCAACGTGCTTCCCTGTCCCGTTTATGAATCAACACTCCTGACTTCCCCGTTGGTGAATCAACACTCCTCATTGTATTTATGATGTATCAACGCGGCTCACTTTACCATTGATGAATCAACACCCTTCACTGTCTTGTTGATTAATCTACACTTCTCACTGTATCATTGGTGAATCAACAACCCTCATTGTCCTGTTGATTAATCTACACTCCTCACTGTCCCGTTTATGAATCAACACCCTTCTATCTCGTTGATGAATCAACACTCCTTTCTGTCGTAACACTCCCCTAGTTGCGTGTTCTGTCACCGGTAGCGTGCCAGACATGACCATCAGCAGAGCAGAGCTCTTGACTTGAGTTGACATAACGAGTAAACTCTCATATCCAACCTTTTCTCTCAACAGAACCACTTTGTGCTAATATCCCACCGGGGGAGCCCCTATCTGGTCCCTTCCTCGTGATATGATAGTATTACTGCCACCCCCTTCCCCTACACCAAGCGGCACTTTCAGCAGTTTCATGAGTCGCGTTCCACGTTGCCTTGCAAGGAGGATAAAAGATACTTAGCCCTCCAGTTGAGCAACCTTTCTGACGGTTGACAGTCGCACTATATCAAACATTATCTCTCCTCGTTCCTGTTACCTCATACCGATAGTTTAAAGTTAAAACTAATATAGTGACATTATTTCAATAGTGAGGTAAAAATATTCTATATACGTTTATAATAAATATAGTAGATAGTTTTCAATTAATACTAAGGTTGGGCGAGGCTTTGAAATAACGCTTCGACCTCTACGCACACTAACATGCGCATCTTGTAAACATTTCCAAGGAACAACAAAACTTGTGTATAATATTATCAAATTATACATATTTCAAGATATAATAATGTTTATAACAACCACTAAACAGTTTTTCAACATAAACAAGTGATCAAATGGCATATGTAACAAGCGATAAATAATACAGATAATATGTCGAAATTAAATAATAAGGTGGGCTTGGTTTTTTTTTCTCTAAACCTTTATCTGTACCAAGATGCACTTGGTGGATAATTTAAGTATTATTATTATTATTATTACCGCATCTTACTACCCGTTCGGGTTATACGCACTTACGCTAATGTGAATGGTAGGGTGATTGTGAGATGAAATGAAGGACCTACAGTTTAACGTGGAATCCGAACCACGGTGGAGGCCTGGCATTCCCCACATTCACAAGATGTCTTGTCAGAGGTGAAGGAAGGGTTTGGAAATCAGATAAATCTTTGCCGGGACCGAGGATTGAACCCCGGC
>CABFVZ010001182.1:20503-32142 GCA_902151445.1 Timema monikensis
CACATTAGCATAAGTGCGTATAACCCGAACGGGTAGTAAGACGCGGTGCTAATAATAATAATAATAATAATAATAATAATAATAATAATAATAATAATAATAATAATAATAATACAAGACTCAGGACTAATTCAATTCTCTTCACCCAACCCACAGTAAAAATTATCATTATAAATAATCCATAGAGGAGAGTTCTCCAAAACAAAGTACAGAGTAAAACCATACCAAAGATAATACCATTTTGTGTTGAACCGGACCATACACCTTCCACGTGACGTATTACGGAGCTACGCCCATCCCCGCATCCATCAAAAAGTCCCTCCTTCGCCCCTGACACCTCCATACTAACAGCATCCCAAGCCAACATCGCACGCCCAGAGAGACAAGGAATACGACCAGAAGATATCCTAACAACAACAACAACAAGATGGATTCGTTCCCCTCCCACCTCTGTTCTGAACGGAGCTAGGAAACAAAGAGTTCGCCCACGGGACGCTCTCATTAAGAGTTACAGGTGGAACTGCCTGAGAACCTGTTCCTGTCTCATCGAACATTGTCAACTTGCTATATTTGTCACCGCGTCTCACTACCTGTTTGGAATATGTCAGGGATGAGAAAGATCAATTTTTAAAGGAAGTGTATCCACATTTAGGTAATAAAATGAGAATTTAGGAGAACAAAGTGATGAGAAAGATGTTTGGCCATAATAGGGATAAAAAACAGGAGGTTACATTATGAAGAACTTGATGGTTACATGCATAATCAAGGCGCGCCGGTGTCATGTGGTGTGTATGTGTGATGTGGTGTGTATGTGTGATGATAGGCGTGCACACAATATTTTAGTTGGGAAACCTGAAGATACAAGCCTCCTTGGTAGACCAATACATCGATGGGAGGATACTGTGAGATTGTATTTGAAGGGAGTTGTGTGTCAGGTTAAGGATTGGTTGATGAACTTACGTTTTGGCAGCCATGAAGTTCCTTAGGGCCAGAGAGTTAGTTAGTACCCACATTTACCTGGAAGGAGAGAGGGAAATCAAACAGGAAAAACTTTACCCTACCAGGGATTCAAACCCAGATTTCCTCATCAGTGGTAAGCTAACCTATAGTGAGAATGACTCTTTAGACCCTTCGACCACCGAAGCGGGTCACACGATATTGATGCTATGTTAAATAAAATAATGTTTTCCTCGCAAATATTTTGTGCCCGAGTGTTCTCAAACGTGACAGTTGTCTTACAGACCAGCAAGGTACCGGACAAAATGGTGGTGACAGGAACTAAGTCAATGTCTAGTGCTTTTCTGTCAATTGTACGGATAACTTGACTTTCTAACGAGTAAATATTTGGAGAACCTTTTAAAAAATACAAACACATTTTACTGCGCTCAACATTGACAACATTTTATCATATTATTATTGTTATTTTATGTGTTGATAGTATATATCAGAGGTGACAGCTGAAGACTAGAGAATGTGACGTATGAATAAGTGGGAGTAGATCTAGTAACATTTCTAACAGTCAGATATGTCCACTCGTAGTAAAATTAGGGTATACCCACTGCTACCATCAGGGATACTTCACTAATCAATGTATAGTCACATAAAAATAGGATGGCCGATAAAACGAAATACGCTTCTTTCGACTTAGATCATTTCTACACGCACTGATTCTATCAACGTTAAGGGATATTTGGTAGTAAAAACAAGATACTAATCCAATGGACTATTTTGTTATTTGTGTTGGCTGTAAACAGCGAGGGGTTATCCCGCTTGCTACAGAATCAACATCTACTCCATTCCCTCGTTATCAATTTCTGCGAAAAGGCCTTTTAATGTCCTCGTGGTCTGCCGAGAGCGTGAGACGCGGGGGAATACACACACTTCCATTCCCTGATTGCTACGATTGTACGTCAGAGGTTGGGACAGGGAGACACAGCTGCCCCTGTGGCACGGCAACACGCTCACACAATCCGCGAGTTGGATAAAGTTCTGGAGACTGTAAAGAGGTCATTACTGGAGACTGTAAGATCATTACTGGGGACTGTAAGGCCAATACTGGAGACTGTAAGGAGGTCAATACTGGAGACTGTAAGGTCAATACTGGGGACTGTAAAGTTTCCATTCAGACTCGTCAGTCGACTCATCTGGTCGTGTATGGTAGTATCGGACAAGTCGCGGTGTGGTCGTGAGTCGGCAATCCAGCCAAGCGGACCGACGACCAGACGCGGACCAATCCGTACCAGTTGACCTGTGTGCACGCACGCCACGACCAGGCCTACGACAGTTCGCGAGATTCTTGTGTTAAATTTAATTTTTATATTTAGCATCGCGTCTTACTACCCGTTAGGTTATACTCCTATCTACTAATTATGTTAGTAGCTAGGAATTGGGAAGGTTGAATACAGAGGAAGTGAACCCGCATTTACGTAGAGGGAGAGTGGAAAACAATTAAGGAAAAAGCACCCTCAGTTCACCCGAGCGAGATTGGAACCTCAAGCTCCCCGTCCTCGGCACTCTAGGTCAACACTAAACTAGCGCATCAGCTTTCCACCCCACCGAGGTGGGTTTGAAGTATTTTGGATTGTTTGTTTTACTATGGCAATGGCATTTTAAGATAACAACGGGTTTTGGGACGAGCTCATTGCTCTACATAAAAATAAAAGCTGCTTATGGAACATAAAAAGAAAGGATTAAAGGAATAAACAAATGAAAATGCTGCATATGATTGTTTGGTAGCAAAATGCATGGAATTATTTCTGAATGCCAATAAAGACTTTGTTATAAAAATAAATATCGTCGTTGAGATCTTAATTCTGTCATCAGCTACGACAAATAAATTAAACAAAAAAAAGTAGGAGTGGAGTGGATGACATAGTTACCAAATCTAGCTTTATGGTACTTTGACCTCCGAGTTTTATTCTAGAGCAAGAAGTTCTGTACGTACAGCTATTTTCTGTGGATCGTAACGAGGATATATGGCACAGTTTTCAAAACTTCTACCGGTTGCCAAAGATCTCTCAGTCTTACCACTAGATGTTCTTCTGGACTAGCTCCATCTATCAACAAAGTGTTATCTTTTTCATTCAGAGGTTTTACTAACTTCAACAAGTCTTCAACTGTACCATAATCCCAAGGCCATAGCGAACCAATAATTTCAGGGGGTTGGGAGGTTTGGTTGGCACATCCCCCAATTGCGGAAGGCTAGAAAATATTTTAAATGATAAACTGTTTTAGAAACAATCTGAATTTTCTTTTTATGTCAACATAACCTCCAAATTGGCAGAGTATAGGAAAAATTATAGATTTTAAACACCTCTAGAAGTCTCTCAAGTGCTTTTTTATGGTAACACAGCCCTCTAATTTGTATTTGTACCTTAATTTTGATATTGTTTGAATCCTAAATAAAGCCATATATATTTTGGTTATAACATTTCAGGGAGGGTTTGAATCCCAAACCCCTCCTGACTACGGCCTTGCATAATCCATTCTTTATTAATTTACAAAATCAGGAGGGTCACATGATTGAATGGTTCGTAATAAACGTAAATGAGTAAAATGGTCCCTTTTTCTTAATTATTCCTCTGTCCATACACGTTTCTTCTTCTTTATTTTCAGCGAAGATAATGACTGAAACGATTTATTAATTATTAGAGCAATTTTAGCATTCTTTGATGAAGGAACCATGGTAGCAGTTGACAAGTATAGTTCACAGTGTGATTGATAAACCACTGAGGGTTCGTGTAATGATGTATGGGGAATGTTGAGGGGTTCATTGTCAGGTTGTGGTCGTAAGTCGGTCCGGAATTGTCTAATGAATGGCCTATTAAAGGAGGCCATTACTACGGACTGCAGGGAGGTGGATACTGAAGATTTCAAGGTGGTCAATACCGAAGACTGAAGGGAGATTTGATTTAGATCGCATAAAATACTCTTTATTCTAATAAACTTTTTCTTACAACAAACCAAATTAGATCTCGTTTTTTTGGGTCAGAAATATTCATGCATGCAATTCATTGTTATTTCTATTTTTAATATTTATTCATATATAAATATATATATATATATACTATCTATATATACATAATCCTATATATGTAATAGGGACAAGAGAACATAGAAATAAAATGTTTTGTTTTATTTTCAGTTCCAAAATTAATTTGTCTCGAATTAGGAACAAGTAGCTTTCTGTGTTCACGAGTAAAAATCATGAGCACGCAAATACAAAAAACCCCACGAGAATTGCAACAAAACTGAACACGCAACAGTCGAAACTCGGAGACAAAAGAAGTCGGTACATTATTATCGATCATTTGCTGACAAATTGTCACGTCATTCTTCCTTCTCGACACGCAACATGAAGACACACACACTCTCGCCGCTCACTTGTCCAGAACTAGCCCTCTCACCCCCTCCCCTCCAACCACTCTAACATTCCCCCAGCTAACCCTTTTGCCCGGAACTGCACCTCGTCGAGCCAGTGGTAGCGTTACTTCACTTCTTGTGCTCTATCGTACGTCACGAGCCATTATCCCCGCTAGTCTACCGTGCCCACTGTGTGTGTGTGTGTGTGTGTGTGTGTGTGTGTGTGTGTATGTTTGTCGTGGGCGGCCTGGGCTCAATAAAAAGAACGGGATACGCAGGACATGTTTCGTATCAAAACTTCCCCACGGATCATTGCAATGGAATGTTTAGATGCCGACAGACGCATGTCTTGATTCTTCTATCGGCTTGAATATGAGATGGATTTTATATCTTCTTTCTAGGCGAATACCAGTGTATTGGAGTAATAATCTCACCCTACGCATCTTGTGACCGATGGAGAGTTGAATTCAATGTCTATTGGTATCAGACGTTATACGTTATTGAACTTAAAATTTGCCATAAATATTTTGTTTTAATATTTTCCCATTGTTAAATATTTCTAAATAGTTGTCATTTATTGAGTCTTCAACGAAATCCTCCTTTATCTTACGGCCAGAATTAAAATAGGGTTGTATCAAGCTACGTCCGAAGTCAAAGCCCTATGAGCGAGTTGCGTCCGAAGGAGTGACTTACGACAGATCAAATAATAATGTATGTATTATAAAGTATGTTCAGAATGATACAAAAAAAACACAATCCAGTCAATTCTACAGTCATATGTTACATGAAACAGCCTAACCAGCGAGCAAACAGAATCTAAATAGAGATTGAATGTTTGTTATAACTATTAATAATTTAAATAACTGACTGACTTTAACTTTTATAACTGATTAAATAGCAGAGCTATTATATTTGATAATTACGGTTATAGTCGCATCTAAATATCATAATCTTTAGATCGAGAAATTACTAGTGAATAGCGGAATCGAACTCAGGACTAAATCAAAGGTCTGGGGTTCGATTCCCATGTTTAGGTGTAACTTTTTCCATCTATAGAATATTTATTGTTCTAGTAAAATATTTTAGTTAGGTGAGATGCAACTCAGTATTTCCCTTACATTCCTAGTGTTACCAACACAATGTTATATATGCAACTCAGTATTTCCCTTACATTCCTAGTGTTACCAACACATTGTTATTGATAGATCTCGATTTCCCTGTTAAAATCACTATTTTTCCTCGAGGTGTGACCTACATTTAAATACCAAGTTTGAACAAGATCTGTCGAACTATTTTGGCTGTAGCTCTAATGACAGAAAATTTCACGGCCCGTCCTAATCTTGAGGGTATAAACACCCAGGATTACAATACTCTCTCTCTGCATGGTAAAAGCATCCCCAGAGTGCGTCTGTTTGAAAAGTCGGTTGTATCCGGAGTTGTGTAATTACTCTCTGAGAGTCCGGACCGGATACTGCGGAGATGCACATGGCAGCCAGTTTCCGATACCCCCCCCCCCTCTCGCTCACCTTGACACGCACACACTCACACTCTCACACACTTCCTGCACTGGCAATACACCCTCTCCGGAGACATTTAAACACATCACACGGGGGTAGTTATTAATATTTATACTCGGGAAAGTGATTTGGAGGGGCTGTTTCGAGGGATGAACCGCCCTTCATTGGGGGGCGGGAAGCCTTTTTGTAACATATCTGTCTAGAGTCAACCTGGATTTGGACTCAGAAGGCCAGGATTAGATTCCAGCCAGTTCCATGGGACATTTTTTGTTTTTCGATTCTCCACCACCTATACTCCACTCGTGCAGTAGGACTGAGTAAGGTGGAGTTTTAGAGGAAATTTTCTCATATTAGCGTGGAAGGAGAGTGGAAAAATATTTAGTAATATCCGGCCTAAGTATACGTTACTTTAATCCTTATGTCACCAGTCTAACACGAGATTGACACGTCAGAGCCTGTGATCTCCCTGTCACCAGTCTAACACGAGATTGACACGTCAGAGCCTGTGATCTCCCTGTCACCAGTCTAACACAAGATTGACACGTTAGACTCTGCGATCTCCCTGTCACCAGTCTAACACGAGATTGACACGTTAGACTCTGCGAGCTTAATGAGGATGGTTTTATTATAAATGTAAAATGTAGGCCACTTTCTCTTCAGGCAATTTTTGTTGTTTAAAATGCCTCGTCATGTCCTGGACATTACACCAAGTCTCCTTAGGAAGAACCTTCTCAAAGATGTACAAAATGAATGCGGGGTAGCCAGCCATTGACAAAAGGTCAACATATTTATAATACCGATGTAAAACTCAACTTCATCTAAAGAAAAGGACATCTGCAGAGCACATCCCTGTGGCATATGAATACATAAAGGTAGCTCCAGTAACTTGTCGCCTTTTTGGGGCTTTTGCTATCGAGATAGCAAACCTCACCCGGTTTTACCCTATCATGATAGCAAAAGCCCCGACAAGGAAACCGGTAAAATGGAGCTTTACTTGTTCCCTTGCATGGACTTGGAGAACGTTTTATATGTTACATTTGTGTGGAGAATTTCTCTCCTTCAAAACGTAAGTGATACCGCCAAATGAACGACCCCTTGATGATAAAAACATGGCGCGATATTCATGTTGGGCGCCAAAAGGTGACAAAGAGTACTAGAGGATGCACTTATATAGAAGCGAAGCTAGGAACTATTGGAATCATAGGAGGGTTTCCGGGGATCAAACTAACTGGGGAACGGACTGGCTGTGTTCGGTTCTTCATCAGAGGATGGAGATAAACACAACCAGTGCATGCTCTAGGGATGGTTTAGGGATAGGGTGGACAGATATCAAGTTCATTTCATTTACTCTGATTGTTAGCAGTTTCACCTTGACTGATTACACTATGACTGTCTTATAAGCTACACCATAGGGTAGCCAAGTAAGGTAGCAGTCTTACCTTGATTAATTACACTATGACCCTATTTTATAAGCTACAACCCGCCTCGGTGGCGTAGTTGGCTAACGCGCTTGTCGTGTTGAGCTCGACTGCTGAGGACGGGGAGATCGAGGTTCGAATCTCGGTCGGGTGAACTGGATGTGTTTTTTCCTAAATGGTTTTCCACTATCCCTCCACGAAAATTCGGGTTCACTTCCTCTATTTCAACCTTCCCAATTCCTAATCCATTAGCGTAATTAGTACTTAAAGCGTATAACCCGAACGGGTAGTAAGACGCGGTGCTAAATATTATTATTATAAGCTACACCATAGTAGAGCCAAGCAAGGTGGTATTACCTTGAGTGATTACACTATGACGCTATCTTATAAACTGCACTACAGTGGAATAACGCAAAGTAAGCTTGCTAACCTACAAAGTAAACGAAGGGTACAAAAAAAAAGTTTTACAAATAATTGTCAATATATAATTAATTTAATTTGCTATAGAATAGCACATCTTTATCGTGTTAATGAAATGTGTGCGCCCAGCTCCCGGTGAATAGTTGACCGGCAGTAATATCGACACCGCAGGATGGGACGGTCCTAGATCAGCATGGTGAGTACTGCAAGATGGAGTTCTAGAACTGTCCGCAGTGTCGCTAATGGCCACTCGTGCCAAATCTACCTTTACAGACGTAAGTTCGTTCCTGAGACCCAGTGTTTTCCCGGCCAAAGTTCCAACTCTCCATCAGTCAAGCTAATTGCAGTCGTGAAAACTTGGCCGTCATTTCAAGAGTTCTCCCGAGCTCCGCGTTGTCTAACTACAGGCTCAGAACAGAGTGTTTATCCAACGTTTAGTGCACCGCGTCTGTCTAGTCTGACTCGAGCCCCGGACGGGTGTAATGAGTGTGATATTTCTTAGATGATTTTCTCCAAATACCACCTCTCTATGTACCTTGATTTTATAAAGAATAGTCATTTGGAACACATTTTTAGAAAATACAAACATATTTTGTTTGCGGTCAACTTTAATAATATTTTAATATTTGTTATTTTTCAGGAATTGATCAAGTGATAGCGGCAGAGCAAATGACTTGACGTATGAATACATTAATAAGTCCTGTTGTCAGGTTATACGCATAAGTAATAATTACGCTAAGGAGTTAGGGATGAGAAAGGTTGAATTTATAGGAAGTGTACCCACAAAAGTGTGGAGCAAGAGTGGAAAACTATTTTTTTAGACCTCATCACATCCGACTGGGATTCCAACCCAGATATCCCTGTAATTAATATTCTAGTCCAGCGGTTCACAAACTGGGGTTCGTGAACGCCCTGGGTTTTCGCGAAATCTTCCAAGGGGTTCGCCAAAATATTTATGTAATGGCGTTATTTTGCAACACTTTGTTAGGAAATGGGAAGAAATCACAACTTCTTACTGTCTTTCACTGGAGTCAGGTGGTTATCTCGAGGTAGAACTCTTACAAGATTGTGGGACCTTAAACACCAAGTTTTCGTTTTTCTTACTAACCATCCCTTTCCCAAAGCCAAGTGTGTGCAAGATCAAATTAATGGGGCTCCAGCTTTTTGACTATTTGGCAGATATTTTCTCAAAAATTATCAGTTTAAACCTCTCTCTTCAGGGGTCGAATATTAACATTTTTACTGTGCAAGACTCTATTGAATCGTTCATAAAAAAATTAGCTGTTGGGAAAGGTGTCTAATTAGCAATCAAACAGAGTGCTTTGATACCCTTCTCGACTTTATTGTAGAAAATCATCTTTCTTTGGAAGAAAATGTCAAGAACGTGGTTATAGAACACTTGAAGGGACTTGTAAAACTTTCAGAGAATATTTCCCAGCTATGTCCAATAATAACAACTGGATTCACAATCCTCTGGAAGAGACATCAGTTTTAGAACTCTCCACATTAAGCGTGAGTGAAAAAGAGTAGCTCTTTGACATTTCCACTGATTTTGAAATAAAGGAAAGCTTTAAATCTTTGTCATTAATTGGTTTCTGGTCAAGTTTAAAGGAGAAGTTCCAAGTGTTAGCGATTAAAGCTTTTTCAGTTTTGTTACCATATTCTTCTACGTATTTGAGCGAGAAATCTTTTTCTTCATTTGCCTATTTATAAACTATATTCAGAAACAAGCTCAGTGCTGAGGGTGACTTGAGACTTTATCTATCGTCTCTGTTTCCTGACTTTAAAGCTCTGAGCCATCTTTCTCACTGAGGCACGTGAAGAGGTGAGTAGCTGTTAAAGCTTGTAAACAATTTTGAAACTTAAATTGGCGTGGAATTTTGTGATGTTCATTTATGTCAAAGCAGCAATTTCTAGTACCATTTATATAAAAAAAAGTTAAATGTGATAATATTGTGACAGTAAAGATAAGAAAATGTTGCTACATTACTTTGCTTATTTAGTTAAAGTTTTAATTTTTAAAATAATTTATAATATTATTTTAACTTGTACCTAAGTAGTTTCAATATTATTCCATTACATTTGGTGGGGTAGGCCTATCCCAAAGTACCTACCGGAGATACAGTAGATTAATTTAAATATATTAAACATTTTGATAATAATTAATAACTAGATTTCGTAAAAATCAGGTATAAAATTAAGTGCGTGGGTTCGTGCATCTCAGATGTTTGCGAAAGGGGTCCGCGAGTCGAGAAAGTTTGGGGACCGCTGGTCTAGTCTAATACGAGAGTAACACCTTCGACCATGCGACCGCTGGAGCGGGTATTGGAAAAGATCTAATAAAAAAATATATATATGTTAGATTTATCAATTTATTCATATGAGTACTTACATACAGAATATTTTCGGCATCGAAATAAGCAATCATGTGTGTATAATAAATATATGTAGACCTTTTATTAGTCTTAGAAATGTAATATTTTCAATTCAAATTAAAAGTTCCTACAACTAAGTGCTTTCTTGTATTATCGTCACTAAACTATTTGTTTGATGTATGGTTTAATATATATAAAGAGAAAACATCACAAATATATACTTATATGAAAACACTACAAAACATGATATTCGGATATGGTTTCATGCTAAAGTTCATCATAGCAGGCCCAGCTCAGCTCCTGGCTCGCGCGAGGTTTGGGAGTAAAAGGGAAAATAAAACAACTACGATATGACAGAAATGTGTGCAGTGCATTCGTATTTGAATGATTACTCGACATTTTCCGCGGTGACGATGGGGGACAACGTTATAAAGTTTATTGTTAATAACTACAGTATGTCCCTATTATGACAGAATGAAGATTTGTGCACAATGCTTATCTGTGAAGCCATTCTAAAATGGTCAAAAACGGTCTTTTTAAATCAGTTTAAATCATTTAATATTTCAACAATGTTCAATATTAGGAACTTCTATTAACTCTCCTTTGGTGTTTAATTATAAACGATCCACGCGCAATAGTGTTCGCGTTAATTTACGATTTCTAGCCGACTGTATCACAAAGTTTATTGGCATGTGATGCACGCTCTTAATCTTTCAATGAGAGTATGTTATCCATACGTTTCTTTTTATACCAAATCCTTATCCCAAGCTGGGATGTCAAGTTTCTCCATGGATATAATAGTCCGATAAACGATAACCAAGCATGTAAGACTCCATCACTTTCAATTTCGAATAGAATCCGAATCTTGGCTAGCTTACTCGAATCGATTCTGAATCAAATCTCATGCCTAAACAAGTTTTCGAGTCAAATCCTAGCAGGAAAAAATTAATGGGATTAAATAATTTATTTTAAAAATAGGTTCATATACGAATTAAATAATTAATTTTAGGCTTACTTTGAAAATGTTTCAAATCAAATCTGTGTTTAATATTTGACTATGTTAAGTTTCCAAATCCAATCCAATATTAAAATATTTCAAAATATGTTAATAAAAATTTTAGACACATTTAAGGTTTTTTTTAAGTCTTACATAGCACTAATCTCACAAAGTAAAAAATCAAATAAAGATCACGCCACTTTTTTAATCATAGTACAAAATATTAACTGCAACAAACCATTGTCCCCCACGTCAATAAGTTAAAACATGGAACGCAAGCTAATTTCTCTCCTCGCTAAATCACGCAACTGGTTTCTGGTCTGATTATTTTAATTTGATAAATAATTATGAACTATAGATTCGAATTATGAGCTAAGCCCATAAAATCCGAATCCAAGATTTATTGAGATTCGACATCTCAAACCAAATCCGAATCTTACTCAAATTCGGATTTGGATTCAAAATGTTGAAGGCTCGTACAGGCTTACCGATAACAATGGTCGAGTTTCTCCTCTTTTCACGTTAGAGGATTAAGCCCACCCCGAGCCAC
>CABFVZ010001182.1:32159-49100 GCA_902151445.1 Timema monikensis
CCTCCCACACACACGTTGCATGAAAATCCACAAGAAAAGGAGGATCTACGCTTACAAAATTAAATAAGAACAAAATTCATAAATGCTTGAAAGATTAGGTTAAGTTAGGTTAAGTATTGACCATAATTCTATACATAAATTATGGAAAGATTGAAAGTTAAGTTTGTACTAGGCTATAGCACTTGGATTTTTTTTATAATCCTTTACTTGTGTTGTCGTGGAAGAGTTCGAACTCGACCTTGGAATAAAGCGACTCTTTTTGAATAGGGAATTGAACCAGCTCTCGTGGAGAACTCGGCCATAGCATCCCGAGCTAGTAGTATGTTGCGGTTATCAAAGCAGTCAATAATACAGAACAGGTCAGAATGTAGGCCTACATCCCACCTCACGGACAGCTTTGTAACTGCCGATCCTAATTTGTAAAATCAAAACGATCCTCTCCTGTTGGTAGAACGACCCGTTTCACTAGTACTTTGTACTTGTTTACTCGGCATCAAGGGAACTGTATCGGTAACCTAACCCCTAAAGTTGAGTGTGTACAGGCTAGACATATAGACCCCTATCAGTTTCGTGCCTATTGGACCTCTCGACAACCCTCCACTCTGTTGTCAGAATGAACAACTGTTGACTCTCTTCTTCTATACACACAGCCTCTTAAGGGGAGAGTGGACTATGTCTCCGTGATTGTGGAGGTATCGTGGTTTGATGTCAACATATTATTAATATTGTGATTCACAGATCTAGGAAGATGATATCGGTGCTCCAGACTAGTGGCTGAGTGTTTATTCTGGAGTGGTCTGTTCTATAATTTGATCTCTATAAATTATTAAAATAATGTTTTAGTGGAGTAAACTTTTTTGACGGCATACTGAGATTGATAATGAAGAATGTCATATGTAATAAATATAGTTGAAAAATTATTGGGTATTGGGATTGAACCTGGAACTTCTGACTCAGCGTGCCAATCCTTAACCACCGAGCTATCCAGGACTCGTTTCATGTTCCAAGGTCATTCTTCACTCATAATTTTATTATTATTAGATGTTCTGTCTTACGACAAGTCTAATGCCATTGCGCTTTGTCCTCTGCTTCCTCCTTCAGCTAATTAAATAATGTGTGCATCTGAAGTTGAGGCAACCTCACTCACAGCTCCTGTATAAAAAGAAATAAGATAAAAATGTTTAATAGCCACAAGTGCGGCCCGGCCCGCACATTGTCTAGGAATATAGAATGAGGCCCTTAGCTAACTTTAAGTTGGACAGCCTTGGTCTAATTTATTGCGAGAGTAGTGCCTTAGACCGTGCAACTACCGAAGTGGGTAAAATGAAATGTTAATAACCACTGAGGCAAGGTTTACTTCAGGTAAGCGAGAATCTCGTTACTAGGTAGGCCTATATGATTGCTCATTTATCCCTCACAAACATTATCAAATCTTTTAAAAAAAACATTTTTTTTAACAAAGTCTTGTTTGGACACTTGCCTTTCCCAGCAAATAAACGGACGTAATAATAATGACAGTAAATTCTTTGGTCGAATTTTTTTAAAAGATCTTTTTGTTTAGCCAGTTCTCAATAATTGTATTAAAAATATTAATGAAATATGCTAGGAAGTATCCTAGATATTGTAAGTTCCTAGAAATAAGTCAATGCATTTATGTTTTGTTTAGTATTCACTGTTTGTAGGCTCAGTTAATCCAGAGATGGTTTGGGAGCTATTCCAAGAATGGCTTTAGGGCTATTCTAGAGATGGTTTGAAATATTTACCAGAGTGATGGCTTAAGAGCTATTCTAGTGATGATTTAGGAGCTATACCAGAGATGGCTTGATGGCTATTCCAGAGATGGCTCAAGGGCTATTCCAAAGATAGTTTAAGGGCTATTACAGAGATGTTTTAAGATATATATAGCAGATATGGCTTAAGTGCCATTCTAGAGGTGGTTTAAGATCTATACCAGAGATGGCTTAGGAGCTATTCTAGAGACGGCTTGAGGGTGTAATGATCCCTTTTAATATAATTGATTTCCAGTGCATTTAAATTTAGGTTGTGTCAATTTTATTTAGTCTGACTGTACTATTGTTGTTTCATTTCCGTACACGTGCAAGCAGTCGACAGTGAAGAATATTCAGTTTGCTTGTTTGCAGCCTTCGCAATAACTAAATAAAAAACCCTTGCACTGTAGGTGCGAGAAAGAGAGCAATATTCTTCATTTGTAAATTATATTGTTTTTATATTCTTTTTCTACAAGTAGTCTTACTTGTGTCCGTAAATGCTCAGCAGCTCCCGGGCACAATCTGAATTTGAAGCCTTATAATTCATTTTTGTTTTTGCTTTTACTGGACAGAGTTGTTAACTGTCGATTCGGGCTAAGACGTGCGTGTGCCGGTATGGCAAATTCATTATGATCTATATATAAAGTGAATCAACTTTCAAGCATGTACTATTTTAGACTATTAAACAAAAATAATTTATGTAATTTCTAAATAAAAATTATATCAAATAACATAATAAAATGTGTTTAAATTATAAAATATTTAAATCGCAGATCGCAAGAACGTGTAGAAGATATCACATCGCGACAAGGGGTATTCCAAAGATGGTTTAAGGGCTATTCCAGAGATGATTTAAGATATATATAGCAGAGATGGCTTAAGTGCTATTCCAGAGGTGGTTTAAGGGCTATTCTAGAGATGGTTTAAGGGTTATTCTAGAGGTGGTTTAAGGGTTATTACATAGATGGCTTAAGGGTTATTCCAGAGGTAGTTTAAGGGCTATTCCAGAGATGGTTTAAGGATTATTCCAAGAGGTGGTTTAAGGGTTATTACAGAGATGGCTTAAGGTCTATTCCAGAGATGGCTTAAGGGTTATTCCAGAGGTGGTTTAAGGGATATTCCAGAGATGGCTTAGGAGCTATTCCAGAAATGATTTAAGGGCTATTCCAGATATGGTATCAGTTTTTGTAGAGCTAATTTAAGGACAGTTTCATTCCGTGTCTCACGTCTTACAGGAAACAGTACCTCCGGCTGGGACTCAAGCCCCAGTTTCCACTAACGCAGGCAAACTAGACAAAGCATGACTGACGCTTTTGTGCTCGTGCTCACAGTTTGGGTAAAAATATATTTGTATTTATGTTTATTCCTTCTAATGACATATTTGTTTCTCTAATATTTAAAGTGGAGAACATTTGTCAATGCCTGTATCATTTTCTTTGTAGGACGTCATTGTGACCTGTACTTTCTCTTTGACATCTTTAGATTGAGTTTTGTCATCATACACAAAGTCAACACCAAATATGTTGCATATTATACGTTATTAAAGGATAAAATATAACTTTAATATCAATATCACTTATACTTATTAAAAAAATATAGGCCTACTGGTTCTGTGAACAAAAGATATCACTCCCTACATTTAAAAAATGCTAAGTACATCATTTTAATTTTATGACATGTTTCTATCGTTTCTACAATGTTAACATTTATCTTTGGATTTCAAGTTGAAATATCTCTTATATAAGTTTTCCTTGGATTTCAAGTTGAAATACCTCTTATATAAGTTTTCCTTGGATTTCAAGTTGAAATATCTCCTATCATTTCTTCTTCGATTTCAAGTTGAAATATCTCTTATTATTTCTCCTTGGATTTTGATTTTAAATATCTACTATAATTATTTATCCTCGTGTTTCAAGTTGAAATATCTCCTGTAATTTCGCTTATGATTTCAAGTTGAAATATTTCCTATATTGTATCCTTAGATTTCAAATTGGTATATCTCCTGTAATGTCTCTTCGATTTCAACTTGAAATATTTCCTGGTATGTCTTCTCGGATTTCAAGTTGAAATATCTCCTATCATTTCTCCTTGGATTTCAAGTTGAAATATCCTCTTTCATTTCTCCTTAGATTTCAAGTTGAAATATCCCCTTTCATTTCTCCTTAGATTTCAAGTTGAAATATTTCTTATATTTCTCCTTGGATTTCCGGTTGATAGTTTTCCTTGCTGATAAAAGTTAAACGAAAAACCAAAATACCATATTTAATAGTTTATTATATTAATGGATCATAACCATTGTTCACGTCGTTTCAGACATCAGGATTGCAATAAATGTTTAAAAACATACGCTACCAAGCTTATATCCAAATAATGTATCTGCCAAATGTCGTTAAAATTGGTCCACACATTTAGCAGTGATCATGGAACCAAAAGACAGATGAAATGCTAACTTACGAGTTAAAACAGGACCTCACTATGCTATGTCAATTAAAAGTTTAAGTCTGTCAAATGTGTCTACAAATTGTGATGATATTGAGATCTATCATATTATCTATGGTATATACGCTTCTAGGGAAATAATATTCTCTAGAGTAATGGACGCTCCGAGGCGCCGTTAATTAATTGATGAGATGCAAATTGCTGGTAATGGCCAAGTACGGCTCAAGTCTGGTGGTGCCAAGAGACAATATTCCAGGACGAGGTTTTGACTCTCAAGATGTGTATCTGGAGACGAGTTATAACTTCACAAAGCTTGAGATGTTGGCGTGACAAAGATCATCCGAGTAGAGCCACATTCTAAATAGCGAGGCTGCTTGTGGAGGTTGACGTTTTACTCGTATTTAATTGCTAGACGTGACTATCCAGCTTAAAGATATTCACAATTGTTTATTTTACTAGACAGCTAGATGTTAATATTGTGAATCCCTGTAGTAGAATGGGTAAGGTGGTTGATAGCAGGTGTAAGCCTTTTTTTTTTACATCCATTACTGTTTACAGCCTGTGTTTGTTTTTTTTAAAATTCAAGCCACATATTTTACACTGCCGATTTTCTAGGCCTGTCGTAGCTTCATATGCCATATAATCTAACTTAAGACTAGGACAGGCACAACTTCCAGCCCCCTGCAGTTAATTTATCACTGTGAAAGGGTAAGCCCACCTTTTACCCATGTTAAATTGTTTGGCCATGCCGGGAATCGAGCCCGGGACCATTAGCTCAGTAGACAGAGATGTTACCGACTGAGGGATGCTAAGAATTCTAGTTTCGTTTCTCCAACTAAAAACAGCAGGGACTACTCTAGTTCTGGGAGATAGATATTGTGTGATGTTTCCCTAGGTCAGGGATGTATTTATTATATCTTGGGGGTGAGGGGGTGAGAGGGCAGAGTAGCCTATCATACCGTTTACAATGTGATATATAAACCTTGTCTTCTGGTTAATTTATTCATCAATTTTTATCACCGCGTCTTACAACTTGTTCGGGCTGTACACATATGTAACAATTACGTTAGTGTGCTAATGATGAGGAAGGTTGAAATTAGAATAAGTGTACCCACATTTGCATAGAGGGAGGGTGGAAAATGTTTTAGGGAAAGCCACCCTCGGTACATCCTATTGGTATATAAACCTTGATCTCTCCGCCCCCGGCAGTATAGTCTAATGGAAAAGGGACCATTCAACCACCGAAGCGGCTTCCTGGTTATTTAATATACAAGACCCGCCTCGGTGGCGTAGTTGGCTAACGCGCTAGTCGTGTTGAGTTCGACTGCTGAGGACGGGGAGATCGAGGTTCGAATATCTGGCGGGTGAAGTGGGGGTGGTTTTTCCTAAATGGTTTTCCACTCTCCCTCCACGCAAATGTGGGTTCACTTCCTCTAATTCAACCTTCTCAATTCCTAATCCATTAGTGTAATTAGTACTTAAAGCGTATAACCCGAACGGGTAGTAAGACGCGGTGCTAAATATTAATATTATTAATTTAATTAACAAGTTCGTACCTTATGATTCATGACGTCACAGGGCACGGAAATAGCCGGCGAACTGATAACTTAGAATAGACTTGGATCACTTATGTTGGTTGGTGCAGAATTACAATAATGCGTGGGTATAATTATTTATGAATCAATAATAAAACATTGTATTTAATATCTTTGAAAAGGGTGAATTTGATATTCTACTAATTAATTAGAATAAGGTAGTCCATTATAATTAGTCTTGATACGATCCTGTCTTAAGAAAGTGAGCGTTAAACCCAACAACCAGACATGGCTTCATTTAATGTTATTTGAGGCCTTCAAATATGTAATTTTATCTTAATTTGTAGGAAATGTACAGCTGTAATTGTATCTACTGTTTTGAAAGAGAAGGTCAGCTGAAAATATGAAAGAACTTAATAACTGTGAGATTTGTTTTTTTTAGAGGAAAAATAAAGCAATATTAATTTGTTGGCTAAATAAAGGAAATTTATGTTTAAAAACGCATTTTAAGTGGGGAAACTTATTCCTGCTATCCCGTATAGTATTCTTTTTATGTCACTGACTATCCATGGAATAGCTCACATATGTGCGTTTCACAAATAATTGGTTGTTTAAAAGCTCGTTAGGGGCATTGTTTTATAGTTTTGGGAGCATCTAGGATTAACACTTATGAAGCTATGTGGTAATCCTTACAAGACACCAGTTTTATTTAATTTGTTATGTTAGATGAGTTTATGTGTCTAATTAATTTACATTAAAAAATGCCTGGTAAAAGATTAATTTAGATTTTAAATCTAACCCATATAAATTTAACTCGATTTTAAGCCATCGTCACAAATCTGACAATAGGCCTATACTCCTTAAAGAGGTAATCAATAAATACTTTATTCGCAGTAGATCTGCTATCAATAAATAATCGATAGGCATATGTTTACAGTTTGAGATCAATTACTGAATAAATCTATTAAATTAATGTCCAAAGGTGATCTGGAGCTCTTGGCAGCTGGGACCGAGTTTGACTTCCACTTAGAATCCTCAACACTTAGCCCTGATTTTATCCAGACGACCATTCGTCCCAAATTCTTTGGCCAGTCCCCGAAACAAAACTTAGGTCCCAGAATGAATGTGTCCCCCATTTGTTAAAGAAATTAGTTCAATTTAAAATGGATATGAATTAGATAAAAATGTTTTAATCAAGTCAGTTTATCAAAAGTTTAAATGTAAAGTCTGGCATCAATACAAACCATATTGGCGAGCGGCAAGTATTTCTCAATCATTCTGACATTTTTTCGTAAGTTTTGGATATAAATATACGTAAATCAGTTCATTTCTTTCATGAACAGTATCCTATCACTTTCATCATTTATTCCCTAGATCTAATTTACTAACACTCTCAAATAATCATACTTATAAAAAAACATGGCTAGAGGACGTATTATCTACAGTTTAAATGTCAACTAACCTCTCCGGCTCTTATCATTGAGTTTAAAATGACTGTCCCTGAAAATTTCAAGGAAAAAAAACTGTATTTTATCATTTGTACAATTTAAAAGGCCAAATTTCAAACCGGTGCAGATCAATCCGAGGCTCACTGGGCCGCGTTTAAAGCATGATATTGTCTGAAGAAAGGGGGAGGCTGTAACAATCTTCTGACAAGCTGGGCAGGAAAATTACGACTTGCAGGTTACTGAGCACAGCATGTGGAGTTGTGTCCTTGTTACCCCCAGCAAGGTCCACCTGTGCCGATATTCCCTCTAATGTGGAGTTGTGTCATGTTCCCTTCTTAGCCTCGAGTTGGTCTGTCTTACCACCCGCACCATCAGGACAACGCCCTCCATGTGGTTTACTCTGGGTCCTTCCAGTTACCTGTCCCTCTTTACCTGCCTAGACACTAACAGGATACACTCATTAGCTCCCTGGACACTAACAGGATACACTCATTAGCTCCCTGGACACTAGCAGGATACACTCATTAGCTCCCTGGACACTAGCAGGATACACTCATAGCTCCCTGGACACTAACAGGTACACTCATAGCTCCCTGGACACTAAAAGGTACACTCATAGCTCCCTGGACACTAACAGGTACACTCATAGCTCCCTGGACACTAACAGGTACACTCATAGCTCCCTGGACACTAACAGGATACACTCATAGCTCCCTGGACACTAACAGGTACACTCATAGCTCCCTGGACACTAACAGGTACACTCATAGCTCCCTGGACACTAACAGGATACACTCATAGCTCCCTGGACACTAACAGGTACACTCATAGCTCCCTGGACACTAACAGGTACACTCATAGCTCCCTGGACACTAACAGGATACACTCATAGCTCCCTGGACACTAACAGGTACACTCATAGCTCCCTGGACACTAACAGGTACACTCATAGCTCCCTGGACACTAACAGGATACACTCATAGCTCCCTGGACACTAACAGGTACACTCATAGCTCCCTGGACACTAACAGGTACACTCATAGCTCCCTGGACACTAACAGGATACACTCATAGCTCCCTGGACACTAACAGGTACACTCATAGCTCCCTGGACACTAACAGGTACACTCATAGCTCCCTGGACACTAACAGGATACACTCATAGCTCCCTGGACACTAACAGGTACACTCATAGCTCCCTGGACACTAACAGGTACACTCATAGCTCCCTGGACACTAACAGGATACACTCATAGCTCCCTGGACACTAACAGGTACACTCATAGCTCCCTGGACACTAACAGGTACACTCATAGCTCCCTGGACACTAACAGGATACACTCATAGCTCCCTGGACACTAACAGGTACACTCATAGCTCCCTGGACACTAACAGGTACACTCATAGCTCCCTGGACACTAACAGGATACACTCATAGCTCCCTGGACACTAACAGGTACACTCATAGCTCCCTGGACACTAACAGGTACACTCATAGCTCCCTGGACACTAACAGGATACACTCATAGCTCCCTGGACACTAACAGGTACACTCATAGCTCCCTGGACACTAACAGGTACACTCATAGCTCCCTGGACACTAACAGGATACACTCATAGCTCCCTGGACACTAACAGGTACACTCATAGCTCCCTGGACACTAACAGGTACACTCATAGCTCCCTGGACACTAACAGGATACACTCATAGCTCCCTGGACACTAACAGGTACACTCATAGCTCCCTGGACACTAACAGGTACACTCATAGCTCCCTGGACACTAACAGGATACACTCATAGCTCCCTGGACACTAACAGGTACACTCATAGCTCCCTGGACACTAACAGGTACACTCATAGCTCCCTGGACACTAACAGGATACACTCATAGCTCCCTGGACACTAACAGGTACACTCATAGCTCCCTGGACACTAACAGGTACACTCATAGCTCCCTGGACACTAACAGGATACACTCATAGCTCCCTGGACACTAACAGGTACACTCATAGCTCCCTGGACACTAACAGGTACACTCATAGCTCCCTGGACACTAACAGGATACACTCATAGCTCCCTGGACACTAACAGGTACACTCATAGCTCCCTGGACACTAACAGGTACACTCATAGCTCCCTGGACACTAACAGGATACACTCATAGCTCCCTGGACACTAACAGGTACACTCATAGCTCCCTGGACACTAACAGGTACACTCATAGCTCCCTGGACACTAACAGGATACACTCATAGCTCCCTGGACACTAACAGGTACACTCATAGCTCCCTGGACACTAACAGGTACACTCATAGCTCCCTGGACACTAACAGGATACACTCATAGCTCCCTGGACACTAACAGGTACACTCATAGCTCCCTGGACACTAACAGGTACACTCATAGCTCCCTGGACACTAACAGGATACACTCATAGCTCCCTGGACACTAACAGGTACACTCATAGCTCCCTGGACACTAACAGGTACACTCATAGCTCCCTGGACACTAACAGGATACACTCATAGCTCCCTGGACACTAACAGGTACACTCATAGCTCCCTGGACACTAACAGGTACACTCATAGCTCCCTGGACACTAACAGGATACACTCATAGCTCCCTGGACACTAACAGGTACACTCATAGCTCCCTGGACACTAACAGGTACACTCATAGCTCCCTGGACACTAACAGGATACACTCATAGCTCCCTGGACACTAACAGGTACACTCATAGCTCCCTGGACACTAACAGGTACACTCATAGCTCCCTGGACACTAACAGGATACACTCATAGCTCCCTGGACACTAACAGGTACACTCATAGCTCCCTGGACACTAACAGGTACACTCATAGCTCCCTGGACACTAACAGGATACACTCATAGCTCCCTGGACACTAACAGGTACACTCATAGCTCCCTGGACACTAACAGGTACACTCATAGCTCCCTGGACACTAACAGGATACACTCATAGCTCCCTGGACACTAACAGGTACACTCATAGCTCCCTGGACACTAACAGGTACACTCATAGCTCCCTGGACACTAACAGGATACACTCATAGCTCCCTGGACACTAACAGGTACACTCATAGCTCCCTGGACACTAACAGGTACACTCATAGCTCCCTGGACACTAACAGGATACACTCATAGCTCCCTGGACACTAACAGGTACACTCATAGCTCCCTGGACACTAACAGGTACACTCATAGCTCCCTGGACACTAACAGGATACACTCATAGCTCCCTGGACACTAACAGGTACACTCATAGCTCCCTGGACACTAACAGGTACACTCATAGCTCCCTGGACACTAACAGGATACACTCATAGCTCCCTGGACACTAACAGGTACACTCATAGCTCCCTGGACACTAACAGGTACACTCATAGCTCCCTGGACACTAACAGGATACACTCATAGCTCCCTGGACACTAACAGGTACACTCATAGCTCCCTGGACACTAACAGGTACACTCATAGCTCCCTGGACACTAACAGGATACACTCATAGCTCCCTGGACACTAACAGGTACACTCATAGCTCCCTGGACACTAACAGGTACACTCATAGCTCCCTGGACACTAACAGGATACACTCATAGCTCCCTGGACACTAACAGGTACACTCATAGCTCCCTGGACACTAACAGGTACACTCATAGCTCCCTGGACACTAACAGGATACACTCATAGCTCCCTGGACACTAACAGGTACACTCATAGCTCCCTGGACACTAACAGGTACACTCATAGCTCCCTGGACACTAACAGGATACACTCATAGCTCCCTGGACACTAACAGGTACACTCATAGCTCCCTGGACACTAACAGGTACACTCATAGCTCCCTGGACACTAACAGGATACACTCATAGCTCCCTGGACACTAACAGGTACACTCATAGCTCCCTGGACACTAACAGGTACACTCATAGCTCCCTGGACACTAACAGGATACACTCATAGCTCCCTGGACACTAACAGGTACACTCATAGCTCCCTGGACACTAACAGGTACACTCATAGCTCCCTGGACACTAACAGGATACACTCATAGCTCCCTGGACACTAACAGGTACACTCATAGCTCCCTGGACACTAACAGGTACACTCATAGCTCCCTGGACACTAACAGGATACACTCATAGCTCCCTGGACACTAACAGGTACACTCATAGCTCCCTGGACACTAACAGGTACACTCATAGCTCCCTGGACACTAACAGGATACACTCATAGCTCCCTGGACACTAACAGGTACACTCATAGCTCCCTGGACACTAACAGGTACACTCATAGCTCCCTGGACACTAACAGGATACACTCATAGCTCCCTGGACACTAACAGGTACACTCATAGCTCCCTGGACACTAACAGGTACACTCATAGCTCCCTGGACACTAACAGGATACACTCATAGCTCCCTGGACACTAACAGGTACACTCATAGCTCCCTGGACACTAACAGGTACACTCATAGCTCCCTGGACACTAACAGGATACACTCATAGCTCCCTGGACACTAACAGGTACACTCATAGCTCCCTGGACACTAACAGGTACACTCATAGCTCCCTGGACACTAACAGGATACACTCATAGCTCCCTGGACACTAACAGGTACACTCATAGCTCCCTGGACACTAACAGGTACACTCATAGCTCCCTGGACACTAACAGGATACACTCATAGCTCCCTGGACACTAACAGGTACACTCATAGCTCCCTGGACACTAACAGGTACACTCATAGCTCCCTGGACACTAACAGGATACACTCATAGCTCCCTGGACACTAACAGGTACACTCATAGCTCCCTGGACACTAACAGGTACACTCATAGCTCCCTGGACACTAACAGGATACACTCATAGCTCCCTGGACACTAACAGGTACACTCATAGCTCCCTGGACACTAACAGGTACACTCATAGCTCCCTGGACACTAACAGGATACACTCATAGCTCCCTGGACACTAACAGGTACACTCATAGCTCCCTGGACACTAACAGGTACACTCATAGCTCCCTGGACACTAACAGGATACACTCATAGCTCCCTGGACACTAACAGGTACACTCATAGCTCCCTGGACACTAACAGGTACACTCATAGCTCCCTGGACACTAACAGGATACACTCATAGCTCCCTGGACACTAACAGGTACACTCATAGCTCCCTGGACACTAACAGGTACACTCATAGCTCCCTGGACACTAACAGGATACACTCATAGCTCCCTGGACACTAACAGGTACACTCATAGCTCCCTGGACACTAACAGGTACACTCATAGCTCCCTGGACACTAACAGGATACACTCATAGCTCCCTGGACACTAACAGGTACACTCATAGCTCCCTGGACACTAACAGGTACACTCATAGCTCCCTGGACACTAACAGGATACACTCATAGCTCCCTGGACACTAACAGGTACACTCATAGCTCCCTGGACACTAACAGGTACACTCATAGCTCCCTGGACACTAACAGGATACACTCATAGCTCCCTGGACACTAACAGGTACACTCATAGCTCCCTGGACACTAACAGGTACACTCATAGCTCCCTGGACACTAACAGGATACACTCATAGCTCCCTGGACACTAACAGGTACACTCATAGCTCCCTGGACACTAACAGGTACACTCATAGCTCCCTGGACACTAACAGGATACACTCATAGCTCCCTGGACACTAACAGGTACACTCATAGCTCCCTGGACACTAACAGGTACACTCATAGCTCCCTGGACACTAACAGGATACACTCATAGCTCCCTGGACACTAACAGGTACACTCATAGCTCCCTGGACACTAACAGGTACACTCATAGCTCCCTGGACACTAACAGGATACACTCATAGCTCCCTGGACACTAACAGGTACACTCATAGCTCCCTGGACACTAACAGGTACACTCATAGCTCCCTGGACACTAGCAGGATACACTCATAGCTCCCTGGACACTAACAAGTACACTCAGTAGCTCCCTGGACACTAACAGGATACACTCAGTAGTTTCCTTTTCTTAGACGTACCTAGAAATGAAATGGGCCATACTAAGCTTTATCTAAACTAGCTCCTGACTTCAGTCTTATTTCTCACAACGTACAAAAGAATATAATTCATCAGCAACTCTTGTGAGCCAGCACATTAAACGTCAAAATAATATATTCTGGTTCACTAGTGGATAGGAGGTTGGGGTGTATTGAGGGCAACTCTCCCGCTATCTTACTCATCCTTCTCCCCTAGTGCAGTTAGAATGTGAATAGTCCAGACGGGTAGTAAGGTGCAACGTTACAATTCAGCTTACAACTCAGAAATGTTGATTGGACAATAGCTAGGAACTAAAATTCAAGTTTTTCAGCCCTTTTTTTTCGGGAGTGACTGTAGCTCCCACAAATGTTACCATGACTTGACCAAAAAAAGGTGGAAAGTGGAAGGACGCTGAAATTGAATAAACACTACGAACACGTCCCTCTTATAAAATTTCAATAAAAAACAAACTTGCGGGCAAACCAAAATGATATAACCATCACACAACATTTTTTTTATACCTGTCCCGATATATTTTTTTTGTCCAGTCAACGAACGACATCACTCCACTCGAAATGTCCTCCAGAATCCTCCAAGGCCAGTCCTCTGGATGAGAACCCGAAAGAAATGGCCATGTTCTCCTCCTGGAAGTTGTCTTCCTGCGCGACAGATACTCGGTTTATTTGATCAAGTGGTCCGAGATGTGAAGTGGATGGCATGTAGGCCACTTGTCGATGAACAACTCATATATGTATTTTTTATTATTCATATATAACTTTTAAAAATCAATGTTGAAACGTGGGTTTACCCTTTCACAGTAATGAATTAACGGCTGGGGACTGGAGGTTGTCTCTGTTCTAGATTTAAGTTAAACTATAGGTGACCTGGTGGTCTAGGGGTAAGGTGTCAGACTTCTATGCTGGCGGCTGGGGTTCAATCCTCGGTCCCGGCACAGACTTATCTGATTACCAAACCCTTCCCTCACCTCTGACAAGACATCTTGTGAATGTGGGGAATGCCAGGTCTCCACCGTGGTTCGGATTCCACGTTAAACTGTAGGTCCTTCATTTCATTTCACAATCACCCTATCATTACACATTAGCGTAAGTGCGTATAACCCGAACGGGTAGTAAGACGCGGTGCTAATAATAATACTAATAATAATAAAAATTATAATAATAAAGTTAAACTATGTCGGGAGTTGATATAATCAGTCGGTTCAGAAATGTGTATCTTAAATACTTCAAATAATAGTTACTATTTAAAATAAATTGTACGGATCTCTGCACGGACTTTTTCGCTCCATTGTTTAAAAATGGAGATATTTACTCAAAACTCGTAATATAAATGAAACTAAATAATACACACTAGCAAACCCAGGCAAAATTCCGCTATATTTACTTAAAACATTTTTTGACTCCCGGTTTTAAATTTTATAATTTTATTTTCAAAGAATTAAAGTTCTCATTTGTATATTTGGTACCAATAAAAAAAGATCGATATAGGTCCATAAGGGTTAACACTTCGTAATAAAATTTCAACTTCTGGTTAAAATTTTAGATATTTTATTATGGGTGGCACATCTTATAGTTATCGCATTGCCATTGAATTTCTCATTTATAAATTTTGACCAATAAAATAGGTAAATATTGACTATTGGGATAAAATGTTAGAGATTATTGCTTTACAAATATTTCTCCTAAGAGGTTAAAGAAAAAATAACAAAAGCTTTTTGAGAAACTTACTTGTTTTTTACTCCATGGCATTAGAGAATTATTGCGTTAAAACTTGAGTAGTATATCTGTACAACTAAAGCTCACAAAATTGTATTAATGTGTTTGCCAATATATCCGAAACTATTGGGTTTATAAAGATATATTTCAAACAAAAGTTTTATTTTATTTTTAATAGTACAGTACAACAATTTTGCAAAGATAATTTATTTAGTGTCTCAAATAGTCACGGAGATATAGAAATTTCCACTTCTGTAAAGTACCCTAAAATTCATGTTCATGGGAAAACGAAAATAGCCATTTTGTTTATAAACTTAATCAACGCCTATACACGAATTGTAATTAAAATCGTTAGAGCTGATTTTGTGGAAATTAAATTTTTCTCTTTTTTCCTTTTAGTAAACTACTCTTAATTTTAGGGTTAGACAGACACACAGACAGATGGCACTTTTTGGGGTTCGGGAGATCTTGAGACGTCAACATCCATCAACATTTCAGGTTAGATATTTTTTACGCTCGCAATACTATACCTTTCTGATCGAAAAGTTTAAAAAAAATTTATATATATATATATATATAAAATTACGCATCAATACTGAGCCCTCTAAGTCATTTGTGACGAAAAAATTGAGAGTAGCCATTTTGTTTGAAACATTTATCAAAGCTTAAAAATGAATTTTAATCAAAATTGATAGAGCCTATTTCGATAAAATAGATTTTTTTTTCTCTTTTCGCCCTTAAGGAAACTACCCTTAATTTTAGGGCTAGATAACCAATTCCAAAAGTCCCACAGGGAACCCCTATGAAAACCCTAGATACCAAGTTTTAGCCTAACCGGTTAAATAGTTTAGGCTCCAGCCCAAGTTATAGACAGACATACGGCTTTGCGAAAACAACTTTTTCTGTTTCGGAGGGTCGTGAAACGTCAAAATTCATCAAAATCTAGAGTTCTATTTTTTGACGATCACAATACCTTCTCTACCTGTAAAGTGACGAGAAAGCAAAAATACAATTGATTGCCTCTTCCATGTAACCTAAAGTCATACGTTTATAAACAATTGTTAATGAGATTATCTTCCATTCATAACTACAAAACACGAAGTCGAAATACCGAGGAATCAAACCAAACACTTGCAACAAATATCTACTTTTCAAGCGTTTAGGGATTGGAATTTTTTACCGTCAGAAGTTACAGATTGAAAATTGGCGTATAGATTTAAGAAAAGGTAGAGGATCATTTGCTGAGTACCCAAAATTGTTAATTAAACATCAAATTTGTACTTAGGGAATAATAATTGTAAAATATTGTACTTAAGTTTGGAGAATATACTCCATTCACGGTAGGAATTACTCTCTGAAAGGTCTTTTTTCCTACCAATATCCTACTATATAATAGATTTCTGGTAGGGAAAAAGGCCTTTCAGAAAACAATTCCTACGGTGAACGGACTTTAGGTAACACGAGTTAGAGCAGCGTTTGTCTAGTTTTTGTATCAACATTTTTTTTTTTTACAAAAATAAATCAAATATTTCTTCAATATAAATGTAAGGCTTAATTTTCTTCACACGGTGATAACAACAGTTGATGAATATTTGTCAAGAGTATCTTGGAATTAAATTACAACTTTTTCTTTTCATTTAGAAAGTTTGTCATATAGTGCCGCTAGACTCATGACAGATATTCAACAACTGTTGATACCACCATGTGAAGAGAATTAAACTAAACAAATCTACAAAACATTATTACTGGATTTATTTCAGCCTATAATTTTTTTCCCTTCCCCCTCCACCTCAAGAAATGAGTATTGTGGCGAGCATCACGTATTGAGTGAGCTGTACTTAGAGCAACTCACATTTTGAAAATACCTTGGTCAGAGTTGTTTCTATATAGGATATAGCCTGGCGCGAATCTACTCACAGCGGTTGTGAAAGTGAAAAGTAAGTAGTAG
>CABFVZ010001182.1:49798-61315 GCA_902151445.1 Timema monikensis
ACGCAAATGCGGGTTCACTTCCTCTAATTCAACCTTCCCAATCCCTAATCCATTAGCGTAATTAGTACTTAAAGCGTATAACCCAAACGGGTGGTAAGACGCGGTGCTAAATATAAAAAAAATTATAATTAAAAATTTACAAATTTAAATTAAAAACTAACGAGATTTCAGAAAATTCTCGTTTTATCTTACATTTACAAGGACCTTTGTTTTATAAAAACCATTCTAGGTGATCGAAATAAAAATTTTAAAAAATTCTCCCGTCCTAGCTATCCTTATATTGACACTGCCGGGATCGGTAAAATGCAAGATAGAATTTAGAGGATAGCTGTGTTTCCTTGTCTTGCTGTTAACCTACCTGACCACTCAGTCAAGAGGACAGGATAGTTGTTAGTCCATCTAACCACTCAGTTCAAGGGACAGAACTCAGGAAGGATCTCTTAACGCTCAAAGAAACAGATTTCAAGTGGCTCAAGGAGTCCCTAACTCCTTTCGGAGATGATTATTGAGTCTCTCCGTTTCTTGAACTACATCTAAACAAAGACCAACAACAGTAGGAAAAGGGTTAGGAAATCCGAAAAGAAAAAAAGGCGCGTGACCAAACTTGGAATTGACCGCCCCCGAAACCAATGGACCTAAAAGATGGAATCACACTGCACTCAGATGTTGAGTGTGTTGGTGTCGCAAGATAGGGGTGCCCTCCCTTTGCTCGGCAATGTGACTGGAATTCTGCTTTAGGGAGAACACTAGCTCATTCTTGGGATTGAAACGAGAGAGGGATCTTTTGGATGGTAAATAAACTCTAATTAACCATCTCGTGGTGATCTCTTCAGATGTGAATAAAACAAGCTTTCAACATTTACCTTGTGTTACACGTTAAAAAGAATTAAACACTTCACTGCTGATAGAGATATTAAGATTGTCAAATACTTCAGTTTTTCTAGTTAGTTTTTTTATAACCACATCTTACAGCCCATTTAGGTTATAGCTTATGTGCTAATTACACTAATGTGTTGAGGATTAGGAAGGTTCAATCTAGAAGAAGTGTATAAGAATTTGCCTGGAGATAGAGTGAAAGACCATTTAGTAAAAACCACCTTTAGTACACCCGACTTGGATCGAATCCCGATCTTCTTCTATTTGGCAGTCTAGTCTATTGAGGAAGTAGTGCCTTAGACTATGTGTCCACCGGAGTGGGTTGGTCTTTTACTTTTAGCCAAAACACATGTTTTACTTTTGAATTTGTCAACGTGATTACTGGTCTGTTTCTTTAGATATTCTTGATCAACAACTCCTCTCTTACCACCAGTGCTATGTACAGTCCGTATTCTTGATCAACAACTCCTCTCTTACCACCAGTGCTAATGTACAGTCCGTATTCTTGATCAACAACTCCTCTCTTACCACCAGTGCTATGTACAGTCCGATTTTCAGAGGGAGAACTATTATAAAAGTTACTGTATCTACTTTCATCTCTAAAAGGAAAACCTCTTTTCGCTTTATGAGGTAATTGTATTATATTTGGAAGGAGGTATAGAAAAGGTGAATAGATTGCGCGGTGACGATCGATTTTCTTTAAGAGACAACCATTACCTCTTTGTCCAGTGGCAGCAGTGTAAAGTGTGAACTGTGTTCTTCTTTTCATTGTAAAAGCCATTTTGTGTTCGTCCCTTTTATATGTTTCTATTCACCTTTCCTGTACCTTCTTACAAGTATAATGTATATACTTTCATGCATTCATACGTCAAGATATGTTATCTGCAGCTACCAACTTTGATAGGTATTATCAATACCTATAAAATAACACTTATTTTATAGTAAAAACCGCTTCGGATGCCACGTGGTCTAACGCGCTACTCTCGTGTTGGGCTGGACTGCCGATGATGGGGAGTTTGAGGTTAGAATCTCGGTCAGGTGTACTGAGGGTGAGTTTCCAAAATTGTTTTACACTCTCCTTCCACGCATATGTGGGTACACTTCCTATAAATATCACCCCCTAATCCCTAAAACCATCGTAATTAGTACGTAAGCGTCTAACACGAATATATATGTGTATATATATAATGTTATCAATGTTGACTGCAATAAATGTTTGTGATTTGTAAAAAGACCCTTCTTATGAAAATTGGGCTTTAGACGCGCACTAGACCGAGCGAGAGAAGGTGGCAGGAAATTAATAAAATATATTACTCTAATTATGATTGTAATATCTTCAGGGGATTAGTTGAGGAACGTGTCATAGTAAACAAACATTTTTTACAACAAAGCACATACTTTTTCCACATAGCTCTTTAATTTCACATATTTGGTTACTCAGGGAAATGAAATACGTTTTTTCAACGATCAACTATTTCGTTTCTATTTTTAAGAGTAACAGTAATATATTATATTAATAAAGTGAAGAGTTTGTCTGTCTGTTATGAGCATTGCAGGATATTTACCGCACGCAGAGGGCTGACATTTTAAAACGAGTAAGCCACTGTGTATAAAAATAATCACCTCAAGGCTGGAATTTAAAATGTTTGATTGCATGTTTTTAAATTTGTCAAAAACTGGGTCGGAAGAAATAAAACGATTTTTTTTTCTGTCTGTTTGAAGCCCGGGGTAACATCACAATGCATTGTGGGGCTACCCCGGGCAACGCCAAGTGCTTCTGCTAGTCAAATATAAAACGAGATCAGAGTATCTATATATTTGTTGGCATTTCTCCCCCCCCCCCCCTTATAATTTGGATTAAGTACCGATATGTTCGGGGTGGTGGCTTTCTAAAGCGTTGGAAGATACTCAGCTGTCCTGTAGTATTTAAATATTGGTTTGTTATTTCGAAATAACGTTTACACTTATAAACAATAATTTGTTGAAAGATACCATTAACAACCTTATATATTGAGAGGCTAAGAGTCCCGGGTTCAATTACTGGTATGACCGAAAAATGTATCATTAATGAAATGTGGGTTTACCTTTTCACATAATCAGTCGGTTCAGAAAGTGTACGTTAACTACCTCAAATAAATAATTAAACTAAGAAATTACAGATGAAAATGTATAATTATTTCATTTTTCCACATCGATTTACTCAAATTGTCGCATTTCTGCGGTTAAAGTGTAGCGAGGGCGTTGGAATATAGATCCAGCCTTCCTCAGACAAAAGTAATCATGTCACAATAGAAAGTTAAGTTATTCGAGGATTTTTTTTGTGTTTTTTTGAAGCGATTGATCTCCAATTCTCATAAGAAATATCGCGGGGAGATAATTTTAATTTTCAACAAGGCGGCGATCTTAGGTGGCCTCTTAGTTCAGCGAGAAAGTACCATTAGCTATCAAGCCACTCCTCTTAGTTCAGCGAGAAAGTATCATTAGCTATCAAGCCACTCGGCTTAAAATACAATGGTCTATGTCCTTTTCTTGAACTACTTCTCTATTGGCTTGGCTTAGCTTATACTCCCTTTCTCTCTTCACCACCCTTTGTTATGTCAATAAGAAAGAGCGGAAAGAAAACACAAAACTCCTTATTTCAACTCTCAAGCCCACCGCTAGTTCTCAAATATCTTATAATGTTATGTTGTTAGGCTATCAAGAAAGGACTGTATTTGTTATAGGAAGGCTTCATCAAGTCTAGTCTCATAGCTACGCAAGTATAATTAAAAAGTCGTTGAAATGAGCTAGTATCATATTTCCATCATTTTTTCTATTATTAAAACTCAAACTACAGGATTGTTAAGAAAAAGAGCCCTGTTGGAATCTTTCAACTTTATTTAAGCGTGGGCCATATTTTGAAATAACGCACCGTGAAATTAAATATTGCGTTGGAGTTGAACGTCTGTGCGGCAATTTCTATCTTAACGATGCGGCCCCATTAAGTTGAGAATTGAAGTAAACCCGGGTTAAGGTCAATATCGAAACAGTTTTATGGCAAAAATATTTTATTGGTCAAAATTAAAAAATTATTGCTTCAGTGGTTTCGCTTAGTTTAGTTTAGTTTTCTACACAAGGAAGTCTCAACATTTCTTTTATTTATTTATTTATTTATTTATTTAGCACCGCGTCTTACTACCCGTTCGGGTTATACGTTTAAGTACTAATTACACTAATGAATTAGGAATTGAGAAGCTTGAATTTACAGGAAGTGTTTGCTTTTTTTTTGCATTTGCGTAGAGGAAGAGTGGAAAAGCATTTGGTAAAAACCACCCCAGTTCACCCAACAGAGATTCGAACCTCGATCTTCCCGCCCTCGATGGTCTAGCTCAACACCACTGGTGCGATAGCCAACTACTCCACCGAGGTAGGTCTCAACATTTCTTGAATATGTCATGGGCATAGTGACAACTCCACGTCATCGATAGTCTAGTCTACTGTGAGAATAGCGTAATAGACCACGCGACCACCGAAATGGGTAAAAACAATATCTTAAAATGTACCTTTACCAATTACAAATATTTCACTTAATGTGATTATAAAATTGAGCTAACCAAAGCGCTATATTATTATTATTATTATTATTTAGCACCGCGTCTTACTACCCGTTCGGGTTATACGCTTAAGTACTAATTACGCTAATGTATTAAGAATTGGGAAGGTTGAATTAAAGGAAGTGAACCCGCATTTGCGTGGAGGGAGAGTGGAAAACCATTTAGGAAACCCCCCCTCAGTTCACCCGACCGAGATTCGAACCTCGATCTCCCCGTCCTCAGCAGTCGGGCTCAACACGACTAGCGCGTTAGCCAACTACGCCACCGAGGCGGGTCCAAAGCGCTATAATATTTATTTTAGCCCAAATAGTTTTTGTTATAAAACAGCAAAGATACTCCTTTGTGCTGGACTGCGGGAGGTCATGTCTGACCCTACACAGATGAACTAACCCCTGATTCAAGGTACAGTGCCGTTGGTTCATGATCAAATAAAAGGCGAAGGCTCCAAATGGATCATCTGAGAAGCCTATCACTGTCCCTTCTTGTCACGATAGTATCGTATTGACAGAACGTGCTCCACTTGAAAGCAAACAGAGCTAGACTTGAAGAGGACTTTAAATAGTGTTGTACAGTTTACACGGTTGTTTGATGGTAAGAGATGTGTGTTGGCCTAGGGAAGTGCACACGTGTGGGCGAGCGGTTACCACTCTTTGCCTTGACGTCTCCCTCTATATTCACACCGACCCTTCAAGGAAGACCAAGTAAGTGCATAGCCAGTCTAACGTCAGACCCTGCTTCTGGTTGCAAAGCAAGGTAATCCAGGTCTGCTGCTAACCAGGGACTCTGTCACGTCTCAGGGTACGGACAGACTGAGCGCGAGCGACTAAAATATAAAATAGAACACATTGGTTGTAATGGGGGGTGGCCACACTGGAGCGCGCTCGAGCCGGTACAGTCTAGTTTACAGGCGCTAGGCAATATTATTGTATGTTGGTTCATTGAGTGCTGGGGAAACTTCTCATTTTGACATGATATTTGACATTTTTCTATCAGTGATAGGTTTAACACACTTGCTATTAATGGCCTAATTTAATTGGTAAGACCATAAATAATATAATGTATATATGTAAACCGAATATGTTAAAATACTTCAATATTATAATCAAAGTAGGCCTTTACAAATAAGAATCACCATTAGTTTGGAGAGAGTATGAAAAAACCACAACAATAAATAAGTTTTAAAAATCACCTTCAGTTCACACAATATTTTCTGTAAGAATTTTCGAGGAGCAGAGATGTACCAAGTGTATTTGACAGAGACATCTTCTCTAATGAACTAACCCGCCTCGGTGGCGTAGTTGGCTAACGCGCTAGTCGTGTTGAGCTCGACTGCTGAGGATGGGGAGATCGAGGTTCGAATCTCGGTCGGGTGAACTGGTGGTGGGGGTGGTTTTTCCTAAATGGTTTTCCACTCTCCCTCCACACAAATGCGGGTTCACTTTCTCTAATTCAACCTTCCCAATTCCTAATCCATTAGCGTAATTAGTACTTAAAGCGTATAACCCGAACGGGTAGTAAGACGCGGTGCTAATATTATATATTATATCTAATGAACTAGGGTCTGCTAATTACGCACTCGCGCGCTCGCTCGCACGCTTGTCAGTCTGGCCAAACACTCAGGCGGTACGGAAGACGCAAGCGAAACCTTTGGAGACAGTCAACATGACGAGAATCAAAGCTAGCCTGGAGACAAACGGGTACAGTATTACTGAGCCTGGAGACAGTCTGGTACAATACTACTGAGCCTGGACACAGTCTGGTACAGTACTACTGAACCTGGAGACAGTCTGGTACAATACCACTGAGACTGGAGACAGTCTGGTACAATACTACTGAGCCTGGAGACAGTCTGGTACAATACTACTGGGCCTAGAGACAGTCTGGTACAATATTACTGAGCCTAGAGACAGTCTGGTACAATACTACTGAGCCTGGAGACAGTCTGGTACAATACTACTGAGCCTGGAGACAGTCTGGTACAATACTACTGAACCTGGAGACAGTCTGGTACAATACTACTGAGCCTGGAGACAGTCTGGTACAATACCACTGAGACTGGAGACAGTCTGGTACAATACTACTGAGACTGGAGACAGTCTGGTACAATACTACTGAGCCTAAAGATAGTCTGGTACAATACTACTGAACCTGAAGACAGTCTGGTACAATACTACTGAGACTGGAGACAGTCTGGTACAATACTGTTGAGTCTAGAAACCGTCGGGTACAATAGCACACAACACTGAGGCATTGTTCCCCACAACAAGACTGTACTATCACGAACCATTATCCACCACAACAAGACTGTACCATCACGCACCATTGTCCACCACAACAACAAGACTGTACTATCACGCACCATTGTTCACCACAACAAGACTGTACTATCACGCACCATTATCCACCACAACAAGACTGTACTTTCACGCACCATTGTTCACCACAACAAGACTGTACCATCACGCACCAATAAGACACGGTGTGTAAACATAAGAGACTCAGCTCTTGAGCAATTTCACTTTTGATGGTGAAACGTACGTTTGGAAATTGACGGAATTAAATATGAAGCTACCGAGTAGATGCTCTATGCTCACTGTTTATTATTGATGGGAAATCTGTGGCACCAACCTTGCTATGGCACGATGGCCCAAAGTGGCTTCAAGCATGGCTTTTATGGCACGCAGCCTTCACTGCTTTAGCATATATGATTGTCACTAATAGTTATGCGAACAGTTAATTTCGCTCCTTCTATTCATAAAATGGAAATTCCATCGTGTTAAGAATTATGTAATCCTCACTACAATCTAAAAATATCTAAATATTTCTGGATTTCAAGTTGAAATATATCCTATAATTACTCCTTGGATTTTAAAGTGTATTATCGCCTATAATTATTTCTCTTTGGATTTCATGTTGTAATATCTCCTATAATGATTAATTTGGACAGAAAACAAACGGTTAGTAATTATATTCATTTATATATTATATTCATAGATAATAACCGTTGTTCACGTGTTTTAAAACGCCAGTATCACAATATGCACATTAAAAAAAATATGTCCGTGGTGATCGATCGATTGCTTGAAATATTTATTTCAAACCACGAAATACCTTTTGAGTGGCCGCCATCTTGAAACGAATAAACATATCGCAAAACCATGTGTATATCGTTTAGTCTAAAGTTCAGACAATTTCCCTGCAAGATCACATCACTTGACGTATGAATATATATACATTGTTTAGTAACTTTTTAACAATCTCACAATCGGACTGTAGTAAGACACGTTTGGAAAATACACTATTTTCTGTTTCATATATTTGTAATATTATTTTACACGAATAATATATAATAAATATGTTATATCCATAATAATTATTAATAAATCATAATGATGATGAATCACTCCAGTTTCCGACAGTTGCACCAAAGAATATTTTCTAAGAATGTCGACATATTAGGCACGTACTCCAGAAAATGTCCACCTGGCGAGAATAGGATCACAGCTGTTTTCCCTGTATCGCAGTCTTGGTTTTTTATCTCGCCTGGTACGAAGAAAGAATGCAATTTGTTCAACTTACTACCCTCCAGTGGTTTATAGGGCCTATCTTCTGGTGGAAGCTGCGCTAGTGGTCCAAAGGACCTAACTTATCTTGAAAAGGTTTTTAGTATTATTTCATGAACAACGTTTTAAGGTCATCCAATCAAAAGTCACAATGCTAGGACAGCAAAGCGAACAAAACTCTTGCCTCGAACCCAAGTTATGTACAGTAGCCTCATGGCTTCTTTGGTGCTGACTGACAGCTGACGGCTTTGAAAAGTTACCAGACCAAATTATGTATCCTTACGCCGAACCATATGATCTGCAAAAAAAACATGTGTTTAGCAGCTGTCACTTCTGACAGTCAAAATTTAGGTATATACCCAAATTTTGATTGTCATAAGTCAGCTGTGAGCTGTCAGTCAGCACCAAAGAAGCCACGGGGCTACTGTAGTTCCTAGCTACATAAATGTTTTTTACTATTAAATGATCGTAGTTCGAGAACTGGTGATGGCATTTAGAACTCAGAGAGTACATTTATGGTAATAAATGGATACAGTGGCGTAACTTGGGGATATTTCAAAGAAATTAGTTTTTCATTAACTACTTGCTGATCCACGTCTTACCACCCATTCAGGCCATCCACATAGTTACACTGATGGGTCAGAGTGGAGAGAGGTTGAATTAAGAGTAAATGTTTCAGCATTTGCTTAGAAGAAACCGGGTAAACTATTCAAGGTGAAATATTTCAATACATTCGAACACCGACCTCCCCGACAACGGCAAACCATACAATACGAGACTGACACCTAATCCCGCGTGGCCATTGATTTAAGGATACATTCTAAGGAACGTGGGCTAAGGTGTCAGTCTCGTATTGTCTGATGGAAATGTAGGGGATCGAATCCCGGGAGAGTGTTTTTTACTCTCTATATGCAAATTAAAGTCTATTTCTTCTAAATGCACCAGCATTCACCTACAGAAAATATGGAGACCTCAACAATGTGGAACCCTCCTTCAATGAATTTAGCCGTGTCTCGGACCTAATCTTAAGCTCCCGGGTAAGAGTTGAGCTAGCTGAGCACCGTCAGTTGGGCGGGCGGCAACTACCTCACTGAATGGCCCTCACGACAGATGGAATATTCCAATAAACATTCAAAAGGGACGTAGAAGATCGCATGTCAAGGGAATATAAATAATGTCTCACCTCTCTCTCTTTCTGCTTAGTGTCCATGCAACCCAGTTCAAACAGATTTGTCTCAATGAATCGCTCCGGTTTGTTATCTCCGGGACAATGAAGGACTTCAAAGGAACATCACTACACTCTCTGAGATAGTAACTCATACAAATAATTGTTATGGACGTTGCCTACCTGTGACGTCACGGCAGGTCAAGATAGGATTTCCCCTGTTAGTGAATTTACGTTTTATTCAGCGAGTTTTAAAGATATAACAATGAAACAAAAACAATAAATTATTAAGTAATTCTAAAAATAGTCCTACAGAAAATTATTATATTCATCTTTAAGTAGTTTTTTGTAAACTTATGTTTTATTAATCCTCTACAACTCAGGCTATTTGTCTTGGTCATGAAAATGTCCTGTAGAAATCTTCCTGCCAGGATGTGGATTAAAAATGTCCGTGGTAACAAATGTCTATCTGGAATAAGAAACAAGAAGAAGGTAGTTTTAAAAACAAGTCAATGTTTTCAAGGCACAAATAGTATAGGGGCTGTGTAAACTCGTCAGAGGAAGAGGGGAAGTGTTATCAATAGATAAACAAGAGACCTCACAGGGTGAACTGCTCATTTTCTTCCCTCTCTTTCTATGTCGTACATTGGTGTCTATAAGTCATTCACGAGCTAAGTTTACCTGGATGACAGCTCTAAATGTTACTAGAAGTAATCCCTAATATATCACTACGCCAACAGCTGACATCTATCACTTTGGATGACTGTAATGAAAACAGATGGTAATATATTAATGTGATAGTTAACCACACTAATTTAGGCCAATATTATTTAAATATTTATTTGAGGTCGGACACAAAGATTATTTATCGTTTTATTTCCCTTAAAATTTTTTAACACCACTCCCACAATAATTTCTAACGAACATAGCTTCAAAATGGCGGCTGACGAATTTAAACCATATGAATAAACATAACGGTAAATAAGTTTTTTTACAACGATGCAGACACGCAGTTGATGAAAATATTTTATTCAGTTAAATATTTCAAAATAAGATAAAATAATCATAAAATCATTTATTGTATGTAAAAAATTACAACTTTTTTCTCTTTTCCAAGTAAATACGATGCCCGTATTAAAAGGTACTGATGTACACACTATATTACACAAAATCAGTAACGTTCCAAAACGAAAAATAAGTACTTTTAATTATGTTTAAAATATTGTTTCAAGTTGTATAAAAAGAAATTATTTAAAAAATTAAATAGTATGAGAAAACTTGAGTTTACGTTATTTTAAATGTAATATATAACAGGTAATTAAAGATCTTTACATTTATAACAAAACAGTGATCTTTTACAAGTGTTGGCAACCCAAAACCTAAACATATGATTTTCGAACTGTCATCCAGGTAAAAACCTATCGTGAACGGACTTTAAGTGTGATAGTGCTTAGAGTGCTTAAGTGCGTCAAGTTAAGATGCAACCCGCTTCGCAAAACAGCCTCGAAATCTCCAAGTAGGCAACGTCGTTAAGGATTTTACAATTACTTACTAATTTGAAAAAAAAATCCTTTATTAGCTAAAATTTACCGTTCATTCCCTTAAGGTAATGTTTTGCCGTCAAGTAGTCTTCTTAAAATCACTTTTATGACTTTGTCCTCAATAAGAGACAGAAAGAGAAAGAAAGAATCATTAGTCTAAAAATGTTGGGAGGAAAGAGATGCATTTATCCTGACTAACTTCCGTGTTCGACGTTCATTCGACATCCAGTGCGGCCAACCTGTCGACTAGGAAAAAAAAAAAGCTAAAAGGTTATTTATGTTCTTGTCTAAATTTAACACATCGCCCCCTTCCATAAAAAAAAATCATCTTTAAAGAAGCTAGCAGTGAACTGTTTAAGAAATAGTCAAACTCCAATTCTTTAGTAATATTTATGACACGCACGCGATTTAGAAGTTTATTTTATCGAGTCGCGTCCTCGTCCGATTGACTAATGCTGTCTTGTTTAAATATCGTAAAACGTATTACAGTTGTATTTATTACTAGCAGATCTTTGCAGCGATGGCTGCAGATTATCACAATAAACTGTATTTAAAACTTTTTATCGGGTAGGTTACATAGAATGAGACTTCAATAAATAATAATATAATAATAATAATAATATTTAGCACCACGTCTTACTACCCGTTCGGATTATACGCTTTAAGTACTAATTACGCTAATGGATTAGGAACTGGGAAAGTTGAATTAGAGGAAGTGAACCCATATTTGGTTGGAGAGAGAGTGGAAAACCATTTAGGAAACCCCCCCCCCCCCCCCC
>CABFVZ010001182.1:61586-97750 GCA_902151445.1 Timema monikensis
ACCCGCCTCGGTGGCGTAGTTGGCTAACGCGCTTGTCGTGTTGAGCCCGACTGCTGAGGACGGGGAGATCGAGGTTCGAATCTCGGTCGGGTGAACTGGGGGTGGTTTTTCCTAAATGGTTTTCCACTCTCCTTCCACGCAAATGCGGGTTCACTTCCTCTAATTCGACCTTCCCAATTCCTTATCCATTAGCGTAATTAGTACTTAAAGCGTATAACCCGAACGGGTAGTAAGACGCAATGCTGCTATTATTACTATTATGTTTTAGGTTTAACCAAAGATAAATGTTTTATCTATCTATATACAATCATACACATATGGTGATGTGTACAAATAATGAGTGTGCAGATGAGCCACTGCCCACATAGAAGGAAAATAAATGAAAATTCGTTAGGAAAATCGGGTTTTTCGTTAAAAGCTACCGTTTTTCCCGGTAGCTTTTACCACTAACCTTTAAAATTAGTGATCATTAGTCAAAATCTGTTTAGCCGTTTACTCGTAATCTCAATAACCGAAAATTAACTTATAAAATTACATTCGTGATGGGTTAAAGTTAAGAGGGATGTAGCTGGTAATCAAGATATATAGTTTATACCATGAGTGCGTGTGTGCGCGCGTGCATAGTTTCTTACAGCCCATCCAGGTTATCAGCATGCATACACAATGAAGCAGGGATGAAGAAGATAGATTATTATTATTATTAGCACCGCGTCTTACTACCCATTCGGGTTATACGCACTTACGCTAATGTGTAATGGTAGGGTGATTGTGAGATGAAATGAAGGACCTACAGTTTAACGTGGAATCCGAACCACGGTGGAGGCCTGGCATTCCCCACATTCACAAGATGTCTTGTCAGAGGTGAAGGAAGGGTTTGGTAATCAGATAAATCTGTGCCGGGACCGAGGATTGAACCTCGGCCGCCAGTACAGAAGTCTGACACCTTACCCCTAGACCACCAGGTCACCTAAGAAGATAGAATTTATATAAAATGTTCCCCCATTGGCGTGGAGAAAGGTTGATAAAGAATTGATGAAATAATACCTCGGTACAACCGGACGAGATTTGAACTCCAGTCTTCTCATCTGCGGCAACAGGCTGGATGAGACTACAACCTTAGTCCGCGTGCTCAACGATGCGGTTGATAAATATGCTTTATAAAAACTTTGGTGTATTATTTTTCGGTAGAAATGTATCTTAATTAATTATTCAGTCTCTATTTACGGTAGACTTATTATTATTGACCTCCAGTGTTTTAATCAACCGCGCTTAGCGTGTAAGTCACCCGAAAAAACTCCCTGGCAGTTCTGAACAGCATAATTCAATCCAAGGTACAATAAGCAACGTTTCCTCGTGATGTGTTTGTGTATGAAGTTGTTCACAGAGGCTACGCTATGAGAAATACCCCAATCTGGTGACATCTCAAATTTCCCGAGGGAAACTAGCCATAGCCCTCAAAATAAACCTCTCAGAGAATACAAGAGCTAAGTTTTACAAGGGAGATGAATAGGCTCCATTTCTAGCTTCCCGGTGAGTTGCGACGCTGGGGTTTGAATGATGGACAGATTTATGTTTGTATTCTTGCTTGTGCGTTTTATGCAAGGTTAGTTTATCTATGAAGTAGGAATAGAGAGCTTTATGAAAGTGCGGGAAAGCTCTTACTAACCCGGCCCGGTGACACACTGTCGGGTACATTGCCAAGTGACACCTAATACCATGTAACCATTGAATCAGGTAACAAAACTATACTACGTGGTGTGTAAGACAGTATAGTCTCTTCACATGAATAAAACTATATTACGTGGTGTGTAAAGCTCTCTCCATGATATAGACACTTATATGAAACACGCAGATGTGTAAATCTTATGAAAACTCACACTTCCTATGCCAATGAAATCTTATTTCCCAAATACATTTCTGACATCACAATGCCGGAGGAAATTGTTTCCCTCAACATAAACATAGCCTCCCTCACTTGTTGGCGTGTCGGGTTCCATAGTCCCAACCTCCCTTTCCCTCAAGGGACTCTCAACAACCTCTGGAACAATCTGGAGACAGCTTGGAACTTCCTGGGCCAATGACAGCGTTGCTTCCTTCGTCCGCTTCTTGCGAGGGGAAAGCAGGAGGTATCCTTACATCCTTTTTAGTTTCCTTGTCCTGAAAAATATGTCAGGGAAATTTGCATCCAGAAGTTATACAAGGTTTGGTTCTTTAGGTGTGACAACAGGTCGCAGGGTGTGGATGGTTTATGACGTAGTTTTTTTAAATAACTCTCACAACTTCTAGTTAGTTCTGTTCTGTTTTGTGTTATCTTTTGAATGGTTTTTTTTAATCGCTTTTATGAAACCTACATGACTTGTTAATGAAAATTGCCAATATAATTATTTAATATAAATGTACGCGAGATGTGATCTAATAAACATAATAGAACAAATTTTGGCCCTTAAAGGCGCCGCGCCGTTTAGAAGGGAAATCACCTAACATTGATACATGTATTATGAGAATTGCAGTTCTCCAGTTTTAAAACCACTCGAACATTCATCAATCTTAGATTTGCGAGTTGAAACTCTTATAGAAAGTAACTTAGACTCGATGTATGTTTTGAACATTTTTTTATTATGATTTTTTAAAAATTTATTTGAGATATTTAACGCTCACTTTTTGAACCAACTGATTCTACTAGCACACGAGAATTTCTATGAGCGAGAGTGAAGGGGCTTACCAATTTTACCGGGAAAGGTATTTTCACAAAGCTTCCAGTGTTATTTAACATGCCACAATCGACATGGGACCGATGGCTTTACCATTTCTCTATGGCTTTACTTACCCTCCGAAGGAAGTTGTGCTACCTATTGTTATCGCTCAAGAAAAATCCATCGACCCCGGTTGGGTTTAAATCCACGAACATTGTGTCCTGAGGTGAGCATTTCACCCCAAGACCATCGAGGTCAGCTTTCGAACAATTTACTTTGATCTTAGAACTGTAACATTCCTCGTGAAAATTTAGCTAATTACAATATTCCATGTAATTTTTAACGATAAAACTTCAAAATGAATGGTTTTTAAGGTTATTAAGCTATCAAAATTTTACCGCACAGTTTTAACAAGTGTAATAGCTATTGAATGATTTAAAATCATTACAGTTCACGAACTATAAGGGGTCAAACTTGTTATTTTATTCTTTTTGTGTACCATTATTAAGGTAAAGTAATTAATGTGTGGGTCTGAAATTTAGTATAAATAGACGAAAACATTTAGGAAAACCACCCTCAGTACACCCAACTGGGATCGAACCCCGATCTCCCCTTCATCGGCAGTCTATTATATTGATACAGCAGTGCTTTAGACTATGCGGCCACCGAAGCGGGTAATATTAATATTAATATTATAAATATGTCATTGTGTACACCACATATGAATGTCTAGTTATACTGAACTTCAGCCTCATACATTAATAATTACTTTACCTTAACAATGGTCCGAGAAAAACATAAAATAGCAAGTTTGACCCTCAAAGGGCCCTTTTATAACTGGTGAACTGTAACAAGTAGAAATCATTTAATTGCTATTTCTAGCTTATAATTATACACGTATTAAAATTATTATTATTATTATTATTATTATTATTATTATTAGCACCGCGTCTTACTACCCGTTCGGGTTATACGCACTTACGCTAATGTGTAATGGTAGGGTGATTGTGAGATGAAATGAAGGACCTACAGTTTAACGTGGAATCCGAACCATGGTGGAGACCTGGCATTCCTCACATTCACAAGATGTCTTGTCAGAGGTGAAGGAAGGGTTTGGTNTTCCCCACATTCACAAGATGTCTTGTCAGAGGTGTAGGAATGGTTTGGTAATCAGATAAATCTGTGCTGGGACCGAGGATTGAACCCCGGCCGCCAGCACAGAAGTCTGACACCTTACCCCTAGACCACCAGGTCACCCGTATAAAAATTGTGCGATAAGTTTGGTCGTCGAATGACCTTAATCTTATACGGACATTTCGGTGCCTTTCCTCTCCATTTTGGTGTGAACAATATTTTCAAATAACAAACCACATCTTAAATAAAGAGCAAAATTTCCGGGCGTCTGCAATTCATTTCAGATGTCCAGTAGGCGACAACCTTAAGGTGCGGCCGAAGGGAGCGCGAGTAATTTTACAGTTTTTATAGCTTTACATTTTTTTGGTCAAAATAAACCAATTGTATATCCAGTAGCAACATAAGAGTTTAGTTTTCTGCACATGCTAATATACACAAATCTTGAATATCTGTCAAAACTTCCTCCCCCTAACACATTAGAGTAATTATCGGTGCATAGGCGTGTAGCCCGAACGGGTAGTAAGAAATGGTGCTAGAAATAAAAATAAGAATAACATGTATTCCAGCACCTGTATAATTACTATTTGTAGGCCTATGTGTGGACGAAACCTTGTACACAAATATATAGCTTCATTGACACTCGCTGGATTCAAACCATGATATCATATTCTTATGGTATATCACTCTACATAATTGTTTGTATGTATAGATCGGGGTTGGAGATCTAGTGGTCTAGGGGTAAGATGTCGGACTTCCATGCTGGGGGTCCAGGGTTCAATCCTTGGTCCCGGCACAGATTTATCTGATTACACTTCCTTCCCCTCTGACAAGACGTGTATTAATCACAACTTGGGAATGCCAGGCCTTCACCGTGGTTCGGATTCCACGTTAAACTGTAGGTCCTTCATTTTATCAACTACATGTGCCTGTAATATAGTTGTTTTTTTAAATAACCAATATCATCACCAGCAGCTCATGGCTTCGTCCTCGGACACAGCTTTAGTTCCAGAAACTCCAAGCACGTTTCACATAGAATACTCATGATCAATATGCGCATGCGCAATGTATTTGCTTCATAAAAATAAAATCATTAATCAAATTACTCTTCAAATGCTTTGTGAATTAATTTGTATTTTTTTTAATGAGTGCTAAGTAAAATTATCCATAGAGTTTATTTGTAAATTCATTTGTATTTGCTTTTAAAAAAATAATGCTATGTAAAATTATTCATCGAGTTTCTTTGTGAATTCATTTGTATTTGCTTAAAAAATGAATGCTCTATAAAATGATTTATCGACTTTATTTTTAAATTAATTTGTATTTTTTTTAAATGAATACAAAGTAGGATTATTCATCGCATTTCTTTGTTTCAAATTCATTTGTATTTACTTTAAAAAAAATAATACTGAGTAAAATTATTCATTGAGTTTGTTTGTAAATTCATTTGTACCTGCTTCATAAAAATGAAAGACGAGTAAGGAAGGCTGTTTATAGATCTAGTTTGTGAAATAAGATACAGTTTGATATCCGCTGGTGTAGAGCGCGCATTTGTGGGTCTAGGCCGGTTTACGATCACTCCCTAGTGGTCCTAAGAGGTGTCAACAGTGCAAACAACCCCCAAACTGTGTGTGACTGTGCCACGGAGGAAACAGCGAGTCCCAGGGGAGTTGTGAGGAGTGCCAACTGGCCGGAAGTTGCCACAGAACATGACAGATGTTGACTAAGGTGTGTTCCAGCAGTGAGCCCTAGGGAACTACTGTGTCACTGCTCCTAGTCACGTCTTCTCTGGAGAACGTGACGTGGGGACTGGAGGGAACTTCACGACTGCTAAGAACGGGGGGAGCGCACACTTTCAAAACACCCAAAGTGCACACACCATTTTTATAAAACTTTATTTATACTATACTTTTTGACACAGAGGATTTATACAAAACTCTGTTTGGTTTTCAATCAATTTTTAAATAGAATTTGTGGTGTACTGGTGGTCTAGGGGTAAGGTGTCGGACTTTTGTGCTGGGGTCCGGGGTTCAATCCTCGGTCCCAGCAAAGATTTATCTGATTACCAAACCCTTCCCTCACCTCTGACAAGACAGCTCACTGCACTCCAAATTTTACCAAACACATATTTAAATTGACGCGAAATTACATTTTGTGAATTTATCAACAACAAAAATAATACATATTTGTTAACATAAAATTAAATCATTAAATGAAATGGGTATTCATCATTATGTTACATAAAGAATAAAAATAATCTTTTTTGACGTAAAATCACTCAAATATTATAAGAAAAATGAAATGTAATTTTTAATTTTTTGTTTAGATAACTATTTGTAGCATTTAAACTATCGAGATTTCAGTAATGAATTTAATTAGGGTTGTGTTCTAATAATCTACGAAGACAATGCATATGATTGGAGTTCGTTGCTGTCGGCGACCTGTAAAGTATTTACGAACGGCTCACTTTTCATTGAAATAGTATTTAAGAAATACAAACATATCGACCGAGCGCCTTGGGTTTATTTATTTGAATTTAAACGGATATTACGTGACTGGCATCCTAAACCACGTGGGCAACGGTTATTCTCTATGAATATAATGCAATATTGAATATATTATCCGTTTGTTTCCTGTCTAACTAGATCACCAAGGAGATATTTCAACTTAAAATCCAAGGAGAAATTATAAGAAATATTTCAACTTAAAATCCAAAGAGAAATTATAGGAGATATTTCAACTTGAAATCGTCCTAATTGAAGGTCTGTATCCATTTAATGGTTGTAGGTCATTTAAACTTTTAGTTTAGGTTGGAATTTATTTTCACACGGAACTAAAGAAAGGTTTCTTAGTCTCAGTTTTTCTCCCTATAATAAACTGTAAATGAAAACTCTACTTTCCTTCAAAGTTTTGATCAATTATTTGTATGGATTCTGTTATCCCCAATGGAGTGTTTTACTGGTGAAATCCGCATGAAAACACACTTTTATTCAATCACTCCGAAGAAGGTGGAAAACTTTATTTTAAATGAAGCCATTAAAAGCGAGTGGTGGGGCTCGCACTACCATTACGATCGCACCAATTATTTCCTCGCGAGTTTTCTCTTTTTTTGGCACTACTCAAGAGGGGGTGGGGGAACTTCCTTCCATTGTTACACCTGGGTTACTTTACCTGAATCAGTCCCCACCCAATCAAACCCCTAGAACGTGCCTACTCATAAAGACGTGACTCTTACAACTGACGTATTGTTCGAACTAACAACACAATGACTCCACAAAGTGCTGTTCGGTTTAAAAAAAAATGTAAATATATTTCAGGTGAGCTCACTGGACGTGCTCGAAGGACCGGTCAGCCAATATCTTGACTGGATCCTTCTTACCTTTATAATCCACATCCTCTCAGCTTTCAACACGAATGAAAGGAACCTTTTCTATCAGGACTTGTCAATATTATTTTGACGTAAAAAAAAAAGCCTCATTGGAAATTTTTTTTTTTTATTTCGCAGTTATGAGATAATACTTGGGTTTTTTTAAATCAGAATTTTGTTTTCAGCCTGGTAAGAAATAATGTATTTTCAATAACACATTCTGTATAATTTCATCTTGGTTCATATCAGTAAATAAGATCTTCAATCGATAGCCAGGAAGAACTTGTTCTGTTTACAAGTGCTGTACACAACAAAGTGTATCTATGGATTGATCTTCTTGAATCTGACCCGCCTCGGTGGCGTAGTTGGCTAACGCGCTTGTCGTGTTGAGCTCGACGGCTGAGGACGGGGAGATCGAGGTTCGAATCTCGGTCGGGTGAACTGGGGCTGGTTTTTCCTAAATGGTTTTCCACTATCACTCCACGCAAATGCGGGTTCACTTCCTCTAATTCAACCTTCCCAGCGTAATTAGTACTTAAAAGCGTATAACCCGAACGGGTAGTAAGACGCGGTGCTAAATATTATTATTATTCTTGAATCTGAAGGAAATATCGTGGTCCCTAACCCGAACACTAATGTTGTTACAGTAATGTTGCTACGGTAATGTTTAAATATCAAAGCTGTAATTCTCGCCCGAAGCAATAGTTTGGCTGAAACCTCAATCGCCCGTTATTTGTGAGGTTGTTAATCGTGTATTAAAAACAAATCCGGGAGGTTTGCATAGTTTGGACTCCAATGGCATAGGTATGAGAAAAGTACAATTATAGAGGAAATGTACCCACATTCCCTAGAGGCAGAGTGGAAAAACATTTTAGTAAACACCATCTCTAATAATATAGCTGTCAGTTATTTGAATCCTGACCTCCCCAATATCAGCAAACCAGACCAAATGAGACTGACATCTTAGTACACGTGCTCACCGATGCGGGCTAGTCTTTAATCATATTTATGTTTTCTAAAGGCCCGTGTTCGTATCCAGTTTGTAAAGTTTCATTCGGAGCTGTATCGAAGAGCTTCTAGTCCCCATGTTCAGTAAGTCCCAGGCGCTGTGATGTGACTTATGTTTACAAATATTTGGGAGACGGGTCTTTTGAACACTTGCAGACATAATACACAAGGTCGCTCGCTCGTGGGGTTGTCAGATTTACGACTCGGCGCGGTCTTTGTTACAGTTTGGTCGAAGCTAGCGTTATAGTTCTCGACAAGATAAGAAGAATAGAAAATACTGAAGAAAGTTTCGTCCCAGGACAAGGCGGGTGGGTTCGTCTTGTCTTTTCTGGCTACGGGGAGGTCATGGTGTGAATCCAGGTAGGGCGTGTTGTCGGAGTTCTTTCCTAAATGGTTTTCCCACTTTCACTCCAGGACAATGTTAGTGCAGTTCCCCATTCTAGATTATACCTTCCTTCCTGCCCCGTTAGATCGGACTATGTGAATATCCCGGACGGGTAGTAAGACACGGCGAGGAGATATACCGAGTGACATACTCTACTCCCAATGAGTGTACCAAGATGGACCGAGGAGGGTACACTGCGTGCCAATGATGTCCCCCAAACCTTGGCTCTCAGCCATCGAGGGTGTCCTTATTCACGTACTTCCGGTGTCACCCGTGTTACTACTCGGGGAGCTGCCAGAGCTATAGGCGTGAGGGACATTGACCCGGTAACATACAGGGAGATTGGTGCTATGTTGTCAATCAGCAAGCACTCAGATCAGGTAGGTAACATACAGGGAGATTGGTGCTATGTTGTCATGCGGCAAGCACCGAGCTCAGGTAGGTAACATACAGGGAGATTGGTGCTATGTTGTCAATCAGCAAGCACCCAGCTCAGGTAGGTAACATACAAGGAGATTGGTGCTATGTTGTCATGCAGCAAGCACCCAGCTCAGGTAGGTAACATACAAGGAGATTGGTGCTATGTTGTCATACAGCAAGCACCCAGCTCAGGTAGGTAACATACAAGGAGATTGGTGCTATGTTGTCATACAGCAAGCACCCAGCTCAGGTAGGACAGGTGACCAGTCGCTCTGTCATGGACTGGCTTTGTCTCCAGTTTGTAAAAAATAAATTGGTGCAAATTAAAATTTATATCGATTTAAAAAAAATGTTTCAATCAAGTCAGTCACTAAATTGATTAAATGTAAAAAAAAATGTCAAAACTGCACATCCTCGTAGCCAGCGACAAATTTTTTTCTCGCTTATTCTGACTTATTTTCTCAATTTTTAGTTCTAACTGTACGTAGACTAGTTCACTAATTTCATGTACCGTTCTTATCACTTTAATTGTGTGTGTGTATATATATATATATATCAGTGTCGTGTCGTGGTGTGTTGCAAGCGAAGCGGACCTTGTTAAAACTTTACCTGTGATATGTTCTCGCCCACTTGGGCCTTATTTGACCAATCATAACTTACATATGCTCTGCTCTACATGCCTCACATGGGAATGTATTCTCCTCTATATCTGACCAATGAGAATTCTACTGAGGTGTGTGAACAATTCACAGGTACAGTTTAAACTAATGCTGCCTAGCTGGGCAACACTTCCCGACACGACACTGATATATATGTGTATAGGTGTTAGGAAATTCAACGTTCAAACTGCACATATAATTTGTTTAACCAAAAGTAATAACAAATCCCTATACACTTACATCCGGTTAATTATGCTAATACCATTAAATTGTGTCCAAAGTTTTGGCGTACAGTGCTGGGAGAGCAAAGATGTTCAAGCATGCGTGTACAACCAGTTGCATAGGAGTTAGGCGCGTGGCACTACACACCTCGACATCTTGGAGCACGGCAGCAGAACATACCACAATTAATAGTAAACAACCCACCAGTCATCTAGTAATGAGAATACGTTCTGAGGGTCATCATTAACGGTCCTACATCACAGAAAGTGCTTGCCATTATTACATGGGCAGTGCTGCACGTCTAACTTCTATGCAACCTGTTGTACACGCATGCTTGAACCGCTTTGCTCTCCCGGCACTGTACGCCGAAACTTTGAACACAATTTAATGATATTAGCATAGGTTTCTGGATATAAATGTATAGGGATTTTGTATTACTTTTGGTTCAAAAAATTATATGTGCAGTTTGGGCGTTGAATTTCCGAACATTCTGTATACAAATACATAAAATGAAAGCAATTATAATAGTTACATTTCATAGAAGTAAATTGACACTGTCCAGTAACAGCTTCAATCTCCAGCTTTTTATCAGTGGTTTAAGATTGTCTGTCCTCTAAACTGACAAGAAAAAATATTGTCACGTTAAACCAAGGCCTAAGGAACGCCTATAAAGTGATAAGAGGTCTCGGCTCAGTTTCAATATAATCAGTGACATTCAACCTGGGGTAGGGTACGGGAAGATATCTTTGAGACTTAGGGGGAGGGGGGGACGTAACATTTATATTTATACTATTTAATAATATATTATATAAGCCTTCCTTCACCTCTGACAAGACGTGTATTAATCACAACTTGTGAATGTGTGGAATGTCAGGATTCCAGCGTGGTTCGGATTCCACGTTAAACTGTAGGTCCTCCATTTCATCTCACAATCACCCTACCATTACACATTAGCGTAAAGTGCGTACAACCTGAACGGGTAGTAAGACGCGGTGCCAATAATAATAATAATAATAATAATGTATATTACAGAATATGTATAACTTGCATTATGCCCCAACAACTTTGGAGGTACAAAGTTGTAGAGAAACTATATCTCAAACAAAGAAAGGTTGGAAACCGCACTAGACAAAATTAGCACATTCGATTGTTATTCAGGACTCGGCGATGTCTGTACGCATGCGCCTCCTCTTCAATACCAGTATAGAGACATAAGAACGGGGCCGTGTTCGATTGGTTTGAGGTCAATTAGTCAGTGGAGCAGTTAGAACTAGTCCAGGGTGGCGGAGGGGAGGAAAAGGGACAGAGAAACCTTGCCCTTCTCCCTTTTTGTCGTTAATAACTGATAACTCGCCTCCAAGGGACATGCTCTTCGAGGGGTTTACTTTTCTGTTAGTTTAACAATGAAAATAAATATTTTTCCAACCCGATCCTTACTACCCATCCGGGCTGTACACACTTTTATCACGCTAGTAAAGTAGAGACAAGGAAAGTAGTATTTAGTGGAACTGTACCAGCATTTGCATCGAGGTAGAGTGGAAAACTAATTTTGGAGGGGGACCCTCTTTGAACATTCAGCCGGGCTTCTAACCCCGACCTCCCCGTCTTCAGATAATGAGTGTATCGCAAGAGTTAGACCATGCGTGTATTATTTCCCACCTCTGACGTCAGCAATCATCAAGTGTTCAAACAGATAACTTACATACTCGTGTTCTGACGAGCTGGTATTTTTTTAAGGTCTTGTGTAGAGATCCTCTTGCAGTTACTTAATAATAAATGCAGGCCTAAGTGAACCGTTATCTTCTCGGTCTTTGACACTAGAGGTCACAATTCAATCCTGACTGGATAAACAAGTTTTATTTTATTACAAGTTTATTTGCCAACTAACTTCTATGCAGAGAATGCTACAGTTTAATTTTCTTAGGAAAAACCTTATCTGACATCTAGAAAAGTTACTTAATCTACTTTCACGTATTCATACGTGAAGTCATGTGATATACTGTACAGCTGCCACTTTTGATTGATAATATAATCACTTATTAATAATACTATATTAATATGTTATCATGGTGGGACGTGAAAAATACGTTTGTGTTTCATAGAAGGTCCTTCTTATGAAAATTGGACTGTATTTCTATCTTGGTCTGGGGCTATTGATTGCGAGTACTGGCATATGACAGTACGAATGCTTTGCCTGACACATCACCCGTCCTAGTTAAGATGTCATAAAAACTTCTGGCACCAACATTTTCAAACAATTGATCGAACGTGCCAGTTAGAAGCAAAAACAAGGTTTACGTTTTAGCTGCGGCAAAAAAAAACTGTTGTCCCAGGTTATTTACGGATTGGTCGATTACTCAAAGATTTCTAGTCTCTCCTAAAATTGTCTTTGTTAAGTTGAGGTCCAGTTAGGTCCTTGTAAAGTTCCAAACCTCCCCCCTGTTGAAATACCAACCCTCTAAATACGTGACTACCCCTACTTGGTGAGGGATTAAATTGACCTAAAAGAAGTTGAATAGCTGGGCGGTTTTATTTCAGCCTTAGTGCTCGGAGCCCTTCTGACTCCGAGTCCTTGGTTACATTCCGACTGATTGCACTGATGATATTTTTGTTGCCAAATAGTTTCCCCAGATGGATGCTGGCGCCATTTATTCACAATTCGCAATAAAAGATGGCGGTAAGGAGCCAAAGGCTATTGGGTAACGGGTCTGTCTCTTGACTGTTGATTCAGGTTCAATCCCTGTATCGGTCAAAGTTGTGTGTCGTGTTTTAATTACTCTTCACAGGCCATTAAATTAACAATAGTTTCCCGTCCTTTCTCCAAAACAAATCAATACTCTCCTGCACTGGGGGGAACGAGGATAAAGACGCCAGGTTCATCTATTCTGGTTTGCCAGTGACGTAGAAGTGGGGGTTTGAGCCTCGCCCTGGTGTACTGAGGGTGATTTTCACTATAAGTCATTCACGAGCTAAGTTTACCTGGATGACAGCTCGAAATGTTACTAGAAGTAATCCTTAATATATCACTGCGCCAACAGCTTACATCTATCACTTTGGATGACTGTAATAAAAACGAGTGGTAATATATTAATGTGATAGTTAACCACAGTAATTTAGGCCAATATTACTTATATATTTATTTGAAGTCGGACACAAAGTTTATTTATAGTTTTATTCCCCTTAAAAAATTATTAACACCACTTTCACAAAAACTTCTAACGAACATAACTTCAAAATGGCGACTGACGAATCTAAACCATATGATTGAACATGACGGATAAGTAAGTTTTTTACAATGATGCAGACACGCAGTTGATGACAATATTTTATTCAGTTCAATATTTCAAAATACGATAAAATAATCATAAAATCATTTATTGTATGTAAAAAAAAAGACAAAAATTTTCTCTTTTCCAAGTAAATACGATGCCTGTATTAAAATATATTGATGTGTGCACTATACTACACAAAAACAGTAACGTTTCAAAATGAAAAATAAGTACTTTTAATTATGTTTAAAATATTGTTTGGAGTTAGATAAAAAGATATTATTAAAAAAAATGAAATAGTATGAGAAAACTTAAGTTTTCATTATTTTAAATGTAATATATAACAGATAATGAAAGATCTTTACATTTATAACAAAACTGTGATCTTTTACAAGTGTTGGCAACCCAAAACCTAAACATATGATTCTAGAACTGTCATCCAGGTAAAAACCTATCGTGAACGGAATATAGATGTGATTCTTTCTGTATGTTTCCACACAAATGTAGGTACATTTCTTCTCATTCTACCTTACTGATGCTTACCCGATTATCAGCTGGGTGGTAAGACGACCCGAGAGGGGGATAGTGTGCTGAACTAGCTGGAGACTAGGTTCTACCTGTTATTGTTTTCCATCCTCCCTCCAGGAAAAGTCCACCACAGTTAATATTTTCCTTGCATTGTTTTAAACGTTTCACAATATACAGGACATTGTTACATGAGCTACCGCTGATAAAGAACCGTTCTGCCTCTGACGTGATTACCTGTTGAGAGGAAATACTCTACATAGTATAAACCCTTCAGTGCGTCCTGCAGGAAAACAAGGACACTATTTTAATTGCATTTTTACGCTTTCCGGGAGGTCCTTTCTCAGGCGCTGTACGATCGGGCTGATAAAGAGCCACCACAAGTTTTAATGATTTTTTAATTTTTTTTCAAATTGATCAATCTTCAGTCTGTTAAACAAAGAGTACTGCTGTGTTTTAACAGTCGGATCTCATCAGAGAATTTCATTAACAGTATTTCTGAACAAGTTTACGTCCGCACCGGTGGACAGGTGGACAAAGGCGTCACGACTATCTAGTCTGGGTTTCTGGTGACGATCAAGTAAGGTTTGATTCCCGGTCGGGTGTAATTAGGGTAATTTTTATTAGATGTTTTTCAACTCTCCTTCCATTCATATGCGTGTACATTCCCCCTAAATCCAACCCTCCTCATCCCTACTCCGTTAGCTCTGTTAAAAGGCGTACGTCTCGGGTGGGTGGTATGACTTGGTGTTAATATTCCGCCAAACTGTCACCATCACCATCCTCCCCTCGGTCATATTAGATACCAGTTTGACTTCAAAAGATGTTGATATCTTGGTTTTATTTGACATATGGATAGCTAGGAACAGGACAGCTGACAGAAAATCATAAATATTTTATCAAAGTCACATAAAAACGGCAAATCAAAAGAACTTTAGTCGAGTCCCATACCCACATTATTTAGTTCCCATACCCTAAATTTATACAAAGCGTTTGTTATGTATAATAATAATAATATCTAGCACCGCGTCTTACTACCCGTTCGGGTTATACGCTTTAAGTACTAATTACGCTAATGGATTAGGAATTGGGGAAGGTTGGATTAGAGGAAGTGAACCCACATTTGCGTGTAGGGAGAGTGGAAAACCATTTTGGAAAAACCACCCCCTGTTCACCCAACCGAGATTCGAACCTCGATCTCCCCGTCCTCAGCAGTCGAGCTCAACACGATTAGCACGTTAGTTAACCACGCCACCGAGGCGGGTGTTTGCTATGTAAATAATACCACATGTTTATTTTTGTTGAATTTGATTATATACATATAAGATACACACTTATAAATGATATAATATATAATTAGCCTATATATTTATAAATAATCTAATATATAAATAGATAATCTATATATATATATATGTGTATATATATATATATATATAAAATCCAACTCAACGAAATATGTGGTGTATATATGTATGTATATAATCAAATACAAAGACATATGTGGTATATAGCTACATACATCAAATCAAATCCAAAGAAATAACTTACGTGATATTATTTACCTAACAAAATATACACACACACACACAAATAAAACCGTTGTATACAAGTGTCCCGTGTGAAAAGAGAGCCAAAGTAAAAATTGAACCAGCCTGTACATGTACAAGCAAAGAGGAAACAAATGGATGCAGTCAATGTATAATGATATGTGTGTGTGTTTGATGTGTGCTGGCAGTTGTGGCCTAGTTACACATCAGGTTACATACGTGATGATATCAGTGAGACAAGGAGCAGTTGGTATAATAATGTGGGAGTTTTAAACATAAGAGTTAGGTTGAGAATCAGTTTACAGCCCAAGATGTAATCGATAATAATTATTCAGAATAGTGATATTCTGACAGATACTTGAACCCTGGTCGTCCGGTTTTACGAGTACACTGATCAAAATAAAAACTGAGAGCTCAAATCCATGTGAGGGTGTTGTCAATGTATACAATCAGAACAGGTGTGTTTCAATTAATATTTTATTGTTGATACATCTGACGCAACAGCTAAGGGGCTGGAAAATCACAGATCAATCGATACAAAATGTACCAAATGGGATTTGAATCTAGATTTTAATCGTCACCGGAAATATGTTAAATTTAAAAATTAAAAAAAAAAATCAACATTAGACTTTGTAATTGGCTGAACTCCTAACCTCAATCTACCATCCTTGGTAGTCCCATCTATTCCTAGACCAATGCCTTGGACCGTGTGACCAGCGGAATGGGTAGTTCTTGATGATGTTTTGTTTCCTCTCGAATATTTCACAAATAGCGTCATTACCGAGATAGAAGTGGTTTCCTCCTAATCCTGTGTCCTAGATTACACGCTTAACAATAACAATGGGGTAAGGTGTCAGACTTCTGTGCTGGCGGCCGGGGTTCAATCCTCGGTCCCGGCACAGATTTATCTGATTTCCAAACTCTTCCTTCACCTCTGACAAGACGTCTTGTGAATGTGAATGTGGGGAATGCCAGGCCTCCACCGTGGTTCGGATTCCACGTTAAATGTAGGTCCTCCATTTCATCTCACAATCACCCTACCATTACACATTAGCGTAAGTGCGTATAACCCGAATGGGTAGTAAGACGCGGTGCTAATAATAATAATAATAATAATAATAATAACAATGAATCTTACAAATTTGTATAAAACACAAACGCTATCAACAGAACGTCCCACCCAAGTGCTCGCTAGGCGCGGCCTCAAATTTCCTGTAATATATTTATTGAAGTCAACATTGAGAGAATTTTACTATATTAGTATATTGTTTGTTATCCTATAGATAATAATGACAGATGCAGAGCACATAACTTGACATATGAATACATGAAAATTGTCTGTCAAAGTTGCTTATTATCTAAATGAGACTGTAAACATGGATAACACATTACTCTGCTTTCAGCGAAGTTAACAGCCATCATACCATAAACTAGATTTGTTATTTTTAAATACAGTTAGTAAATTTACCCTCCCCCAAACTTACTAATTAATTTGTTCCCAAGGTCGACAACAAAGTTAGCTGGAGCGAACATCAAAAGAGGCGTGTAATCAAACCGCGCGATTCAATAGATCTTAATGAAAAGGAGTCTGTCCGCATCAATACACGGTGTCCGTGTCCTTTTTCACAAGAGGAGCATTTCAGAACAAACCTCGTGGAGCTTGCTAGAAACCTAAGCTCGATATTGAAACGACTCCTTCACTCTATCATTCTAACAACTACAAGCTTTCTTTACTGATCCGGACTACAGTGTAGAGCAGGGCTGTCCAAGACACGGCCCGCGGAACAATTTTGTGCAACCCTCCTATGATCCTCCCTTTTGACTTTCACCCGTGAAAAACTAAAACTGTGGTTGCAAACCTAGCTTCCCAGGCATGATGACTTCAAGAGTGCATTTCATTGCATCAGCGTTAGATATCTCGTTTCAATGCGCATGCTCAGCATTGAAAACTTACGAGCTGACCTTCAACTGGAATTGTGCGACCTTTTATATAATGGCAACGTTGAAAAAGTGGAAGATTTTTTTAAATAATTACTACCAAGAGAGCGTTATTTTAAATTGATGGATTTTGGACTTAATTTGTGTTCAATGCTCGGGAGCACATATCTTTGAGAAAGCACTTCACCGATGAAATTTATAAAATCCAAATATAGATGTTCATTGACTGACTTTCATATTTATTGCGATTAACAACTCTAAGCATCATTAGCTCGTTACTAATATCTACGTTAACAAATGTAAATGAACCACAGCAGAGCTCACATCAAAATGAAATAATAATTATAGATAGATAAACTATTGAATCTTGTATAATGTTTCAATAAGAACTTGTATAAACCACATGACCTTTCTTTACTAAGAAATTTTAGGAGTGTTTGCTAAACTTAAGGTGGAGTGCTAGTGAGCGTAAGTTTAGGGCAGTATTTTTTCAGTTTTTATAGCACAAATATCTTTTGGCCAAAATAAATCAATTATTTCATCTATAGAATTATAGAGTTTAGTTTTCTGCACATGCTAATCTCAACAATTGTTGAATATCTGTCATGAGCATGGCAGCATTTGGTGTCAAACTTTTCTCTTTATTTAAAAAGTTTGTCACCAAATGCCGCCATGCTCATGACAGATACTCAACAATTGTTGAGATTAGCATGTGCAGAAAACTAAACTCTATAATTCTATAGAAGAAATATTTGATTTATTTTGGCCAAAAAATGTTTGTGCTATAAAAACTGCAAAATGAATGCACTAAACTTGCGCTCACTAGCACCCCACCTTAACGGTTGAATGTGGCCCTTGGACAGATTGTGGCACACGTCCGCTAAAAAAAANGTGAATATTGCTGACTACCGGCATTTCCCACCAGTGAATATTGCTGACTACCGGCATTTCCCACCAGTGAATATTGCTGACTACCAACATATTCTATTCTCGAATAAATAAACAGATTTTTAAAGATTAAAATCTCAGTGAATATTTTCAAATGATGATGTTGTCTAGTGAAACATGCACTTTCCATTTAAATAGTCATTTCTTCATAACAGTAGACGCAGCTCTCTGTTAGTATCTTGGTTTGTAGGCGTAAGCATACTGATCGAGTTGGTTGTTTTTGACATTTGATCGTGTTTCCCCGAGCAAATTCTGTCGAGTGGAACCGGGCAACCTGAAACTGTTTCAATCCGCACCGGGCGGACAATGTGGATGGGGCCGAAACCTGGTGATTGGTTTAAAGGTCGTCACGTGAGCACATTAATGTCCTGCTCTTGTTTTTAGGTGAATGTTTGAATCCCCGGAGATCTGGTACCACATCTGTCTACTGATACAGGTTCGATTAACAGAACGGTTGACCCACCTCGGTGGCGTAGTTGGCTAACGCGCTAGTCGTGTTGAGCTCGACTGCTGAGGACGGAGAGATCGAGGTTTGAATCTCGGTCAGGTGAACTGGGGGTGGTTTTTCCTAAATTGTTTACCTACTCTCCCTCCACGCAAATGCAGGTTCACTTCCTCTAATTCAACCTTCCCAATTCCTAATCCATTAGCGTAATTAGTACTTGAAGCGTATAACCCGAACGGGTAGTAAGACGCGGTGCTAAATAATAATAATAATAATAATAATAATAATAATAATAATAGTAGTAATAGAACGGTTGTAAATTCTATAAATACACAAATTGGGACTTTCTCATAGTAGTGATAAAATTGATGGTCCGGGAATTAAATTTGATTCTTCCTTCTCCCCTCTCAACTTGTTTGAGCTGTACTTGACAAGAACAACCAGGGGGAACTAGGTTCGATTCTTCCTTCTCCCCTCTCAACCTGTTTGAGCTGAACTTGACGGGATCATCACGCGCGATTGTGTTGCAATGAGATCATATTCAGAGGTGAGGAATGTTCTGTCGTGTCTGACAATGGTGCACAACCAGCTCCTGTTCATTAAAGTACCATATAACATTCCGAGCCTAGTAATTTGAATACCGTCCCAGAGCGTTCTTAAGTCAGGAGGTTTCAGCTCGTATTTCTGTGCACACAGCGCTTTTATCACAGCCCCGGGAGGATAAAGCCGTACTCATCTCATTATATAACCAAATTAATAATATTCACGCAATTATGATAAATGTAAATGTAGGCCTACCCCATTAGCGTGGAAATCACCCCCAGGATTATCGGTCAGGATTCAAACCTAGAGATATCTGTTAGCGCTGATCAAGTGCTTTGGGAGTCTAAAGCCTTAGACCACACGGCCACCGGTGCGTATTGTAATCTAGTTTAGGAGAGTTGGGTAGTATAACAATCATATTGAGCGCTTCACCCAAGTTTTTTTAAAACATTGGGCCAACTTTCCTCCGATTGGACTATATTTACATTTTACATAATACAGGCATCGTATTTACTTGGAAAAGAGAAAATTGTTGTCATTTTTTTACATACAATAAATGATTTTATGATTATTTTATCGTAATTTTGAAATATTTAACTGAATAAAATATTTTCATCAAATGCGTGTCTGCACCATTGTAAAAAACTTGTTTACCGTTATGTTCAATCATATGGTTTAGATTCGTCTGTCGCCATTTTGAAGCTATGTTCGTTAGAGAAGTTTTTGTGAAAGTGGTGTTAATATTTTTTTAAGGGGAATAAAACTATAAATAAACTTTGTATCAGTCCTCAAATAAATATATAAATAATATTGGCCTAAATTACTGTGGTAAACTATCACATTAATATATTACCATCTGTTTTCATTACGGTCATCCACTGATAGATGTCAGCTGTTGGCGTAGTGATATATTAGGGACTATTTCTAGTAACATTTCGAGCTGTCATCCAGGTAAACTTAGCTCGTGAAATTACTTATAAGTTCCTTCTTTCATTCGCGCTTATCCCCGAAAGAGGTTTTTGGATATTCACGTAGAAACAAACTCTATCCAGTCGATTGATTTGTGGTTAATTATAACCACTGTCCACTTTAGCACCTGGTCGGTGACTCAGTCGAATCTGTGTTTTCGTGGTCCCGGAAGTGGAATGTTATAGCGCCACGCACCACTCACGTTCTGGAGAGTTGGGCTGTGGAATAGTTTGTTAGATCCAGCTCAGACTGTCTCATGAACTGCTTTGAATATTAATATCCGACCTGAAAAACATATGGTCGAAACATTATCGCCATTAACATTAATGAAACAGATTAACCCAGAATTTACAGAAAATAAAATTGGGGTCATTTTGAAAAAAATATATATAATTTTTTTTTTTTAAATGAATGGTTATAATTTTTTTAATCACTAAGAGGGTATAGAAGTGACCACGAGCTAAGGTCGGTATGTTTGTAGTTTTTATAACAAAAGTTTGTTGGTAAAAATAAATAAAATATTTATACTGTAAATACTCGTACATTTAATTTAGTTTACTACATTTAAACCTCAACAGTTCTTGAATATTTGATATGAGCAGGGATAGGATTTTGATTACCTAAAAATGATTAAAGAATTATCTATAAAATGACATAAAAATCTAAAAAATGATGTTCTATTTTTTAATACTCTAAAGATATGAACAAAATTTTGTAATAAATGCACACAACTAAATCAACCACGCATTTTGTACAAACCAGCGATCGCGGTTATTATATTTTCTAGAAAATGGTTCAAAGGATTTTTCCTTTGAATTTTAATCAAATATAACGGGTAGGGTAGGGTATAAAGTAGCAATGCATGGGCCCGATTAATACATCCATACGTCAAGTCATGTTATCTGCAACCGCCACTTTTGATGGATAATATCATTATATATAAAATAATAATAATAATAAACCCTAATAATAATAAACCCTAATAATAATAAACCCTAATAATAATAACCCTAATAATAGAGTTAAACCTACTTCAACGGCCGAATGGACTAAGGCAGTGTGTTCTAACTGGTGGCCCGCGGGCCAGATGCGGTCCGCACTCATTATAAATGTAGCCCTTCAGTTGGTTTAACCTGGAGGAAAATTAAAGGGAAACCCCCGGTGGCAGATTTGAAATAGCTATTGAGTCAAATGCAAATAGTTTTGTTAAAAAGCTCATGATAACATTTTATCATGCATTTATTTGATTAGTAAAAATATTTATAAATATATATATTTAATTTTAAGTTGTTTGGTGAACGCGTGTGCGTGCATGTATTATATTAAATATTTGGGAGATTAATAAACTTATTTTTGTCAGTAAAATTTGAATGATTCTACCAACTAAAAACACAGTTTATATTGAAAATGAATGTTTATAAAGTTTTGTTTGCAGGCCTATATTAAAGTTGATGGAATTACTAAATATATTTTTGGCCCGCGGTGCAAACTGGGAGTCAGATTTAGCCTTTGGAGGGAAAACGCCGGACCTGCCTGGACTAAGGGGTCACACTCTCACAATAGGGTGCACTGCCGATGACGAGAAGATTGGTGTTCGAATCCAGGACGGGGGTACTGAAGGTTATTTTTTCCTAAATAGTTTCCCCACCATCCAGCCACGCAAATGTGGGTACATCTCATTTTAAATATCATCTTCCTCATCCGTATCCATTAGCGTAATTAATGTATGAATATAACCGGAACGCGTAGTAAGACGCGGTAAAAATAATATATGAAATTGATGTTCCCTGTAAATATATATTCGTATTAAAAGCGGCTTCATGAAATGATCATTAACAAGACTATATTCGCGGTGTTGCCATTATCTGCGCTTCCAATGAATGTCATTAATGTTTAATCCCCTCTCCGATACAATAATGGAGTGGAATGTGTCGAGGGGGGGTGAGAGGGCAGGAACAGAACAAGCCAATTATAATTTAATACTCACCCCAAGTGCGGTATGCGCATTCCGGTACAAAAAATAAATATTAAACAAACAAAAAATCCTAGAGATTTTCCCACTGAATAAATTCCGTTCAATTAAAATAAAGGGCACACCACAAAAATCGGTGATCCAGTTCGGTTAAAAAAAAACATCAAACTTCATCCATATTTGATATATTGTCTATTTAAAATGTAAAACCTGTTTGTAATCATTGAGGCTTGCAATAAAATTAATACGTCATCCTTTCCCTCCCTCCCTGGATTCGATCTACGTCCTCCTGTTCGGGAAAGCAGAATAGAACATGCCCTGTCTCTACGCGATTAATAAAAGCATGTAATAACTCACCTTTGTTCCGGTGCTTGTTTTGTCAAGGAGGGGGGGGGGAGTGTTGGGAATGGAGGGGGGATGCACATTTTCCAACCACCCTCACCCCCTCCTTGCTGGACGCGAGTTGCCTACCTATCGCGGCGGAGAAGAAGCGCGGGAGGGGAAAGCTAAACAAGTCAGAGTTCCCTTGTGAATCAGTCCAGCGCTGCCTGTCACGCAAGTCGGCTGTGAGCGCGATCCTCTCTTCTTTACTTCTGTACTTCCGGTTTCAAACACGCGGGAATATCGTCTTCCAGAACAATATTCACCAAGTGCAGCGATATTTGTATCTCGCGAGACACTAATACAGACCATTTTAGTCTCACTAAGAGAAATGTTGTTTCCATATTAAATAAAACGATAACACAATTTTAGGAGAATTGGGGTCTTCGCTCTGTGAAAGTATGGAGCTCTCCGTTCGCATCGTTTAGTTAATAATTCAGGACTTTTTTTTTTAAAAAAGAAAAGTTTATTCATAAGTAACGGTTTTTAAAAAGGTGATTAATTACTACTTCAAAGTGAACATTTTTTTTATAAGTCCAAAGTTTTATTTTATAGAACTTGGAACTAGTGATCTAGTAACTGTGAAAGTGACTATTGGTTAGAAAAATATATATTTATCTTGGAGATTTTCTGAGCTAAATATAAATTCAAACTTTTTTTAAAAAAAACAGCATATATATTTGAAATTTTTCACACGTTGAAACAATTGTATATTTTGTTGACATCTGTAAATATATTTTGTGCAATTTACTAGGACAGCCAAGTTTGTGCTGATGGACGATTCCATCCAGTGGTCCAGTGGCGTGCCAGTGATACATTGAATGGTGGTGTGTTAATGACTCGTAGCCGGTGTCTGTGAGTTGGTACGATGACTAGTGTCAAGGTACTGTGTGTCACGATACTAGCGGTGGTGAACGCAGGTCCTGTCACCTTCAGACAGAGCGGATATGAGGGTATCGTGGTGAAGATAGCGGACAATGTCCCGGCTGGGGAGTGCAGGACGTTACTGGCTAATCTAGAGGTAAGTGAACCGTCCTATCTTGGGAACACCTTTCGAAACACGCAAACCCGTTCATTTGATAATTCTCACCTCTCGTGATTACAGCTTACTATTAGTGTATAACAATCAAGAACCCGTCTCACCCCGCAGATAAAACAGTATTTTCTTACGAACGGATATTGGAAGAAACTTAAAAAAATCATACAAAAATATTTATTTGTGGCCAGCTTTGATAACATTTTTTAAGTTAAATTTTTACTATATTATTACCCTTGTTATCTTATATGTATTGATAATAACTAACAATAGTGACAACGAGGCCCTGAATATGATCGTTATAATTAGAGAAAAATTGTTGTGATTTGATAAAAATAATCTTTTAAGTTTTTATAGTAATAAAAAATTAATCGAATTTGGTTTTGAGATAAGTAATAATTTTACTAAATATTATTTTCAAATCTAAACTGTGTTTGACTCTACTGTAAAAAATAAATAGGCCTACCACTTTAACATTCAAATAAAACTTATCAACATTATCATTAGAAATTTCCAAAATAAATAAATAAACGAACGGATGTTTTCTGTTTATATTTGCACTCCTCAAAATAAATTAAAAGTCTTTGACGAGTCAAAATAATTCTAGTTTCCATATCTGAGGGTTTGTAGGGCCAAGTTTCTTTTTTTGTGCCTTTTACAAACAATTTTCATCTGCATCTTAATTCGCGAAATCTTTACCCTCCCGAGAAAACTAAACGCTTTAAGTGTGATGGCAATGTCGAAAAGTCCGCACTTGGTTGCTCAGAAATTGTCAGTTTGTAAGACGTAGATGGTAGCATGCCAGGTTGCAGATATTTTGAGCAATATTTTGCTGCTCCCGAACCTTGTTTAAGTATATTTTAATCGGTGGAACCTAGAACCTTAAAGTAGGGATGGGGCTAACATTATTATTATTAGCACCGCGTCTTACTACCCGTCCGGGTTATACGCACTTACGCTAATGTGTAATGGTAGGGTGGTTGTGAGATGAAATGGAGGACCTACAGTTTAACGTGGAATCCGAACCACGGTGGAGGCCTGGCATTCCCCACATTCACAAGATGTCTTGTCAGAGGTGAAGGAAGGGTTTGGTAATCAGATAAATTTGTGCCGGGACCGAGGATTGAACCCCGGACCCCTGGCACAGAAGTCCGACACCTTACCCCTAGACCACCAGGTCACCAATGGGGCTAACAAACAAAAAGGAATTTTCAGAAGCTTTTCCCCGAAAATCTGAAATTGATCTGGGGGAAATGTTTTTGTCAATTGTATGACCCTTGAAACTGTCCTCCCACAGAATTTTATTTAAAAATGATATGCCTCTAGAAGCTATTTGTAGTTCTCCCTCTCCAGGCTTCGTGACTGACCCTCACTAGAAAGTATCACTGTCTGTTTCACCTAAGAAGAACGTATCTGACCTTTCTAGCTCAGCGCGGTGGTCAGAACCACGGCCCACTCGGTCTCATTGTCTTGATATATACACTAACTCTCCTTGCTCGTTGGGGGGCTCCGCCCCCAAATCTCTAGTGACTATTATTTGCAAGTGGATGTAAACTAATGTAATTCCAGAGCCGTTTTTTGATAGGTCTTACTGTTTATTCCCAAAGAAACCCCCAAAGAAAGGTCCACTCCGACTTTAAAGTTTCTCAGACATTTTGATTTTTTTTTCTGAGGTTGAAAACTTTTTTTAACTATTTGGAATTTTCCCGCCGGTTACAGGATAGACGCTATAAGTTCACCAAATTTCAAGTTTCTAGCTCATCTGGAAGTGGGTAAATATTAATGTCCGTGAGTGAGTCAGTCGTGTGGCTTTATAGTAGTATATTGGACTGGGAATGAGAGAGAGAGGATTTTAAAAGAAGTGTATCCACACTTGCGTGAAGAAAGTGAAAAACCAATTAGTAAAAACCACCTTCAGAATATTGAATCAGTATTCGAACCCTGATTTCCCCGTCTATAGAAAGCTCTCATCTTTGTCCACATGTTCTAAGCCGTACCCATTTGTAATTTCATAAAAAGCTCCCATATTTGTGCCTATGTTCTAAACCCATTTATAATTTCATAGAAAGCTCCCATCTTTGTGCTAATGTTCAAAGCCGTACCCCCTTTTTAAATTCATAGAAAGCTCCCATCTTTGTGCTCATGTTCTAAACCCATTTATAATTTCATAGAAAGGTTTAAGAGTTTTAAAATGGTTAAATTAATGTCTTATCTTAGAAAGTGCCCCAATTTTCCGCTGCCCTTTGTACGTGTACGACCTTGGACGATGTTCCTGAAATTGGTTGAGGTTCTTTTTTTTTAGTAGAATGCTAGAGGAATACACTTCCTAAAATTCTCCCGCTACCCCCATCACATCCTCTTCAACCCCAGACGTGGTCTTATCATCCCAGCTTGATTAATATTGGAGCCGACCTAAGCAATGTCCTAACATCCTTTTCCGAGTATCAGCTCCCCCATCTGACAAACATCTGACAAACATACCCAATTTGTCCACAAATTGCTCGCAGACACATAATTTTCCATTTTAAAGGAGAGATTATGGTAAAAACCTTTTCATGGGATTTGTATTTGGTCCCTGGAGCCGATAAACAGTATAACGGGCTCTTGTTAGATTCAAGAGGATACTTAAAATAGTTTAATATTTCTGTGTTATCAGAAAGATAGATAGATCTTAATTAATATTCTTGCCATTAAAATAAGATTTTTTCTACTGCATCTTATTAGTCGTTCAGGTTACTACGCTCATGGAATACGTGTAAGAAAGGTTGAATTTTAGAGGAAATGTATCCACATTTATTATAATGTATAGTGGGAAACCATTTAGAAAAAAAATCCCTCATCCCCAGCCGGGGCTCAAACTCCATCCCCATGAGTCGAGTCCAGTCTAACAATGATAGTTATGCCTTAGACCGTGCAACCATCAATGCTGGTTTAGGATATTGGTTTATAATCTGACCGTCATAGAAACATCACAAATATAGTTTCCAACATCTTTAAAAAGGGACAGCTGAAGGATATATATATATATATTATATATATATAAGCGGTAGGTGCCCTGTGCAACCAAATATCTGTTTCAAATATGTCACATTTACCGGGAATTAACGCATTACTTGAACTAAATGTTCTCTCTCAAACTTGGATGACGCCATCTTTGTTTAACAGGGATGCTCAACAATTTATTGTTGACATATGTGAAAATAAGATAAACTCTCAAAAACCTCGTTTCTAGCTGAGTTTGCTGAAAACAAAATGATAGAACTTCGTTTTCGTTCAAATGAATGTTTTAAGTTTAGTGGAAGATCACAATGTTCTCGTTTACTGGTCTAATAAATGTAAAAAAAAAACCAACAAAAAAATTAACAAAACCTCAATGAACTTTTATTTGTCTACTACTTGTACATTTTAACTTTTATGTTTTCTGAACTAGGTGGTTGTTGGTTTCACAGTAAACATTGGTGGTGATTTTTAATAACATCATTACTTTTCTCTTCCAAACGTCAAAAATAATTTACATTCATTAGTTTCCAGCCTGTTGCCTGGGTCAATTTTTTTATTCGAACCATATATTTCCCCCTAGGTCCCAATTTTCTAGGCCTGTCGTAGCTTAATATACCTTATAATATAACTTAAGTCTAGGACAGAGACAACATCCAGTCCCCGGCCATTAATTTATCACTGTGAAAGGGTAATTCCACAGTTCATCAATGATAAATTTTTCGGCCATTCCGGGAATCAAACCCGGGCCCTTTAGTTCATTAGACAAACCCGCTACCGACTGAGCTAAAGTGAAGGACTAAAACAACTGATACTCATTTTTAATGTGATATTTTTTAGAAAGACTAACTGTCAATTTTATAAATTCCAATACAAGATGTGACGATCGATTTTCTTTAAGAGGCAACCATTACCTCTTTGTCCAATAGCAGCAATGTAAAGTGTGAACAGTGTTATTTTCATTGTAAAGGCCATATTATGTTCGTCCCTTTTATATGTTTCTATCCATCTATCCTGTACCTTCTTCCAAATAGAATACAATTACCTCAAAAATCGAAAAGAGGTTTTTCTTAAAGAGATAAATTAATAAAAGTTAATTTAGAGTCATATATTAGACATCGCGTGCAATCTAAATACGACGTAATACCAAGAGCTCAAAAAGTAAATAATGTTTTGATTCAAGTTTTAAACTAAATCGTCCTTGAACCACACACCTAATTACTGCTTTAATATATTCATACGTGTAGACATGAGACCCGTAGATGTCAACTTTTGATGGATATTATCAAATCCTATTAAATAACAATAATAACAGTAATATATTGACCATAACCAAATGTGTTTATATTTTTAAAAGACCCTTTCTGTCACGTTTTTCTGTCATGACTCATGAAAGGACACGAACCCCCTGTCCTCTTGACACTTCCATCTAGCTCTGGTGGCGGAAACCGGCATCTCCAACAAAGACCCGGCCCGACTTGTCTTATCTTATCTACTAGTACAAGAGGCAAGTTAAATAAAGTCCCGTTTGCCGGGTTGCCTGGATTAGCGGATGTTTGCGGAGCTTTGGGCAAATAATGCGCTCAAATCTTTGAATAGCGAGTTCCTTTGTGACGAGCGTTTTATTGCTTATCAGGAGGTGAGAGATTCAGAGGAAATGTACCCACATTGGCATAGATAGAAGAGTGACTCTTGTGTGGGTTAAGAAGTGTATAGCAATAGACAATAAGGAGGTCGAGCTAGGTACACTGGGAGTGATTTTCCCACCCCTCTTTAAAATGGTGCGGGTGCATTTACTCTTAAGCTATCTCGTCTATGGTCACCTCTAGAGAATGTCGTTGGTAGCCTCCGAGTGAGACGTACTAGAACAAGTAAATATGTTTATTGTCAGCCACACCCAGTTTCAAACTAGGTTCCCTTGGACTGACCGACCATATTCTGGCAGGAAGAACCTACCCGTTCGATGTTGATAGGAATACAAGGTCTATGAAGGAGAGGAGACGATGTTGATAGGAAGACAGGGTTTATGAAGGAGAGGAGACGATGTTGATAGGAAGACTTTGAAGGAGAGGAGGTGATGTTGATAGGAAGATAAAGTCTTTGAAGGAGAGGAGGTAATGTTTATAGGAAGACAGGGTCTTTGAAGGAGAGGAGGTAATGTTTATAGGAAGACAGGGTCTTTGAAGGAGAGGAGACGATGTTGATAGGAAGATAAAGTCTTTGAAGGAGAGGAGGTAATGTTGATAGGGAGACAGGGTCTATGAAGGAGATGAGGTGATGTTGATAGGAATACAAGGTATATGAAGGAGAGGAGACGATGTTGATAGGAAGACAGGGTTTATGAAGGAGAGGAGACGATGCTGATAGGAATACAAGGTCTATGAAGGAGAGGAGGTGATGTTGATAGGAAGACAGGGTCTTTGAAGGAGAGGAGGTGATGTTGATAGGAATACAAGGTATATGAAGGAGAGGAGGTGATGTTGATAGGAAGACAGGGTCTTTGAAGGAGAGGAGACGATGTTGATAGGAAGACAGGGTCTTTGAAGGAGATGAGGTGATGTTGATAGGAAGACAGGGTCTATGAAGGAAAGGAGGTGATGTTGATAGGAAGACAGGGTCTTTGAAGGAGAGGAGGTGATGTTGATAGGAAGACTTTGAAGGAAAGGAGGTGATGTTGATAGGAATACAAGGTCTATAAAGGAGAGGAGGTGATGTTGATAGGAAGACAGGGTCTATGAAAAGGAGAGGAGGTGATGTTGATAGGAAGATAAAGGGTCAATGGAGGAAGGGAGGGAATGGAGGAAGACAAAGGAGGGTGTATGGAGTCATTATCTAGCGGCCTTTACTGTTTTACAATATAATAAACCATTAGAAACGTTTTATCTGATGATGTCACTTATTTGGTTCAAACTTTTGATCCACATTTATTGAGGAACGCGCACACGTTTGTTTAGAATTAATTAAAAGTTAGTCTGATATTAGTGAACAGCAGCAGTGTTCTGGTAGGAGGACACTCGTGGAAAATACAAACATATTTCGTAGAGTCAACATTGACAACATTGAGTTATTGTTATTTTCTAGCAAGGCTGTGGAATCGGTACGCCAAACTTTTGACGCCTCCATAAATTTCCAAAGCATATTAATTAGTAATAAAAAATTGACTGTATTAAAATGCTCCATTACAGATTACTTCATGGGAAGCTTCTTTGGCATTGTGAGTGCAATATATTTAAATAAATTTTTCCAATCAAAATTACAAATATTAGCCCAAGATAATATATTATTATTATTATTATTATTATTATTATTATTATTATTATTATTAGCACCGCGTCTTACTACCCGTTCGGGTTATACGCACTTACGCTAATGTGTAATGATAGGGTGATTGTGAGATGAAATGGAGGACCTACAGTTTAACGTGGAATCCGAACCACGGTGGAGGCCTGGCATTCCCCACATTCACAAGATGTCTTGTCAGAGGTGAAGGAAGGGTTTGGTAATCAGATAAAAGATAATATAAAAAGTATACAATTAAAATGATATGTTTACCAAATATTGTTATAATACTTTCAGTTTTTATTTTGAAGCTGGAGTCGGAGTCGGTACATTTTCATCCACATCACCCTAAATTGCTTCCAACACCACAGCTCTGTTTTATATGTATTTGTAATGTATATCAAAAGTGACAGGTGCAGATCATGACTTGGCGTATGAATACGTGGAAATTGATTTAGTAGCTTTTATCTCCTCCATATTTGAATAGAACTATATCTAACAAATGCCGGTGCTGTTGTGGCTGCAGGCAGGAAAAAATTGGAAAAGTCAGAGAAGTTTTTGGTGTCGGTGAAAACAAAGAAATGTCAGGGAATTTAATAAAAAAAACAAGGAAAAGTCAGCGAATTTAAATACCTCCTTCACATAGAAATGTAGTTAAAAGTGAGATAGGTCTCTCTTTTATCTCGGCGTTAACAAATTGCGTAGGTTAGATCCTAACAGTCTGCTAACATGAGATGATTGTTTTATAACACACAGGGACACAATTAATATAGAAAACATTAAAGACTGATTAAAGAACTTATGATAGTGTTTATCTTTAGTAGTAGGTAGCTGTAAGGATTATTTTTAAAAATATGTAATCAATTTAGTAAACAAGAAAAATTACTACTGACCAAGCAAAACTTTTAAAAGATTAAGTGGGGATTTTTTTTAATGTTGTCGAGAAAAACTAGATAAATCGAGGAATTTGAATTTTATAGTAAAAATTTTGTATCCATCCACCCTGTTAACAGCATTGGCTTAAAATATTTAACGAGATGAGATACTTTTTTTTCCCTTTGATTCAAATAGGAAGACAATTTTTTGACATTTACAAAAGGTTTTAAAATAATTGTCATATATTCATACGTCAAGCCATGTGTGATTTGTAACTGTCCCATTTTATAAATGATATCAATACCTCACTAACAATATGGTAAGATGCGATCAATGTGTGTTTTGTCCAAGTTTGTTAAGGCCAGAAACTTACCACAGAAACAATTCTCACCAAAACCTACTCCGGTGGCCGCGTGGTCAAAAGCGCTACTCTAGTCTTGGACTAGCCTGCACAAGACGGGGAGATCAGGGTTCGATCCCAGCCGGGTGCACTGAGGCTGGTTTTTAATAAATGGTTTTCCACCCTACCTCCACGCAAATGTGGGTGTATTTCCTCTACATTAATTTTTTCCTATCTCTAACCCATTAGTGTAATTAATACATTGTCCTACAGCCCGAACGGGTAGTAGGACACGGTGCTAAAAACAAAACAATTCACAGCAACACTGTTCTGCCGCAGGAAGCAACCTCTAGTGTATTTGTTCTATGTCAGCTTTGTGCTGATCCCAGCGTACTGATCAAACTTCACACTTTGCACTGGAGGTTATTAATTTATTATTTGCATTGTGAGTAACATACAGCGTGGAGGTCGCGAGTTCGAGATGTGTAGCCTTTTATCTATTTAAATCTATTGTTAGAAATAATTATGTAAGCCTCATTGTTTTATATTAGTTTTTTGTGTGTGTTAGAAACATCAAAGAAATTGCACGTTTTTGGAGTGTTTGGAATTTTTCAACGTCTCTTATTGGCGAGAAAAAAAAACTACTGGATTTTCTAATCATATTTTGTTTATTTATTTTATTATGTTCTCATATGCATTCAAATGTAAAATTCCTGTTTATTTCTGACCTAGAACCTCGATTATCCGAGCTATTGTGGCAGCAAACCGGAAAACACGGTCATTGCATTTTGCTTCTTTTTTTATATATAGTACCACGTTTTACTATCCGGGAGATGCTATACGATCATGTACTAACTACGCTAATGTGTTAGGGATAAGGAAGGTTGAATTTGAGAGTAAATATACCCACATTTACGTGGGGAGAGAGAGAGAGAGAGAGAGTAATTTAGGAAAACCATCCTTGTACACCCGACCGGTATTCGAACCCCGATCTCCTCGTCATCAGCAGCCCACTCTTGCAAAAAGTGACACCTCGGACCCTTCGATCACCGAAGCTGATTATTTTGCTCTATAACCACTAGGTTCTTGATCATGCTTCAGATATCTAAAAGTGAAAATGATATTTTATCAAAAGAGGAATTAGGCAGGGACAGAAGCGACCGCGAGCTATGGCCACAATTCATGGTGTGTATGACAAAAATACATATTTTGGTCAAAATATTGTATTTATAATGGCAAAATAAGTGCTATGCTACATAAATTATTGTGGTAATACTTTTTCCCATCTTACACGCAAATGTGGGTGCATTATTGCTTCTCACTTATCCTCCTCATTCTTACCTAAGTCAGTTATAAACCTTGTTTTAAACGTACAAATAAAACACTTGTAATAATAAATTGATAACATAAACCAAGATTATAATTTAAAAAAATGTAAGAACAATATATATGACTAGTTTAGGGGTGTGCGAAACTTCAACTTGACCTCTAAATAAACATCAGCTTCAACTTCTCTTCGAAATAAATTCTGTCTTCGAAGCTAAAACATTCCATTTATGTTAAATTATAGCCATTTTGAGCTGTTTTGTACATTACAAATTAATATGTAGGCCCTGAAGAGATTGAACGGCGTATTGTGATAATAACTTGATTTGTCAGAGAAACACGAAATTAGGGATGGCCGGCCGGGCATTACAAAATCAAACTTGAGCACGGAAAGATTCGGGCGGGTATTTCATTTTGCAAACTTTGTCAAAGGCCTATAAAATTTCAAATTATTAGTTAAAACATTCATATTTGATTTTAAAAAAACAACTAAAATGGTTAGTTTGTGCTCAAAAAGATTTCGCTTTGCTTTGTGAAAGTTCTGATCCTAACAAATCTGGCTAATAATAATAATAATAATAAATTAAAGAACTATAAAGAAAACTAATTTAAATTAAGTTTTCGCAAGCATAGGGCCTAAAAATCTCTATGTGTAAATGTTGAATTTGTTATGTTGTTGGCATTTACAGAGAAAATTAAATCGTAGGAATCTTGATTTCGCTATGTTGTAGACTCGTAGAATTAATAAAAAAATAATATTTACCTTTTTTTAGTATTAGTTGAATTGAAATAATTCATCCTATTAATATCAGTTAGAAACTATTTTTTTCAAAGTTTGAATTAAAGGTTAGTACTAACATGATATTATATAGGCCTACTACTTACCAAGTTACTTGAGATGCCCGATCGAAATACGGGCATAAAAAAATACTTGCCCGACATTTTGAGACTTTTAGATTCCCGATTTATTGACCGAAACTTCAGGTGCCCGTCCACCCCTACATGAAATATTATAAACAATTGTACAATAAAACATTTTTGAAGTAATTTTAGTGCATAAGGTAATTTAAATAGCCACAATATAATATATTTTCAAACATAAAAAACTTAAATAAAATATTCGAACTTCAATTCAGCTTCGAGAATATTTCATATATTCAATTCAAGCTTGCTTCGAATTGAAAAAATGGATTTCACATACCACTATGTAGATATTAATTTAAGGTGCACTTTTTTCATGTTTAATATTTTCAACTATGTGGAGTATTGAACCCGGGATCCTTGTCTCGGGTAGATAGACGCACACACATAACTTCATAACGCGCGATTACAACAGCCTCCACACAGCGTAACTACGCAAACAAAACGCTGGCCGCCAGTAACGCGTAACGACACATACAAAACTCTCCCCATAAAATATTAAAACCCGCACAAGAAAGACCTCCCTGGAGAAGTTTGGGGTGTGGTATGACTCACAGGGGTAGCATTTAGCGTTCAAATATTAATATTTCCCCTCCCAGGAGCGGACGGGTAGCCGTGCCCATGTCAAAGATTGTCGCTCAGAGTGGTCAACTGGGGTTGTTTGTCATTGTTACTTTGTTTAGGAGATTTAATTTGTACTTTATAAACTCGGGAGGGCTAACAAAAACAAAACACGTTAATCTAGTTACACTTGGACTCTGGTGAGACGGACGGACAGACAGACAGACAGAGAGATTCGTTAAACGTTCACGCTTGAATATCAACCAACTCAAAAACATCGACATCTATTATATATTTTTAAGAATAGGCTGAAAAGAAAGGCTTGATAATATTGCTAGTTTGTCGGAGAATTTGCGAAATGCCGCTACCCTTACCCTTAACATTTTACCTACACAAAGCGCTGGCCACGTGGTCTAAGACGTCACGCTCGTGTATTAGCCGGTGACCGAAAAAGCCGAAAACCGGTTGTGTGCTCTGACTTTATTTTTCCTAAATGGTTCCCCACTTTTACTGTGCAAAAATTTGAGTACATTTCCTCTAGAATTGTACCTTCCTCGTCTATCTATTCCACTAGGGAGTTTGTGATAGTGTTGATATCAGGACAGGTTTGCTTCATTGCTCAAGATTATAAAACCCTGGTTTGATTCCATATGAATCTTAAAATAGTTTCGTAATTATTTAATGGTTTGATCTTCTGTGATGTTTTATGAATACCTACAATCTTCACAAGAAGGTTATAAATATTTATTTGGCGGTCAACATTGATAACACTCTACTTTATTATTATTATTGTTATTTATATGTATTGATAATAGCTATCAAAAATGACAGTTGCAGATCACGTGACTTTATGTGTGAATATGCAAAAGTAAATCTAGTAACTTTTCTACCTGTCAGATTAGGTTCTTCCTCTGAAAATTTGACTATATTATCACAATTTTATTAAAACTACTATATCGAGACACATGTCTATGTTATAAAATCGTGAAATTGTTTCTGCCAGAGAATCAGGACATCGTCAGATATAGAGCGGTATCGACCATCAGGACATTTTTAGCTGAATATCCTTCAGACCACTTTGAACATGTTTCCAATCATGTCCTTTACTGATCTGATACCAAATATATCTCGCGTCTCCCAGAATAGTATTTATATCACTGTTCTGTAATGAAATATACCTCAACCCACGAGCAATTATTTTTAAGCGTTTTTGAGGTTCCATTACTGGTATAAAATTTTATCAACTGCCGATTTGTATTGCAAACAAAGGTGTGTATTAATTCTTCCCCATCTTGTAAGCTTTACTATAAGTCATTACTTAACTTTTTTTTTTTAATTTAAAAGGATAAGGGTTTTTTCACACGAAATTGTCAACATTTTGATTTGAAAGGAAACATCTGAAAAGGGCTGGTTAAGAGCAATATCACCCGCATTCCCTAAAGGGCGCATCGCTAGTCACACGGTGCAAGGCATCCGTCACACGTTAGAATGGCTTGCTGTTTGACATGAAGATCAGGGTTCGAATCTCAGTGTTTTTAAAATTGTTTCACGCATGTGTGGCTAAATTGCCTCTAGATTGTACATTTCTTGTTCCTACTTTATTGGTGAAATTATTCAGATAACATGGGTGGGTAGTAAGACGTGGTTACAAACAAACAAAATTGAGTTTTAAGAAATACGAAAATAGAATGCTACAGTTAAATTTTAAATTTGGAACCAAAACTAGATATAATAATAATAATAATAATAAAAATAATAATAATAATAATAATTATTATTATTATTATTATTTAGCACCGCGTCTTACTACCCGTTCGGGTTATACGCTTTAAGTACTAATTACGCTAATGGATAAGGAAATTGGAAAGGTCGAATTAGAGGAAGTGAAACGGCATTTACGTGGAGGGAGAGTGGAAAACCATTTAGGAACAACCACCCCCAGTTCACCCGACCGAGATTCGAAACTCGATCTCCCCGTCCTCAGATGTCGAGCTCAACACGACTAGCGCGTTAGCCAACTACGCCACCGAGGCGGGTCAAAACTAAATAAAAGGGTAGTTTCGAACACATGCGTGCTGGCTACAGGCAGAGGAAAGGGTTAAAGGTCAGGAAATTTAATTTAAAATAAGATAAAATCAAATAATTTAAATGCTTTGCTTAAAACCCCATTAATTAAATAAACACTAAAACAAAAGTGAAATGTTTTATTTCTCGCATTTCAACCAAATGCATTGTCTAGATTTTGCATTCTAACAAGACATGACGTGGTTGTATAAGATTTGTTTTAATACCATATCTACACAGGGACACAAAATACCTGACATATTTAGAAATTTGAAAAATAGCATATATGATATATTTAATGAACGAAAAAAAATAGTCATTATAAAAAAAAAAAAAAAA
>CABFVZ010001182.1:97846-113934 GCA_902151445.1 Timema monikensis
GACCACCGACATTGATTTAAATAAAGTCAACAACATTTGATATTTTAGGAATACATATTATTTGATTTATTAATTATAAAGTTCATACAAACATTTATAAAAATCTTCCACTAATGCTTCCTTACGAATTACTGTATTATTTATCTTCACATTATTAACTAATCGAAGTAAGAGCTGTAATAATTTTGTTCCCACCATTGTGGCAACATGGATCTCCAGTTTTCAAATAACGTGCTTCCTATGACAATCAAACTTTATGTTACAATTTACTGTCTAAAATTAAAATAAGGGAATATTGCATCACATTTATAAAAAGCCGCAGTAACTTGTCTTCGTGCGCTGCTTCATCGTTACATGTTGCGCAAATGTTTGGAAAATCAATTCGCCAGAACAAGTTGTTTTCAGCAGGTAGTTGTAGCTCTCCGTGAAGTGCGCATGAAATGTTTCCATGTTTGTTGTTAAGGGTATTTAGAGAGCAGTTTGATCGCGTGAGTCGGCTGAGAAATCAATATAGGACACAGGAATAGCCAGGTACCGCCACTGGAAACAATCGATGTTCCTTCTCTCTGTCACGAGCAGTACAACTGTGACTACTGAGTGGTCAGGTTAGCTTGGGACGGGATATTTCAAATCGGACAACAAGGGAAGAAGATGTGTTATAATGCAACAGACCCGAAGTTAGTGACACATTCAACCACCAAGCACTGTAGTCGATACGAGAGTGTGGTAAGAGAACTGGAATATATGTAATTGTTTTATTATGTGTATTATGTGCCATTTTGTTACGTCCCACCATAATCATCGACTCCTCTACTAACATCTTCCTACGAGCCCTAGAGGCTGCTCAACATTACACGTAACTTACCTAGCGAGATTATCAACGTTGGCGAGTGTAATGCAGAGACACTTCACTAGAACACTGACCCAGAAGAGGAAGGTTATTCCCCTGCAGACTTATAGCTTGTCATCTTTGTAGCGTGAGGTAGCACTCTAGTGCCCCACGGGCGTCTTGTATAGCCTATACAGTACTGTGTTCTAAATCAAATATCCCTTCTAAGCACACATTGTACATTGTATATCTGGTTAAGTAATTGACATTATAGTAATGACCGGTATCATATTAACTACAGCCCGTCAAAGCGCCACATGTGTTCGTGCTTTTATATGTATGTTCTGTGTCGGTCAACGAACGAGAGTCCCTCGAGGGCCGGTCTTCATTATATGTATTTCTCTATTTGTATCTGTGTTTCATGTATATATCTGTTATAGTGTTACAACAAAATAGTTCTATCAAATAAATATATTAACTATAACTTACATATTTGAAAAAAATAGATATTATAGAAAACAAAATTTTAAATAAGACAAATTATAAATGTAACCACTTTATTGTACCAGTCAGTATTGAGCTTTATCTTTGACCTTACTAGAATAAAGCGCCCTTCCGACTGCTAACATACCACGAGAAAGCACCCTTCAGTCTTCTAACATACCACGAGAAAGCACCCTTCAGTCTTTTAGCATACCACGAGAAAGCACCCTTCAGTCTTCTAACATACCACGAGAAAGCACCCTTCAGTCTTCTAATATACCACGAGAAATCACCCTTTAGGCTAGTCTCATCATACCACGAGAAAGCACCCTTTAGTGTTTTTTCTTTCACAGCGTCTTACTACCCGTTCGGACTACACGCACATTCACTAATTACGCTACTGTGCTAGGGATAATGAAGGTTGAATTTGAAAGGAAGTGTACCCAGATATACATGGAGGGAGAGTGGAAAATCACCCGCAATACAACCGACCGTGATTCGAATCCCGATTTCCTCGTCATCGACAGTCCAGGCTATTGCAAGAGTGACACCTTGGACCATGTGTCCACTGAAGCGGGTTTTTTCTGGTATAAAGGTCTCTGTTATAAATGAGGTAAGCTTGAACTATCTGGATTGCATTCGTTTCTTTGCAGTAGTTGGAAGATGGATGTTCCAATCGGCAATGGTCTTCCTGTGGGTCCGATGGTCGGTGCTTCCATCCAGTTTATTGTCCTGTACACACGAGACATAGTTTAATAGTTCCACCTTTGTCTTGAATTCTGCGCCGGTTATTAGCCTCTTGGGGGCGACTCTAAGTCAGTTGCTTAGTCAACAGTCTTGAGCAGCCCGAACCAGCAGTCCTTGAGGTCAAAAGGCCAGTTCCTTGCCTCTATTGAGTCAGGGTCATGCGGTTTGAGGGTGGATTTTAGAAGTAATGTTAAAATAAAAGTGTGTCTTCCTTTAATCAAAGCCCAGCTCTTGTTAAATGTGTTCTATATCTCACATCCGTTATGAGCAAAGACTAAAGTAATTAACAACGGGAGTAACAACATCTTTATATAATTCTCTGTTACATGACTTCTGGAAAAGTTTGACAACAATGTTACCCAATTTACCGATTTATTTTACCTTCAACACTTTACTTTATATATCCATTACTGTTTCCAGCCTCTGGCCTGGGTCAGTGTTTTATTCAAACCATATATTTTCCACTCCCGACTTGCTAGGCCTGTCATAGCTTCATATACCTTATAAACTAACCAAAGACTAGGACAGGCACAACATCCTGTCCCCAGCTGTTAACTCATCATTGTAAAAGGGTAAACCCACATGTAACCAATGATTAATTATTCGGCCATGCCAGGAATTGAACCCAGGACCCTTAGTAGCTCACTGAACAGACACGCTACCGACTGAGCNTCCAACTGACATTTAATTAAGTCTATACAACATGTTTAAAAAAATTGTTTTGCAAAACACGTGATTTATATTCTTTTGACCCGCCTCGGTGACGTAGTTAGCTAACGCGCTAGTCGTGTTGCGCTAGACTGCCAAGGATGGGGAGATCGAGGTTCGAATCTCGATCGGGTGAACTGGGTTTTTTCCTAAATGGTTTTCCACTCTCCCTCCACGGAAATGGGGGTTCACCACCTCTAATTCAACCTTCCCAATCAATTAGCGTAATTAGTACTTAAGCGTATAACCCGAACGGATAGTAGGACGCAGTGCTAAATAAAAAAAATATTCTTTTGAGTAATCATGCATGTATTTATTTAAGTACGACAATTATTTCATGGTTGCTAAAATCTGTTATTGAGAAGTTGATATCATAATGTTTGTCCAACTCAATCGTAAATATAAAAATATAAATCGAGTAAAATATTTTTAAAATATAAAAAACTAACACTTGAAAGAAGCGTAATATCATTTAATTCTCGCAGGCAAGCGTTAAAATATTTGAATGTTCTTGAAATCGATGGTAAATACACACCAAGAACAGTTTCAAGTCCAAATCTAAAATCTTTTTATGACTTGTAAAAAGTATATATTTTATAATATTTGTCATGCAAAACCAGGACAGGGGTTTGAAACCAGAGCCTTAGAGTTTTCTTTGTCTATACCTCCAACCATTGGTTCATAGAGCGGAAGGTACTGGGTTCATAGGATACCTTTTAGCGGAAAGCCAGAGTTTTGAGAGAACCATTAGAAAAACACTTGAGTATACCCGACCAGGATTCAAACCTTGATATAATACCAGACGAGACTGATGTATTAGACCGCGTGCTCCACATTGCTGGCTACAAAGGCCTTAGAAACGATTTGCTTTGAATAACGATATATTCTTGAAACAATCTTTAATATGAGCGTGTATTCGAATCCCGGTTTTCAATACGTTAATTTTATAATAGACTTACCCGCCTCGGTGGCGTAGTTGGCTAACGCGCTTGTGTTGAGCTCGACTGTTGAGGACGGGGAGATTGAGGTTCGAATCTCGGTCGGGTGAACTGGGGGTGGTTTTTCCTAAACGATTTTCCACTCTCCCTCCACGCAAATGTGGGTTCACTTCCTCTAATTCAACCTTCCCAATTCCTAATCCATTAGCGTAGTTAGTACTTAAAGCCTATAACCCGAACGGGTAGTAAGACGCGGTGCTAATATTAATATATTATAATAGACTTGTCTGAAGTCTGTTGTGGGGTAACATTCACTTGTACAACTTATAATATTATTTCATAGGGCACGCTATTCACTGACACAACTTGGGGAAGAGAAAAGCTAGCCATTAATGCGTCGCCTACCACATTTTGAGTTATTTTGAATATTTTATCGGTTTGTTGCAAAATGGCTCAACTATTTTTGCCAATTATTTATGAAATCTTTTTACAACATTGCCATTGTTATGTAAGCAACTTTACAGTAACATGCCTATTGTTGTTTTGCAACAAAGCTTAAAAGTTTTTTAATTAATACGTAAGTTAAAAGTTGTTTGGACAACACTTTGACAATAACTAAAGTGTAAGTTATCTAGTCTAGACAACACTTTGACACTAATGTGCAGTTTTACAACAAATAAGTGTTCTAAATTGATTTCGAGTAATCGGCGCAAGCTTTTAAGAAAGTTTAAATAACATTTACTAACCCGTGCCAGGATCTGTTTAACCGTGCTCCACATCTTACCACCCGTCGACATTATTTACACTAATGGGGAGATGAGAAATTTAGAATTTATATGAAATGTACCCGCACTTGCGTGGTGGAAGAGTGGTAAGCCATATAAGAATAACACCTCAGTGCACCCGACCAAGATTTGAACCCCGAACTTCCAACATTGGTAAACCAGATGAGATGAGACTGAAGCATTGGACCACCTGATAACCTGTGTGTGTAGTGTTGCTTTTAAACTTAAGGGTTAATATATGATTGAATTATAAAGTTCAATATCGCAATCATGTTTATTATGTTAGGTACCCTTTTTATAAAATATGTATTTATTTTAAATAGTAAATATAGTGCCACTTTTGGGTGGTTTATTAATTTTTTTTGCTAAATAGTATATTTATCTGGATTATTTCCAAAAGTTCTTATGTCCAGATCCATACATTGTTAAGTTTATTTTTATATGATCCAGTATTTCGTGGCAAACCAATCAAGTGTTTTGTTTGACTTGCGATTGGTCAATAACACTTGTCTTTATTTAGAGCCAATAGAATGTGTGGGTTTAATACAGGCCAGCCTTTCTATTGGCTACAGTTGAATTACTGCCCAAACTAACATAAATAGAACAGTGTGTGTGTGTGGTGTGTGTGTGCGTGCGTGTGCGTGTGTGTGTGTCAGGTTGCTTTCATTAGGTAGCTTCTGAAAATAAAATTGACTACTATTGACTACTACTCACGAGGTTTTGGAAGTGAGGCCACGATTTGTCTCTACGTTGGGTAAACTGTACATCTGTGGTTTCTAGCCTTTTTTAATTAAAGTAGGGATTGGGGGATGAGGGGGAGAGTGCGAATAAAAGTCCGTATTTTAGTAGTTTTTATGGCAGAGAACCTTACAGGTTAATCAAATACTGCATCAGTGGATTCGTCTAGTTTTTCTACACATGGTAAACTTCTGGGATGGATTTCCTTATCCCAAATATTTACCAACTCTTCTTTTGTCAATTTTCGTAATTGCATCTCGTGTAAACTAGTTGTAGCAGTTTCTAATATGATCAGTACATTGATTTTGTGTTTAGGTTCTGATTCATTTTACTCATGACCAAATAATAAACAAACAAATTAATGTCACAAACACCAGTTATTGTGTCCCATGGATAAAAACACGTTTGACCCACGAATGGACCAAAACAAACTTTAATGTGAATTATTTAAAAACAAGATTGATTCTCAATACAAAGAAGTAATAGTGATTTCCATACGCATAATAATAATTACAACTAACCCACTTCAGCCGCTTGGCCGCATGGTCTAACGCGCTACTCTTGCGTTAGACTAGACTGCCGAGGCGGGGAGACCAAGGTTTGATCCCTGTCTTGTTCATAGAGGGAGGTTTTCCCTAAATAGTTTTACACTCTCCTTCCACACAAATTTGGGTGCACCTTATCTTAATTAAACCTTCCTAATGCTTAAACCATTAGTGAAATTAGTATATAGGCGAATAACCGGAACGGGTAGTAAGACGCGGTGCCATAAAAGAAACTAACAAAGTTTTATCGGGCCAATGACGACGATCTTGCTCCACCACCAATAGAAAACACCGAAAATGAATCAAGGTTTGTGTGAAACAATATCCCAAACAACAGAAACTCGGCTAGAACAATTTGATTTTATTCCAAACTTTCAACAGTGTTTGAAGAATATCCATGTCCAGAATTGAGATCACCATAGTTTGATTTGTTGCCACATTTATCAGGTCGCGCCAATCGCCGAGAAAAGAACAAATAACTTACTTTTCTTCCAATGTTTCCACAAGAACAAAACCAACATTTTCACTTTTTGAGGTTGTGAGTGTTAAAAACTGTGTCTGAGGGGCGGGGGGTGAAATTGAAATGCACTTGTCTATAAAAATAGAGGAGAGGGTTGCTTGGAAAAAAACATCAAAAAAACACATAAACTGTCTGCAAGAGTTTTTAAACACTCTTATCTTTTTTCCGCCACGTCTTACTACCCGTCCGGGCCACTTACATTCACTTATATTAATTAGGTGAATATGAGGAAGGTAGGATTGTAAAGTAAACGCACTCGCACTCGCAGGGAGAAAGAAGGTATGAAAATCCACCCTAAATGTCTCCGGCCGAGATTAGAACCCAGTTCTTCTCATCGCCGCCAAACCAGACTTTATTAACCCGACATTTAATCCGCTTGCTCACTTCAGGTTTTACTATTAAAAAACACAAGTTCTATTTTTTTGTCGCGGATAACGAACTAAGGATCTTTAGGTCCCCACTTCCCTTGCTCTACCCCTATTCTCCACCCTAAGTTTGTTTGTATATGTATATTCACTTATTACAAACACCACAATCAGTCCCCGTACCATTGGTTTATCACTTAGTGTGTCCCTACTAGCCAAGTGTTCGTTTGAGGCCCTCGGAGGCCAAGTCTCTAGGGCCGGTGAGTGCGTGGTGCGGGTTTAGGGGTAGCTGTGAGGCCGGTGTTCGAGTCCTGGGGAGTAGTACTGAGGGTGTGTTCCTCATTCTGCCCCCCCCCCCCCCCCCCCCNAGACGCTGTTGACGCAGGTGTTTGTGTCTCGTCACGGTACAGTAACGTGTGTGTGTAGGCCCAGGTGTTTCTACAACCTGCAGACTGTAAACAACTGTTACAAACTGGATCAAAGAGGAGCTTCTGGCTTGCTGCGAGCCCCGGGTTCGAGTCTGTGAGTTGGCAATATACTTAGCAAGCAACAAACGATGACTACCCCCAACTGCAGCCTTCATTACATCGCCGTCACAATATTAATTACATTAGATTATCATTTTATATATTTATAGCCTCATCATAAGGCATTAGTCTAGGCTTGTCTGGGATACTGGTGATGGGGAGGTTGGGGTTCGAATCCTGGTCACCTGTAATGTTTTCCACCCTAAATAGTTTCCCAATCACTTTCACAAAGCCTGGATGGGTAGTAAGACGCAATGCACGAGGATCAAATATATTCAACGAAAGATTTGTGGCTAACACAAATTGAACTGCGCAGTCCACTTTACATAGTAACAAACTTTTACAAAATATAAACATTTTGTTGTGTTAAACAGTGAAAATATTTCACTGAATTATTCATATTGTTATTATATAGTTATTGATAATAATATGAATATGTATTATTAAAAGTAACAGCTACATGTCACACGACTTGATGTATGAATACATGAAAATAGATCTAGTAACTTTTCTAGTTGTCAGATTTGGAATGTAGCAACGTTTACTGTCCATGTTTTGCTTTCTAGGACAAGTAGCTTTCAATCTTTTTGGATCTTTAAAACTTTTTTTTTTTTCAAAAATACACACACACATATACAAATATTATATTTCACAAATAGTGGGAACAGTTAGTTCCCTTTTATCAGTTGGAAACTTTAAATTTGTTTTTGTTGTGGAAGTAAGGTTATAAAACCTTGAAATCGCACGACCCCTTCTTAAGAGAGTTCATCATAGCAGGCCCAACTCCGCTCCCGGCTCGCGACAGGTTTGGGAGTAAAAGGGAACATAAAACACCTACGATAGCCCAGAAATATGTGCAGTGATTCGTATTTGAATGATCACTCGACATTTTCCGCGGTGACGATGGGGGACAAAGTTATAAAGTTTATTGTTAATAACTACAGTGTGTCCCTATTATGACAGGATGAAGATTTGTTCACAGTGATTATCTGTGAAGACATTCTAAAATAATCAAAAACATACTTTTCAATGCAGTTTTCACCAAAATATTATTTAATATTCTAACAATGTTCAGTATTAGGAACTTCTATTAACTCTTTACCTCCATTAATGTTTAATCAGAAATGATCCACGTGCAATAATGTTGGTGTAAATTTACGATTTTCAGCCGACTGTATCACAGAGTTGATTGGCGTATGATGCACGCTCTTAATCTTTACTTCACGTCTTGACTTATAAAAAATGTCAACATATTATAATATTAGTTTTTTCTAAGTTGAAGGATACAGTAATTAAAGTGTACTTTTAACCAAACGAACACTAAACTACGCCAACCATCATCTAAGAATCTAAAGCGCGAATTGTTTTGTTGCGTGTGATCGTCAATTAGTGGATCATGCAGTCGATCACTAAATCACGCTTGAAGCAAAAAACGAGACCACGTGTGGAGTTGGGCTTAAACCTGATGCTCTCACTCAGAGGGCAGTAGTTCATTTACAACCGCTTGCAAAGGTATTTTATCCCAAAATGTTGTTTTCTCATATAATTAATTCGGACGAATGCTGACACATTCCTTGACACATGTTTTACCATACACATTAGTTGTTTTACCGCGTCTTAGAACCCTTTGGGTCGTACGCATACCTTACTTTCGGTGAATAGATATGAATAAGGTACAGTTTTAGAAAAAAGTATCCTTATTTGCTTGGAGGTAGAACGGCAAACCGTTTAGGAAAAAACACTCTCAGTACACCAGACCGGGATTAGAACCCCGATCTTCCCGTCACCGGATATCCGTTCCATCACGAGAGTAACGCATCAGACCGCGTGATCACCAATACATTCTACACTCTACTGTTAGTGTGTGTTTTTATTCAGGCCCTCAACGAAATTTTAAATCTAAAGTTTGGTTCTCAGTGTGCTTCTGTTTGACATTTTTCAATATTGGGGGAAAGGACAAAAAGAGTGAATGTTAAGGAAATGAGACAGACCTCCACTTCTTGGACGGAGGAGAGTTTTAAGTTCTTTGTTCTGTTTTATTGTTTTACTTTTAAGTCTTGCAATTTTTTTTCTTGTCATTTTCAATAAATCTGGATCAAAATCAATCTGGGACGTTTCTATTAGGATTCGTCACATTAATTGTTAAGGAAGCTCCAAAGGTTACGTGGAAGTAGGCCTATAGTCGATTGGCCTAAAAATTTAAACCGAATGTCGGTTAGCTTAAAGTCATTTGGCCTAAAAGTCAGCCTAAAGTCAATTGGCCTAGAAGTAATTTGGCCTTAAATCATTTGGGATTCACTCTAGGCCAACTGACGTGCACCCACTCCAAACACTTCTTTCTACATGGTCACTGCCTCTTATTTTATTTTAACTAACAAATAGGTGACCTGGTGGTCTAGGGGTAAGGTGTCAGACTTCTATGCTGGCGGCCGGGGTTCAATCCTCGGTCCCGGCACAGATTTATCTGATTACCAAACCCTTCCTTCACCTCTGACAAGACATCTTGTGAATGTGGGGAATGCCAGGCCTCCACCGTGGTTCGGATTCCACGTTAAACTGTAGGTCCTTCATTTCATCTCACAATCACCTTACCATTACACATTAGAGTGAGTGCGTATAACCCGAATGGGTAGTAAGACGCGGTGCTAATAATAATAATAATAATAATAACTAACAAATAATTTCAAGACAGAGTTATCGATCAATGTGACGTCACACAGAATAAATTACGTGAAACTCTTGCGAACACTGCAGGGTGTGTCCAGGTCCATCGTTAACGATCTGTGATCCTCCTGAAGAATATAAAACACAGTCACGTGGAATATGTTAAAACAGGTCGAGAGACATCCCTTCCCTTTTCTTCTGGATGCAGCATGGCAGGCTATATCCTCCAGATTAATATAATCTTGGGTCCTCCATTAACCTAGTTCAGGAACGATAAGACAAGGACAGACTCTCACGAGCATCGACCATAAAATAACGCGACTTATTTCGCGCTTCGTTTACTACACAGACACAACATTCTCCCTGTCCTCTTTGAAAATACAGCCGTAGCAATGATATGATGTTCAGGCAGTGTGGATGTTGTGTTTGTTCTAGAGATACATTAGCTTGTAAGTCGTGTATTGATTTAAAAGCCAGTCTCACTCCCACCTAGCTTAGTTAGGTAATACAGCTCGAACCAGACGCCGCTCTTTGTACCCTATTTTAAAAAAATTGAAAATTTTGAAAAATAATTACTCTTAAAGGATGGCAATGTCGCTTCTGTAAGGTGAAGAATGCGGAAACCATTTAGATGCTATTTCTGGTCCGGGAATAATCGTGTAATCTATGTTCCGGTTAATCGGGCTCTTGATTAGTTAGCTTAGAAAGCTCGCGTTTCATTTTCCTTTTTTTTTATTTTATTAAAACGTGCTAGCCAACATTCGAGGTCTTTTAACAGTTTAGCACTGAGAAAATATAAACACATTATATTTGTGAACAAGTACTACCCCTCTACACTCAATATAACCTCTAAGAGAACTGCAGGTCTTATGGAGAAAAGATTTATCTTTGCTATCTCTCAGTTAACTGTTGCCAAATCTCCTCGCTCACAGATATGTCTGAAGATGGTGTGCTGGGGTAAGAAGGAGATACTGGCAACATCGACTAACCAGCTTTGTGAAACTTGTCTTATAAATGAGGGGAGATTGACCACATGAAAACAAGAGAATGCCAACGCTGTTTCCAAATAGTAGCTATTCATTTACCTCAGAGATGATATCCAGTGTACTACTACTACTAGCATCCAGTGGTGTTAGCTTTTTTTTGCGCCACGTCTTACTACCCGTTCACGTCGTACAGCATTTTTGCTAATGAGTAATGGCATTTATGTGGCAGGGGTGAAGAAAGTTGAATTTAGAAGAAGTGAATCAGCATTTGTGTGGAGGTGAGAGTGTAAAACCAATTAGGAAAAAACACCTTCAATAAACCCAGCTGGGATTAAACCTTGTTCTCACAGCTATCGGCAGTCTAGTCTATTGCGAAAGTGATGCCTTGGACAAGTGGTATTCAACCTTTTCTGATCGCGTACCCCCGGATGTAATTTATCTTCTACTTTGTACACCCCAAAATTGTTGCTTCATAATGCAAGTTATACGTATTCTATAATCAACATGTAATATAAATAAAATTGCATCCAATATGAGAAATATGTAAATGTATGTATACATTTATATTTAATTAATATATACAAATAATTATATATATAATTACTATGTTCCTTCACCTCTAACAAGACATCTTGTGAATGTGGGGAATACCAGGCCTCCACCGTGGTTCGAATCCCTCGTTAAACTGTAGGTCCTTCATTTCATCTCACACTCACCCTACCATTACACATTAGCGTAAGTGCGTATAACCCGAATGGGTAGTAAGACGTGGTGTTAGTAATAATAATTATTATTATTATTTAAATAATGACATATATATATATAATTATTTTGAATATGATTTTATACATATATAATACATATATATGCATGTATATTATATATATTAAATATATAGGTTTTATTTTGTTTTAAATTCTACGTACCCCCTAGATGTCTTCGTGTACCCCTGAGGGTACGCGTACCCCAGGTTAAATACGAATCGACCACCAAAGCGGGTTGGTGTTAGCTATTAACAACTTCTCGATGTCAAGGGCCACTGTGTGAAATGTTGATATCCATCGCTCCATCCCATCCAGTTGTCGGAGTCATCAGGTCCACCAACCTGACCACACCACCCCAGCAATGTTAGTACTTGATCAAACCGTTGGCAGCGCTGCAGGATACATCGTTTCCACGTTATCAGCTATATAAATGAACGTTTTATCTTTGTGAGAAGCGGTAAAATATCTCGTGTAAGGGTGAATTGAACACGCCACAAAGTTGAGTGTGAGTGTGTGATCACGCCCGACCATTGTGTGGTTTGACTGCTGACAAATAACGCCACTAGTCTTGACGTGCGGTGTTATTCAGGTGTTATTCAAGGGTCGGGGCATGTTGAAAGGACTATTGGTGTAGAGAGATCGGTGCAAAGATTTCACTTATGTATCGGGGAATAGATAGTACAGTATAGTCTCTTTCACTAATAGTGGCCAGCTTCAGGTAATAGATAGTACAGTCTCTCTCACTAAATGTGACCAGCTCATCATACCTAGTCCCACTGTAGGCTGGCAATATTTATTGATGCCCATTCCAGTCACAGTGGCCAACAAGGGTTGGCCCCAGAGAAAGTATGAAATAATCTTAATTTTTATGTTTGGTTAAGTTATTTTTTTCAGAAATGAGATTTTAAAGTTGGTGCAATTTTGATATCCTGCAAGAGGTCACCCATTTTATAGTGAGGCACCAATACAAATGAATGACAACACAATAGACAACGTTGCACTTATTGAACCATAATAAGGGAATATCAATAACTATTGAATTCTACGACAATAGATATTATAAACCAAGTTGTGAAACAACATAACTGCACAAAGGCATGAATGTAATAAAACACTATTGTTTCTTTTGTATTTGGATAAGCTGTATTCTAGTAGTTGGGTCGTTACTTGGTTTGAGGATCTTTTGGACATGTGTGTGACTATCATTGGCATGTGTGTGTGTGTGTGTTTTACCAAGCGACTCTCATTGACATGTGTGTGTGGTTTTTTTTTACGACCGGGGGCTAAGTACGCCAGTGGCTAGAAGGGAATATTCCGTCACAAGAGTGTGTTTAGTGACAATGTCAGCTCTGAAGATTCTAAACGACGAACCAATCTTTAATGTTTGTTATCTTGTGAGCTTGTTAAAAACAACCTCATATTTGTTTGAAGTAAGTTAAACAGAGTGATTTAATCTTCTTGTCTGCCAATTTAAGTTGAATCTCTTCACCCTAGACCTGCGGATGCTATGTGTCGGTACAGACAGGCAACCGACTCAGCCTAGAGCTATTTACTCGCCTACTTAAAGACGGTACAAACACGATTCAGATGATAACTTCATACCGAGGAAAACAAACAAACATCGTTTCCCGTCCTACAGTTTGCTGCGTGGCGGTTTGCTATCCACAAGGAGGAAATTACTTTACTGGGAATCGTGAGAAGGAACAGTCACGTTCTTTTCTTGTCGAGTGCAATTTTCTGTTGCTGCTTTGGAGGTTTTTTTTGTACCTGACTCTTTCAGCAATCTAAGCTATCCGATCACTCGCAGGGGTGGCCAATGAGTCTATGGCGTTAGATTCTCGTTACACTTGGTCACTGGGGACCAACTGGTTTGAATACAGACCGGTTGAGCGGAAATATGGTTTACATTCGCGTCTTACTACCCATCTGAGCTAACCACGTATTTGAATTAATGGGTAGGGAATAGGTAGAATTGGGAGAGGTGTAGCCGCAATTTCATGGGGAAAAAGTGTAAGAAATATATTTATAAATTTTTATTATTATTATTGTTATTATTATTATTAGCACCGCGTCTTACTACCCATTCGGGTTATACGCACTTACGCTAATGTGTAATGGTAGGGTTATTGGGAGATGAAATGAAAGACCTACAGTTTAACGTGGAATCCGAACCACGGTGGAGACCTGGCATTCCCCACATTCACAAGATGTCTTGTCAGAGGTGAAGGAAGGGTTTGGTAATAAATTTGTGCTGGGACCGAGGATTGAACCCCGGCCGCCAGCACAGAAGTCTGACACCTTACCCCTAGACCGCCAGGTCACCTTATAAATTTTTAAATCTTGGTATTTCCGACTGGAATCCGAACTTCAAACTCCCCTTCACCGGTAAAGTTCACAAGACAGATTCAACCAGAGCTGAGGTTCGAATCCTGGTTGGGGGCTGCGAGGCTGATTGTTCCTTCAAGCTCTACATTCAACCTTGCCCCAACAGTGTAAACATGTGGTAGTCCGAACGGGTGGTAAGACACGATGCAAGAAAACAACAAATCATCTCGTTATGGTATGGCACAGTGTTTAGAAAGTTCACGTCAAATATCCAAATAAATCTTAGGCTCTATTATATATGTGCTCGTTTATCGATCAAGTCAATGGAAAAACTCTTAGGTTCAACCATAACATTTCCATTAGAGAAAATTGTTAGTTATTTAACAATATATCGGCAGATTACCTACAGTTTCAAATATAATTTTACTAAAAATTAATTTGAAAAAAAAAATGGCAACTCTAATCATTATAATATGATACTGTTTATAATGTTACGTTTAAATTAATCACCCCAATATTTAAAATTAAAGAATAGTTCGGCGAAAAAATATTTTCTTTGGATTGAACCATTTTGTTTACATTTCATAGCCATTTATTGTATTATAGGTAACAACATTATTACAAACAATTGAGGGGATTATGACAAAAACATGTTAGCCCTCATAAACTTACACGAGCTATAATTCACTATCTAAACTTGTATAAAATCAGTAAATCCAGCTATAAAAAATAAATAAAATATGTGTTGATACGAGGTCTTGACTGACTATAAAAACAACTTGTAGTTCAAGAGATAAATTACCAGAAATCACTGATAACACGTTCTTTCATAAAATAAGGGTTATCATCCGACCCCCTCATTTATGTATAGTCACTGTTAATTATTTTGTTGCAAATAAAAGCATTTCGAGAAATACTTTGAATGACACATTGGCTTTGAAATCGTAGGTCAAATAATTTTTGTACAAAAAAAAAGTCATTTACTCTAACTATAATTGCTATAATGTTATTATAAAATAAAAGTGAATTTATTTTAATTAGTCACAACCTTTCATGGAAACACTGTTTCAAAAGTAATACTATACTGTCAGACCATTCAACAAACTCACACAACTCCAAGAGTAATAAAAACTTGCCCAGAGGCCAAGCTACGAGATGCTAAAAGATCATTTTCCAAACCCAAAATGGCGGAAAGTTTGCCAGCTGGATCTTGTCCCATGTTCCAGAATCATTTATCATATTTTAGCTCAGCAAATATTAGGACTACTTTCCTTCTTTTATATGAAAATGTTAAAAAAAACTACTTTTTTTTTATATAAAAAGATCATTTATTTAAATCAACTCTTCATATTTCACTTTCCTAATACCAAACTTGGCCGTGTCTTAACTATTTTGGGCTGGAATTTTGATCGTTAAATAAGTTATAAGGGTATACTTTGCGTAAAACGTTATTGAGTAGATTGCGGCGGTCAACTACTGGAGCCACTTTTCTGTCACCGGCAAATGATGCAAGACGAAACCGACACCTTCGCATATTATTATTATTGTTATTATTAGAGATAATCTATAGCTACTGATATCTATCAAAGATGACAACTGCAAATAACCTAGCTTCACGTATGAATATGTGAGGGTTAATAAAGTAGCTCTTGTAACCATCAAATAAGGCCCTTCCTATGAAAATTGGACAGTAAACTCTTTTACCCTGTAGGGTAGTAACTTGCCGGTGACGAGGAGGTAGGGGCTCTAATCCCGCCGAATGTACCGAAGAGTTTTTTCCCCCCTAGATGGCTTTTTAGCACCGCGTCTTACTACCCGTTCGGGTTAAGCACCTATGTACTAATTATACTAGTGGTTTAGGAATTACGAAGGTTTAATTGAGAGGAAATGCACCCGCATTGGCTTGGAAAGAAAGTGAAAACCATTAAGGAAAAACCCTCAGTGCACCCGACTGGGATCGAACCCCGATCTCCCCATCATCGGCAGTCTAGTCTACTGCGATAGTAGTGCGTTAGACCGTGCGGCTACCGAAGCGGGTCGTAATATATTAAAAAGACTACACAGCTAAAAAAAGTAACTGTGCTAGTTCATTGGCTCGTGGTTAGTTTTGTGTGGTTCGTGTTGGGCATGCGGGCGTGACGAGTACCTGCCCCCCCCCCCCCCC
>CABFVZ010001182.1:114020-163751 GCA_902151445.1 Timema monikensis
CCTCCCAAAGAAGAATAGGGCGGTATTGTTTCTCGTGATCGAAAAAATATTGACACTGTTGTCGAGCGGGTTGACTGCACCTTACATGCGAGCCCACAAAAAACTGTCAAGGGGAAAATTTACAATGATTTTGATCATAATTAACTTTTCACCTTTCACGGTTGACTTGCAAAATGTCGGCAGGTTTTAGTAGAAAAACAGAAAATTACCTTTTTTATCCCTCGCGTAGAAGGGAAGTTGCGATGCGCCGTGCTTACATTATATAAAATATCCTTTTTTTTAATAACAGCTTTTACTTTTATTCGCCTCACAAAAAAGCACAAAATTTCAGGATGATATTAAAACGACACGAGTCATTGAACTATTTTTATTATTGCTCCTTGTTAGATGCTGGAAAGGTTAGATGGTGAGGGGGGTGTTGCGGCTAAGGGACGGGGGGATTAATATTAATTCTCGACCCAGTTTGCTACCACTAATAGCGACATATCATCATCTGAAATTTTAATATACAAATAGCTTTATATATTGCACTTATTTCAGTGATTGTAATTTTTGAAAATAACACCCCCCTGCGGTGGAAAGGGGGGCGTGCCCCCCCATACCCTATGATAAAGTCAAATTTTCACCCAAACGACCTTATCTAACAACTAGAAAAGTTACTAAATCTACCTTCACGTCTCCATACATAAAGTCATGTGATCTACAGCTGTCACTTCTAATAAATGTTATCAATGTCTATAAAATAATAATAATAATAATAATATAGTGAAACGTTCTCAATGTTGAACTCAGAAATAAATGGTATTATTTTCTAAAAGTTTCATTAAATGTCCAGTCTTACAAAAAATCGATGAATCATTATGCCCCTGGATAGAAGAATATTTATGACTCTACCATACTTAATCTTTTTTTGTTTTCAATTTTAAAAAAACATCTGTGGAAAAAACCTAACCTAGTGCACCGTGTAGCCTAAAGATTCTAGCTCGAGATCTCCACGTCACAAACAACCCTAGTAATTAGCAAGCTTGACGCCTTAAGCCGCTTGAACTTCTGTGCGGGTGTAACCGTAGTAATTTCACCATAATATGTGTATTTGGAGTTGCACATGTGAGTCGTGTGTGGAATAAAAGCAGGTCGGCTTTCCCTCATCATTGAAACTTTTCCTTTATGACTCGGTAATCAAGCGATTACTAATTACTTCCATAGCGCTCACTCACTCACAACAGAGCATTCTAAGCGCGCGTAGAAATAGTTCTTCCGTTCGTCACGGCGTGGCAGCACGATACAATAGAGAGAATCCTAGAATACTCTGTTGGTTTGTCTTGTGATAGTCACGGCGAGTTATTTCATAAATAAATCTAGATATGTTCTCAAAGACACACGTGATTAACTGTGATATTAGACACGAATACGCTCGAACTAGAAATAATACTATTAATAATAATAGGCAGTAATAATTCAATTTCACTTTTCGTTATTATAGTGCTGGCCAACAGTCACGGGACCTATAACAGGCAGGCTATAACAGTACACAAGTATCTTACATAAAAATATAATCACTGGTGATCGTCGTTTTTGTATCAGTTATATTCAATGTTTTATACATGTTTAGTGTCCAATTAAGTGTTACAAAAAATAAAAACCCTAACAAACAAACAAAAAATCATAGCTAAGTATTGATACACACAAATAAATAGTTACTAAAAGATAAGAAAAAATATATTAATAAAGAGAAATAGTGAAACTCAATCAGCATTAATATCGAGTATAAAAACAAAAATAAAAGCAATAATTAGAATAATGAAAATTTATATATTAGCGGTAGAACATGTGCTGATTAAATGGGTAATAAGAGAATAACTCTTTAGAGCTTGTATCTTTTGTGGTAAAAGTCGAATTCGACAAACCTAGAATTGGCGCTTTGGATACGAGTTATTGAGAAAAAATAATTTTTTATTACGAGAAGGGACACGATCAAGGCCAAATTTACAACAAAAATTGCTATTGAAAATAATAAAAACCAAAAAGGCATCACAATAAAGTCCACGCGAGTAGAGAGTTTGGAGTCCTGAGGTTTCGAATTCTATCATCATAATTAATCAGGTTAGTAAATAAGTTATCAAAGCAAGTAACCACATAGTTAGTTACCCCACCTCTTTTCGAGCCTCTATACCCCATGTACCGGTTATCACGTGGCTCAAGGCGTCAGTCTCACAGTGGTTTATCGACGCAGTCTGGTGAGTAGCACGATGGATGGAGTATTCAGGTCATCACGTGACGTTATGAACCGCATGATCGGTCGTGAAACGATGTTGGTTGCATCTCCACTTTCCCCACAAGGTGCGCGCGCATCTGTGGACATCACCACTTGCATAACACGATGGGAACGTTGGTGGTGGATGGACTGGTCCTCATGGATGGATTCAAGTACGTAAGTAGGTCTTGTACGAGTCAAGGAGAACTCCTCAAGATAGAGATTCCAGTCAAAGGTCACGGCGAGGGAACTACCGACCGCTCGCTTGAATGGCGGGTAGATCACGGGGGAGGGAATTACCGACATATCGCTTGAATGGCGCGTAGCTCACGGGGAGGGAACTAACGACCCGACATCTCGCTGTAATGGCACGTAGCCCACTGGCGAGGGAACTACCGACCGCTCGCTTGAATGGCGGGTAGATCACGGGGGAGGGAATTACCAACCACTCGTTGAAATGGCGCGTAGATCACGGGGGAGGGAATTACCGACATATCGCTTGAATGGCGCGTAGCTCACGGGGAGGGAATTACCGACATATCGCTTGAATGGCGCGTAGCTCACGGGGAGGGAACTAACGACCCGACATCTCGCTGTAATGGCACGTAGCTCACTGCCGAGGGAACTAACGACCCGACATCTCGCTGTAATGGCACGTAGCTCAGTAGTGAGGGAACTACAGACATCTCGCTGTAATGGCACGTAGCTCAGTGGTGAGGGAACTAACGACCCGACATCTCGCTGTAATGACACGTAGCTCACTGGCGAGGGAACTAACGACCGGACATCTCGCTGTAATGGCACGTAGCTCACTGGCGAGGGAACTAACGACCCGACATCTCGCTGTAATGGCACGTAGCTCACTGGCGAGGGAACTACAGACATCTCGCTGTAATGGCACGTAGCTCACTGCCGAGGGAACTAACGACCCGACATCTCGCTGTAATGGCACGTAGCTCACTGGCGAGGGAACTAACGACCCGACATCTCGCTGTAATGGCACGTAGCTCACTGGCGAGGGAACTAACGACCCGACATCTCGCTGTAATGGCACGTAGCTCACTGGCGAGGGAACTAACGACCCGACATCTCGCTGTAATGGCACGTAGCTCACTGGCGAGGGAACTAACGACCCGACATCTCGCTGTAATGGCACGTAGCTCACTGGCGAGGGAACTAACGACCCGACATCTCGCTGTAATGGCACGTAGCTCACTGGCGAGGGAACTAACGACCCGACATCTCGCTGTAATGGCACGTAGCTCACTGGCGAGGGAACTAACGACCCGACATCTCGCTGTAATGGCACGTAGCTCACTGGCGAGGGAACTAACGACCCGACATCTCGCTGTAATGGCACGTAGCTCACTGGCGAGGGAACTAACGACCCGACATCTCGCTGTAATGGCACGTAGCTCACTGGCGAGGGAACTAACGACCCGACATCTCGCTGTAATGGCACGTAGCTCACTGGCGAGGGAACTAACGACCCGACATCTCGCTGTAATGGCACGTAGCTCACTGGCGAGGGAACTAACGACCCGACATCTCGCTGTAATGGCACGTAGCTCACTGGCGAGGGAACTAACGACCCGACATCTCGCTGTAATGGCACGTAGCTCACTGGCGAGGGAACTAACGACCCGACATCTCGCTGTAATGGCACGTAGCTCACTGGCGAGGGAACTAACGACCCGACATCTCGCTGTAATGGTGAGTAGCTCATGGGGGAGGGGACTACCGACATCTCGCTCTTTCAGATGTCATAAAAGGTTCTTACTATTGAAATTGGACTACATTTTCTACCTAATATAACCTGATTTGGTGGGCACACCAACCAATCCATCTGATCCAATTTACCGGTCACAGAACGTCTGGGTGCAAATCCTGCCCGAGTGTACGGTTTTTGTTTCTAATTTTTTTTCCCTCTCCCTCCACGCAAATACAAGTATAACTTACACCCTCTAAATTCTAGGTCTGCCTTCCTCGTCTCTAATCCCTCCGGTGTAAGCAAGCTGATAGTCCGGACGGGTAGTAAGACGCAGTGCACGCTTCACCTCATATCATCGTATAACAAAGTCACAATTCAAGTCTGCGGCTATATATGTGTCACGGTCGGTGATCTTGTTTCCATCCTCTCTCCAGGCGCATGTTGTAAAGTTTCTAACAACCCCCAGTAGAGTGTGGCTACCAACTTGGTTCCAGGCGCAGGGGCTGTTTTAATGGCTGATTCATGGCCTCGAGAATGCAAGTGTTCTATCTCCGAAATTGTTAAATTTGAGATATTTGGTGTTTACGTCTATTTAGAAAGCATATAGTTCCCCTGCGGTGAGATTGACCCTACTACTATATAATTACTTAAGAAGATACAAGCTCGAGTTGTCATCTAGTAACATTGGTTTTATACTCAAGGTCAAACTTACATAGAACACTCACATTCTCGGGTGACGTGTTGTCGGGGGAGGGGGATTGGTTTTCATAAGGATCCCTCAAGTGGAAATTTAATAATTTCAAATAGTCATCAATATTGTTAGTTTATAAAAATAATTTTTAATTAATAGTTAAAGTAATAAAAAAGAGAACTAGTAAGAAAAAGCACAATATTGATTAACAAATTTGCAATTTTATTAAAAAAACATTATAGAACAAAATATCACTGTCACAATAAAAGCAAAAAAAANAAAAAAAAAAAGTGAGCTACATGGGCCCGAAACGTTCTATCAATTATTAATATGAAAGATGTATTTTAGTACAAATAATTGTCTGTGATAATAAACTTAGTAATATCATCACTGGAGGGTTTTAGTTTTAAGCCAATGGCTTTCCTGCACATTAGAGCTAAGTTGAGAGAGTTATTGAGTAGGTCATGTATGAGATGGGCGAGGGAGGTGTTAGTTGTTCTTTACAACATTTTGGTATTGATATTTTATACTATATTATATTATCTGCATGTAAAAGGCTTGGTGGGCTGATCGCTCCCATAGGACCCCCTTTCCCCTGAATCCGCCACTGGCTGTCTAATACACACTTGGAAACATTGTTTGCAAACATTGTTCTTAAAAGCAAAGGAACAGTTAAACATTGTTTACAGTCCAGAGTTCAGTTGAATAAAACCGCGATATTCAACACTTTTACTTTCTCGCTTGGGTATCTAAACCTAAAATTGAGGGTAGTTTACTGAAAGGCAAAAAGAGAAAAAATCTATTTTCTCAAAATCGGCTCTAACGATTTTGATTAAAATTCGTATCTAGGCGTTGATTAAGATTATAAATAAACTGACTATTTTCATTTATCTCGTGAAAATTACTTTTAGGGTACTTTAGAGAAGCTACGATTTACGTATTTCCGCAACTATTTGATATACTAAATAACTTTTCATTGCAAAATTGTAGTAGTATTAAAAATAAAAAAACTTTTATATGGATTATTTTGTTATAAAACCAATATTTTCTTTAAATATATAATAATATTATAATAATATAATAATAATTCTCCAATGCCATAGAGTAATTAAATATAAGTAAGTCTCTAAAAGTTCGTGTTATTTTTCCTTAAACCTCTTAGGAGAAATGTTTGTACAACAATTATCTATCTCCTTCATTTTATACTCAATAGTCAATATTTACATTTTTTATTGGTCAAAATTTATAAATGAGGAATTTAATAGCAATGCGATGGCATGAAGATTTGCAACACCTAATAAAATGTCGAAAATTTTAACCGGAAGTCGAAATTTTAATACGAAGTGTTTACCCAATATTGATTTTTTTATCAATTCAAACATACAATCGAGGACATTAATTCTTTAAAAATAAAATTATAAAATTTAAAACCGCGACTCATAAAATGTTTTACATAAGGATAGTACAATTTATGCTTGAGTTTGCTAGTGTATACTATTTTGATTCACTCATTTTACGAGTTTTAAGTAAATATTTCCATTTTTAAACAATAGAGTGAGAAAGTCCGTACCATTTATTTTGTCCACGTACCCACAGTTTGAAAACTTGTTTCCGGGAACAATAACAAACATTTAGGAAACAATATTTCCAAGTGCGCACTAGGCTTTACATTCCCTCAACTGTCTCGTGACGTCATGAGTTGATGGGTGAATATATGCAACACTACATATTGGAAAATGGCGGAGGGGGGGGGATGCATATTTTAAAATATTGTTACGTAATGCAAATATACAGTTTTTAGTTAGAATCCACCTTGAGCTGCCGAAGCGTTGTCCAAGTTGACCCAGCTAAGGGTATTAGTGGTACGGTCGAATGGGGGCAGTGGGGGACATTATGTTCACACCCCTAATTGGATAAGAGAGGTCTAGGCCTATATATAGCATTCAGGAGCGAATGAGATGGGGTTGAGTCTCGGTGTATAACCAACTCCAATATTATGCCAGAGTTTTTGAAAATGTATCACCCTAAGAAAAGGACATCAAATAGGGTATTGATGTAAAATAACAATAGTAATAATAATACAATTAATAACAGAATGACAACTAAATAAATGTTATCCATCCAGACAGAGTGTGTGTCCCACTGAATGACCACGAATAATAAATAAATTAGAACTTTTTAATTCGAAGTACAAGGGATATATGAAAAAAAATATGAAATATTCAAAATTCGAACTAACCATTTTCATGAGTATCTAGGTAGTTGGTACACAGTAAATCAATTATGTCATAATACGCCACATAAGCTCACACGTTTCTATTATGCTGATTAAAACACACACAATAAATACATAAATTTAAAAAAACTAAAAATCAAACACAAATTATAAAAACCTGGAAAAATTAGCATACTAAAATTGCAGATTTTAATCAGAATTAATGAAAGCCAAACCAACACATCCCCTATATTAGGCAACCCGCTCGCCGCTGGTGCGTAATTCCCCGCCTTCACATTTACTGTGTGTCAATAGGCTAACTCCAACTTTATTTGACTTTCTCGTCAATTGGGAGAGGGGGGGGAGTGTTTAGTAAAGGTCGTTTTAAATAGCAAAGCTATTATTTTTGGTAGTCATGGTTGTAGCCGTATCTTAGATATTATAGTCTTTAAATTGTAAAATGACACCTAGACACGGGAATCGAACCCAGAACCTATAACTTAGTACACCAATGATCTAGCCACTGAGCTATCCAGGAATTGTACCGTGCTCAGGATCGTTCTTCACTCGTACGAGTATCTTAAGGCAGATATATGTACATTCTTACAGTTGTGTTGTACACCAAAAGCAGCATAAAGTCTTACCGAGTCCAAAATGGATGTGTTATCTGATAGCTCATGATCTTAATTGGTCACAAATTTGCAGACGACATTTCTCGCACGTCCATCACAGGCTCTGCCTTAAAATATGAGTGAAGAATGGCTTTGAGCACGGGATGATTCATGGATAGGTCAGTGGTTAGAGCGATCTGTTGAGACTCATCCTAAATGTTTAAGGGTGGATTGGCAAGGGATCCGACCATAAAGTTAGGTACGAAATCTATAAGAAGAAGCCATACGGTCAGATACCTGGGAGTTACCCTAGATGAAAACAGGAACTTCACAGCGCACATGGAGGGAGTGTTGGGGAAAACTCTGTCGGTGATGAATAAAATTATAAGCATGGGACAGAGGCGGTTTTATCTGACTATGCGGATAATAAGGACATACCATCAGATGATCCTTCTCTCCATTGTGAGCTATGGGGCGTGCATCTGGGCTCACAGACTAACCAATGTCGCTCCGGCTAAGGCGATTCAGGGTCTGCAGAGGAACATCTTATTGAGGCTGACGGGAGCCTACCGGACTGTAGCAACGGATGCATTGAGTGTGGCCCTAGGTGTATGGCCGTTGGACCTCCTCATAAGGAAGAAANAAACCTCACCTACACTACCACTTGTGTTAGACCAACGTGTTCTGTGATCTCCGGGGAGCAAACATTCTCAGGACAGTCGCAAACCTCACCTACACTACCACTTGTCTTAGACCAACGTGTTCTGTGATCTCCGGGGAGCAAACATTCTCAGGACAGTCGCAAACCTCACCTACACTACCACTTGTGTTAGACCAACGTGTTCTGTGATCTCCGGGGAGCAAACATTCTCAGGACAGTCGCAAACCTCACCTACACTACCACTTGTCTTAGACCAACGTGTTCTGTGATCTCCGGGGAGCAAACATTCTCAGGACAGTCGCAAACCTCACCTACACTACCACTTGTGTTAGACCAACGTGTTCTGTGATCTCCGGGGAGCAAACATTCTCAGGACAGTCGCAAACCTCACCTACACTACCACTTGTCTTAGACCAACGTGTTCTGTGATCTCCGGGGAGCAAACATTCTCAGGACAGTCGCAAACCTCACCTACACTACCACTTGTGTTAGACCAACGTGTTCTGTGATCTCCGGGGAGCAAACATTCTCAGGACAGTCGCAAACCTCACCTACACTACCACTTGTGTTAGACCAACGTGTTCTGTGATCTCCGGGGAGCAAACATTCTCAGGACAGTCGCAAACCTCACCTACACTACCACTTGTGTTAGACCAACGTGTTCTGTGATCTCCGGGGAGCAAACATTCTCAGGACAGTCGCAAACCTCACCTACACTACCACTTGTGTTAGACCAACGTGTTCTGTGATCTCCGGGGAGCAAACATTCTCAGGACAGTCGCAAACCTCACCTACACTACCACTTGTGTTAGACCAACGTGTTCTGTGATCTCCGGGGAGCAAACATTCTCAGGACAGTCGCAAACCTCACCTACACTACCACTTGTGTTAGACCAACGTGTTCTGTGATCTCCGGGGAGCAAACATTCTCAGGACAGTCGCAAACCTCACCTACACTACCACTTGTGTTAGACCAACGTGTTCTGTGATCTCCGGGGAGCAAACATTCTCAGGACAGTCGCAAACCTCACCTACACTACCACTTGTGTTAGACCAACGTGTTCTGTGATCTCCGGGGAGCAAACATTCTCAGGACAGTCGCAAACCTCACCTACACTACCACTTGTCTTAGACCAACGTGTTCTGTGATCTCCGGGGAGCAAACATTCTCAGGACAGTCGCAAACCTCACCTACACTACCACTTGTGTTAGACCAACGTGTTCTGTGATCTCCGGGGAGCAAACATTCTCAGGACAGTCGCAAACCTCACCTACACTACCACTTGTCTTAGACCAACGTGTTCTGTGATCTCCGGGGAGCAAACATTCTCAGGACAGTCGCAAACCTCACCTACACTACCACTTGTGTTAGACCAACGTGTTCTGTGATCTCCGGGGAGCAAACATTCTCAGGACAGTCGCAAACCTCACCTACACTACCACTTGTCTTAGACCAACGTGTTCTGTGATCTCCGGGGAGCAAACATTCTCAGGACAGTCGCAAACCTCACCTACACTACCACTTGTGTTAGACCAACGTGTTCTGTGATCTCCGGGGAGCAAACATTCTCAGGACAGTCGCAAACCTCACCTACACTACCACTTGTCTTAGACCAACGTGTTCTGTGATCTCCGGGGAGCAAACATTCTCAGGACAGTCGCAAACCTCACCTACACTACCACTTGTGTTAGACCAACGTGTTCTGTGATCTCCGGGGAGCAAACATTCTCAGGACAGTCGCAAACCTCACCTACACTACCACTTGTCTTAGACCAACGTGTTCTGTGATCTCCGGGGAGCAAACATTCTCAGGACAGTCGCAAACCTCACCTACACTACCACTTGTGTTAGACCAACGTGTTCTGTGATCTCCGGGGAGCAAACATTCTCAGGACAGTCGCAAACCTCACCTACACTACCACTTGTCTTAGACCAACGTGTTCTGTGATCTCCGGGGAGCAAACATTCTCAGGACAGTCGCAAACCTCACCTACACTACCACTTGTGTTAGACCAACGTGTTCTGTGATCTCCGGGGAGCAAACATTCTCAGGACAGTCGCAAACCTCACCTACACTACCACTTGTCTTAGACCAACGTGTTCTGTGATCTCCGGGGAGCAAACATTCTCAGGACAGTCGCAAACCTCACCTACACTACCACTTGTGTTAGACCAACGTGTTCTGTGATCTCCGGGGAGCAAACATTCTCAGGACAGTCGCAAACCTCACCTACACTACCACTTGTGTTAGACCAACGTGTTCTGTGATCTCCGGGGAGCAAACATTCTCAGGACAGTCGCAAACCTCACCTACACTACCACTTGTGTTAGACCAACGTGTTCTGTGATCTCCGGGGAGCAAACATTCTCAGGACAGTCGCAAACCTCACCTACACTACCACTTGTGTTAGACCAACGTGTTCTGTGATCTCCGGGGAGCAAACATTCTCAGGACAGTCGCAAACCTCACCTACACTACCACTTGTGTTAGACCAACGTGTTCTGTGATCTCCGGGGAGCAAACATTCTCAGGACAGTCGCAAACCTCACCTACACTACCACTTGTGTTAGACCAACGTGTTCTGTGATCTCCGGGGAGCAAACATTCTCAGGACAGTCGCAAACCTCACCTACACTACCACTTGTGTTAGACCAACGTGTTCTGTGATCTCCGGGGAGCAAACATTCTCAGGACAGTCGCAAACCTCACCTACACTACCACTTGTCTTAGACCAACGTGTTCTGTGATCTCCGGGGAGCAAACATTCTCAGGACAGTCGCAAACCTCACCTACACTACCACTTGTGTTAGACCAACGTGTTCTGTGATCTCCGGGGAGCAAACATTCTCAGGACAGTCGCAAACCTCACCTACACTACCACTTGTCTTAGACCAACGTGTTCTGTGATCTCCGGGGAGCAAACATTCTCAGGACAGTCGCAAACCTCACCTACACTACCACTTGTGTTAGACCAACGTGTTCTGTGATCTCCGGGGAGCAAACATTCTCAGGACAGTCGCAAACCTCACCTACACTACCACTTGTCTTAGACCAACGTGTTCTGTGATCTCCGGGGAGCAAACATTCTCAGGACAGTCGCAAACCTCACCTACACTACCACTTGTGTTAGACCAACGTGTTCTGTGATCTCCGGGGAGCAAACATTCTCAGGACAGTCGCAAACCTCACCTACACTACCACTTGTCTTAGACCAACGTGTTCTGTGATCTCCGGGGAGCAAACATTCTCAGGACAGTCGCAAACCTCACCTACACTACCACTTGTGTTAGACCAACGTGTTCTGTGATCTCCGGGGAGCAAACATTCTCAGGACAGTCGCAAACCTCACCTACACTACCACTTGTCTTAGACCAACGTGTTCTGTGATCTCCGGGGAGCAAACATTCTCAGGACAGTCGCAAACCTCACCTACACTACCACTTGTGTTAGACCAACGTGTTCTGTGATCTCCGGGGAGCAAACATTCTCAGGACAGTCGCAAACCTCACCTACACTACCACTTGTCTTAGACCAACGTGTTCTGTGATCTCCGGGGAGCAAACATTCTCAGGACAGTCGCAAACCTCACCTACACTACCACTTGTGTTAGACCAACGTGTTCTGTGATCTCCGGGGAGCAAACATTCTCAGGACAGTCGCAAACCTCACCTACACTACCACTTGTCTTAGACCAACGTGTTCTGTGATCTCCGGGGAGCAAACATTCTCAGGACAGTCGCAAACCTCACCTACACTACCACTTGTGTTAGACCAACGTGTTCTGTGATCTCCGGGGAGCAAACATTCTCAGGACAGTCGCAAACCTCACCTACACTACCACTTGTGTTAGACCAACGTGTTCTGTGATCTCCGGGGAGCAAACATTCTCAGGACAGTCGCAAACCTCACCTACACTACCACTTGTGTTAGACCAACGTGTTCTGTGATCTCCGGGGAGCAAACATTCTCAGGACAGTCGCAAACCTCACCTACACTACCACTTGTGTTAGACCAACGTGTTCTGTGATCTCCGGGGAGCAAACATTCTCAGGACAGTCGCAAACCTCACCTACACTACCACTTGTGTTAGACCAACGTGTTCTGTGATCTCCGGGGAGCAAACATTCTCAGGACAGTCGCAAACCTCACCTACACTACCACTTGTGTTAGACCAACGTGTTCTGTGATCTCCGGGGAGCAAACATTCTCAGGACAGTCGCAAACCTCACCTACACTACCACTTGTGTTAGACCAACGTGTTCTGTGATCTCCGGGGAGCAAACATTCTCAGGACAGTCGCAAACCTCACCTACACTACCACTTGTGTTAGACCAACGTGTTCTGTGATCTCCGGGGAGCAAACATTCTCAGGACAGTCGCAAACCTCACCTACACTACCACTTGTCTTAGACCAACGTGTTCTGTGATCTCCGGGGAGCAAACATTCTCAGGACAGTCGCAAACCTCACCTACACTACCACTTGTGTTAGACCAACGTGTTCTGTGATCTCCGGGGAGCAAACATTCTCAGGACAGTCGCAAACCTCACCTACACTACCACTTGTCTTAGACCAACGTGTTCTGTGATCTCCGGGGAGCAAACATTCTCAGGACAGTCGCAAACCTCACCTACACTACCACTTGTGTTAGACCAACGTGTTCTGTGATCTCCGGGGAGCAAACATTCTCAGGACAGTCGCAAACCTCACCTACACTACCACTTGTCTTAGACCAACGTGTTCTGTGATCTCCGGGGAGCAAACATTCTCAGGACAGTCGCAAACCTCACCTACACTACCACTTGTGTTAGACCAACGTGTTCTGTGATCTCCGGGGAGCAAACATTCTCAGGACAGTCGCAAACCTCACCTACACTACCACTTGTCTTAGACCAACGTGTTCTGTGATCTCCGGGGAGCAAACATTCTCAGGACAGTCGCAAACCTCACCTACACTACCACTTGTGTTAGACCAACGTGTTCTGTGATCTCCGGGGAGCAAACATTCTCAGGACAGTCGCAAACCTCACCTACACTACCACTTGTCTTAGACCAACGTGTTCTGTGATCTCCGGGGAGCAAACATTCTCAGGACAGTCGCAAACCTCACCTACACTACCACTTGTGTTAGACCAACGTGTTCTGTGATCTCCGGGGAGCAAACATTCTCAGGACAGTCGCAAACCTCACCTACACTACCACTTGTCTTAGACCAACGTGTTCTGTGATCTCCGGGGAGCAAACATTCTCAGGACAGTCGCAAACCTCACCTACACTACCACTTGTGTTAGACCAACGTGTTCTGTGATCTCCGGGGAGCAAACATTCTCAGGACAGTCGCAAACCTCACCTACACTACCACTTGTCTTAGACCAACGTGTTCTGTGATCTCCGGGGAGCAAACATTCTCAGGACAGTCGCAAACCTCACCTACACTACCACTTGTGTTAGACCAACGTGTTCTGTGATCTCCGGGGAGCAAACATTCTCAGGACAGTCGCAAACCTCACCTACACTACCACTTGTCTTAGACCAACGTGTTCTGTGATCTCCGGGGAGCAAACATTCTCAGGACAGTCGCAAACCTCACCTACACTACCACTTGTGTTAGACCAACGTGTTCTGTGATCTCCGGGGAGCAAACATTCTCAGGACAGTCGCAAACCTCACCTACACTACCACTTGTGTTAGACCAACGTGTTCTGTGATCTCCGGGGAGCAAACATTCTCAGGACAGTCGCAAACCTCACCTACACTACCACTTGTCTTAGACCAACGTGTTCTGGCCGTTGTTTCAGCAAAGGGTCAGCAGGTATTCCCCGGGACTTTAGATCAAAAACAAGTGAGATCAAATTTTAGGAATAAAAAGTATTTTTTTAAAATCATTGATCAACATTATTTTTAAAGATAAAACCTTTATTAGAATTTTATTTAGCGTTTGAACTTTTTAAACACAATCTTAATAACTCGTTATTTTACTGATAAAATTTATCCTTAAAACAAATAAAGTGATGGTGTGCGGTGATAATATTACCACCTTATTCATTATGTGGTGGATTGAAAAAGGTTGAAAATAGCTGGTTGAGACAGAAAAATTCCAAATCTACTACCACGTATTCATACGTCAAGTCATGCGATCTGCAACGGTCACTTTTTATAGATAATATCAATACATTATTATAATTGATATTTTGTCTTACGACAGGTCCATTCCTTTTGTCAGTGAACTTAGACCACCAATGCACCCTGTCCTCTGCCTTCTTCAGCTACCAGAATGTTCTTCTTTCCTTCAAGTCATCCAATATTTGAATCCTCCTTAATAAGCTCCTAAGGATGTGTCCGATCCAGTTTTCTTTGCCCCGAAGAATCACATCCAAAATGGTTCTCTTCACCCGCTCTTCTTAGGACTTCATTTATCCCCAAGTATGTATTTTACATCTCCCTAAGAGTCCAAGTTTCTGATCCATAAAACGCGACGCTCCAATACGCACCTTTGTATGTGTGTTGCAACACCAGTCTCAACAATATTATATGTGTATGTATTAGTTTACTATTTACAAACAACAACCAAGACCCAGCCCATTAATTTACCATCTTAATGAGAGTAGAATAGCCTCAATTTACAGATAAAATATTTTGCCCCAACCAAGAATCGAAGTCGGAATTCAAAAGGGGGGAAGTACAAACACTGTTTGGAAAATCTTATCCAACACTCTTCAAATTTATAATTATTTTGAGCAAACTTGTTTGAACTTTTTTTTAATTAAAAATTTCTAATATCAGTCATGAATAAACGATCCTTAATCATTTAAAAGCTAGAATCCAAATCACTATTTCTCCTCAAAGTATGGCCATAATACACACACACAAAATAAAAGGAAAAATGAGCTCATGTTTGATGCGTCACGTGAAATGTTTAAGTTATCAGATCAAACTAAATTGCTAGAAACATAGATCCAATCATCTTCAAACAAATGAAGTCTTTTTAACAGGGTCACAACAGAATATTCTAAGGCTAGTCTCTTATTAGAGTGACGCCTTGGGCCATGCGGCCACCGAAGCAGGTAATCTGCAACTACCTTACCCGTTGTGATCACTCGGGTTTGAACCCAGGCCGATCGAGTGAGGCGTACTAACCCTTTCTGCTGTTATTTTGATGAGTTAGTCTATCTCTCTTTTGTCTGTGAACAGAAAAGGTCACTAGATTAGTTGGTGCGCCAATTTGACAAGCGGGATTAAAAACTGTAATTTACACTAGCGTCGGACAGAGACAGTGCCAAGGGAGAGGAATATGAAGGACGAAGGGAAAGGAAATAAAAGAACAAATTAAGCTGCTAAAAGCGAGACATATTGCAAAGAGGAAAAGAGAGGAGAGGAGAGCCTTGTCCGTATTATGGAACAAAATGCTTCCAACTTTTGTTTTACTATTTTTTTAGCATACGCCTCCCACTCGGCGTGTTTCAATTTGTTCTTTCGACCAATAAATTCAAGCCGCATATATATATTAGATAAATAAACAATTTAATCATATTTTTTTTAACTCTTTAAATAGTTCGCAGTATGTAATATTTTACAGCTTATTTAAAAAAGGAAAGGTATTGTATTTTAAAAAGATATTAAATTCTTTTTATGGTGAATTAAGATATTTTATTATTTATAGTGTGGTATCCAATACCTTACTCAGGCGGTAGCATGTCTGCCTACTGAGCTAAGGGTGTCGTGTTCGTTTTCCGGCATGGCCGAAATTTGATCATTGGTTAAATGTGGGTTTTCCCCCCCTTCACATTGATAAATTAACGGCCGGGGACTGGATGTTGTGCATGTCCTAGTCAAGTTAGACCATAAGACATATGGAGCTACGACAGGCCTAGCAAGCCAGGAGTGGAAAATATATGACTTGAATAAAAAAACTGACCCAGACCACAGGCTGGAAACAGTAATGGGTGTTAAAAAACTATGATGGGGTGTGTACAACATAAAATATTCAAGATATCGTGGAAAAATATTTGCAATCAACTAATTGCACGTACATAATTTTAATTAACAAACACATTTTTATTGTTAATTTCGAGTTTATTCACCTATAGGTCTACAAAACACTAAATGATCTATAAAAGTAAATTTGCTAATATTTATTTGTTAATGTCTAAAGGTTGTTTAAAATAAACGAAATGTAAAAATGGTCACAAGTCTGCACCAAAGGGCTTATTGCGATATTTTTAATGTCAAAACTTACTTGGATAGAACTTCTACCAGAACTTCTTTAACATCTATCCTACTATCGTCTTATAATCTGGCTGGCATCAAGGTGAGACGGACGATAGCCCGTGTTGCGGTCCATATTTCATCACTTTTTATCAACAAAAAAATATCATTTTTACCAAAATAAACAACATAATGCTTTGGTTTTAACTTTCCACACATGGTACCCTCAACCCTTCTTGAGTATTTGTCATGAACATCGCGTAATCTGGACAGCTTTTTACCCTTAATATTAAAGGTTTCTAATTAAATGATTTAAAAGATCCAAATTAATGTCCTCAACTCGCATTCTCTTTCATCTCGCAACAAAATAAAGAGTCGTTACCGTGTTTAATAAAGCGTGTAAAGTAACTTCTAGACTCCAGACTTTGGTCGGTAGCAAAACACCGCTAACATTGAAGAGAACATTTAAACCCTCTTATTGTTTGCGGGGCTTAATATGTTTTACTTTTGGTTTCAGGTGAGAATTGACTCTTTGTGTCGAGGCTTGAGCACAAAGATTTACACTAATGTAATCACTCTTGCAGTAAGAGATAAAGAATAGTACTAGTAAAGAGAAACTGTCGTCTGTCTCTCATATTGTACTTTCCCTTCCAGTCATCTTTGTGGGTTGCATACTCTTGTATATTGTTTGTATGGAGTCATTATATCCGAAACAAAAGAACAATAAAAACAATAATACTATTCATTCCTTTGTGTAGAGCCTAATAACCAGCCTTGTAGTTTAAAGAGTGTTACAAGGAACTTACTGGAATGTTGATGGTACACAATACTTGGTTACTATTTTGTAAATATTTGTATTGATCCTTTTTATTCAGGAGTGAAGCGTCAGAATCATGAATAGGGGGTCAAGGCCTTCGGTGGGTGTAGGTTAATTATAATATTGGTGACCTGGTGGTCTAGGGGTAAGATGTCGGACTTCTGTGTTGGGGGTCCGGGGTTCAATCCTCGGTCCCGGCACAGATTTATCTGATTACCAAACCCTTCCTTCACCTCTGACAAGACATCTTGTGAATGTGGGGAATGCCAGGCCTCCACCGTGGTTCGGATCCCACGTTAAACTGTAGGTCCTCCATTTCATCTCACAATCACCCTACCATTACACATTAGCGTAAGTGCGTATAACCCGAACGGGTAGTAAGACGCGGTGATAATAATAATAATAATTATTATTATTATAATATTATATGTTTTTAAAAGGATCCTAGTTTGGGACCTTAGCCCAGTCGTTAGCGTGCCCGTCTATTGAGCTAAGGGTCCCGACTGCTCCCGATTCACAACCTGCCCAAAAAATGAAACATTGGAGGTAGTCAGAACTTTCCCCCAAATAATATATGAATTTACGGTCTGGGGACTGGGTGTTGTCTCTTCTAGGATTTAGTTTTTAAGTCGTGTGCACGTTTGATGTATTTATTCTAATTTTATTTATTTAAGGTATTTAACTGGCCATTTCTGAACCGACTGATTATAATCAGCACACGAGAATTTCTTTGAGTGAGAGCGAAAGAAACTACAAACTTTGCTCGTAAATATATTTTCATATACCTTCTAGAGTTATTTTACATGCCACATCAACTTCCACTCTAAAGGAAGTTGTGCTACGGATTTGTATAGCTCAAGAGAAATCAGCCGACCCCGGCTGGGTTTGAGCCCACGTCCTGAGGCGAGCACTTTATCCCAAGACCACCAAGGTCGACCATTAGATGTCAAAATACGTAATAATCTTGAAGTAGAAAAATGTTCTTGATTACAATACTTTCTCTCCATGAAAAACTAAAATCTCAAAAACATCACGTTATATATTTAATCAAAAAGGTTCACAATATGTTTCCCCCCTAAATTATGCAATCCTGAGCGGTGTTAGCTCAACTTGGTTTAAAATGAGTACAAAACCATTTTAATACGAGAAGTAGTCATTATGATCTCGATCGAGGCTTTCTTAGTCTAAGTTTTATCAGGCAGAATACGGCTGGTTCGGAGTTCACTATAATCATATTGAACAGCAGCCACGACTTTTCTTAAGCGCCGCGTTTTACAACTTGTTCGGGTTACACGCGTATGTTCTATCTACTCTAATGAGTTAGGGATAGGGAGGTAAGTTGAATTAAGTGCACCCACACTTGCTTGGAGAAAGGGTGGAAAGCAATGTATAGGAAAGACCGCCTCTCCTACACTCGACCGGGATTCAAACACCGATCACCCTGTTCAATCTCTTCCAAGAATGATGCCTTAGGCCATTCAACTACCAAAGAAGGTTCACAGCCATGTTGCCATGTTGCCATGTTGCCTAAAATGCAAAGATAATAAATAATAAGTAGCTTATACTGTTTGTGTTGGATGCGTGTCAAAATCATTGAAGTAATCAAACATTTTATTAATTTATCAGAGTGAGATTCCCCAGTAATAATATATTTTCGAAGAAGGATGCCGTGCCTGAAAATGAGTGACCCTAATATTTCCATTTTAGGGGTGTGGGGTGCAAGGGGGAGGCTTTAATACGATATACTGTTCGTCCCCCTTACCCCCCACCCTAAATTACATTTCTGATTAAGCCACTGGACTGATTACTCCGTATGTTGAAGAGAAATACTCCATTAAACAAATACAACCGTACAAGAATAATTCAGGATGATTTGTAACGTAATTGACTGTGCGCTAAAAACTTCCCGAGATTAATTTTATATGATCGTTATTTTGCTTCTTCTCTCGCTTCGCGCTAATCACGGAGAGACAATGCGCCAGAATTATTGAGACGGAAAAGGCTAGATTTCATTTTCCGAGGGAAGAAGAAAGTTTTATTAGACTCGCACATTTCTATCGCGGGCTGTTTCTTTGAGCGTGGTCATTTAATTTTAGGAGATGATATACAAATGTACGAGTTAATCAACGATTTAATAATGAGTTAGATGGGATAGTGCGTGAAATGGCATGATGAGTGAAATGGAATAATAGGCGTGCTCATGATAGCACAACAATCGAAACAAAATTTGTTCATTCAAGTTGTGTGGTCGTGTTTGAATGGTCTGGAATATAGTTCATAAAAGCTCTTAAACTTGTTTTTATTGCCAACTTGGCTAGATATGGATTTGTTCCACGCAAAATTTGGCTACTCTGGCTCCTAAATAGGTACTTTTCAATAAAGCAATAGGCTGTTGATATATGTTGTTTAAATGACTAAGTTTGATAAAATAGTCTTCGGTACGGTACACTAGAGCGGAAAAAGTGGAGTCCGTGGGCCCCCAAGGGGTCCCCGAGGCTCGTCCAGGGGATTCGCGAGATATTTCAGGGAATCTGTGACATCCCTTTATATATTATAAAATTTAATATAAAGGATAAAGCGCTGGTATATACTAAAAACAATGGAGACGCCTTCCCATATTAATAACCCAGTGACCCGCCTCGGTGGCGTAGTTGGCTAACGCGCTTGTCGTGTTGAGCTCGACTGCTGAGGACGGGGAGATCGAGGTTCGAATCTCGGTCGGGTGAACTGGGGTGGTTTTTCCTAAATGGTTTTCCACTCTCCCTCCACGCAAATGCGGGTTCACTTCCTCTAATTCANTAAATGGTTTTCCACTCTCCCTCCACGCAAATGCGGGTTCACTTCCTATAATTTGACCTTCCCAATTCTAATCCATTTGCGTAATTAGTACTTAAAGCGTATAACCCGAACGGGTAGTAAGACGCGGTGCTAAATATTATTATTATTATTATTATTAATAACCCAGTGACTAAGAAGTTTGAACACCACTGCACTAGAGAGTTTAGTGCGACAGTCTGTCAAAAAAACTCTCGAATTTGAGTCGAAATGTAAACATTGATATATATTTATCATTCAAGATCACTTTAAATATAGTTCTAATTTACTACAAATTAAAGGTATAATTACCTCGAAAACTAGGTTGTCCTCATGTGTGATTAATTAGGGCATATGAATGTGTTTTCCTGAACAACATACAGTTTTGGTCGTTCCTCGCGGTTCGTTTGGCTGCGACCAGTTTGTTTCATGTCCGAGTTGTAATTTGGAAACTGTTGTTGATTTGTTCCTCCCTTCACTCCAGATTAAACGCACAATGATTGTAATTAGTTTACAATAGCGTTTGTATCGGTTGTGTCTTGTTCGTGTCGTCAGTCAAACGTAATATCGGGAAGCTGTCAGCTTTAGAGCTTGAATGGACAATTCGTAATTTCTCGGGAAGTATTGTTTTATCTTTTATTAGTACATTCAACACAGTGGTTTTTTTTTTGTCTCAATGCTACGTGGCTTACCACCCGTCAGGACTATATCATAATTATACTGCGAGGATAAGGATTAGGAAGCTAGAAAATATAGGAAATATACCCGCATTTGTGTGTGAGGCAAGCGTGAAACAATTTGGAAAATTAAATACTTAATTATCCCCATCCAGGATTCGATCCCTGACCTCCCCATAAATATAAATACAGTATGCTGTGAGCTTGACGCATTAGACCTCGTAACCACTGGTGTGCGTTTAAGAGAGTTGGTCTACGTAATCAAAATTAATCTTGACACAGAGGACGAATGTTAAGGAAATACACCAACATTCGCCGGTAAAGAGGATGAGAAACCACATTGCTCAAGATCCACTTGGATGTACTTACCTGCAGCGGTGGCAGAGTGGTATAAGACGTTGGACTCTCCCACGAACAAATAAACAACAGTTTCCCAGTTAAAGCTCGGACTTGAAACAAACTTGCCGCAGCCAAACGAACCGCGAGGGGTGGCCAAACGTTGATCTGGGTTAGGAACACACATTCATTTGTCGAGGAGTTTGGGGCTCGAATTTCAATTCGACAATATATTTTCACAGTGGTTTTCCATTCTCTCTCCATGATAATGGATGAATTTCATGTAAGTGTCCTTCCTCACATGTACTCAATTAGGGTAATGGGTAGCAGAACAGAAATAGCCATGTGTTGGTCGTACAACGTAATAACAAATAAAAATTGAAAAATTAGACCTTTCGAATATTGATGGTAAATAATATGATATCCAAGCATAACATAAAATACAATTTAATGTGAATGTATTACGGGCGTTCCTGTTAAGCAACGGTACAATAAACATACTAAGGTCCTCCGTCATCAGACAACTAGAAGAGTTCCCAGATCTAGATCTCCACTTTGTAAAGGGGAAGGACCCACTCTTTATGTGATTGTTTGATTGTCCGTCCGTCCGTCTTCTGTTGAGCATTGTCAAGACATTCTTTTGTTTTACAAGAGCAGCCATTAGTAGGAGCGAATATACTCGAGTGACCATTCTGAATATGAATACATTCAAATATCTACAACACCCCCTACATACCTGATGGAAAACAATCATTGTATGAACATGTCGGACATCGTTGAAATATTGTCATTGTTTTCCAACAGAAGAATAACTATTGTTCGTTCAAAACTTCGTATAAAACGTTAGTACACGTGTTTAAAAAAAAATTATTGTTAGACAACTCCCTTGTCCCTCTGATGAAAACTATTCCAACAAGGTCTTTACAGTTTACCGACGATGTTTTTATAAAAGATTAAACGTTTACTTTCATATTCCAAAATGTTTATGCTAATTCTATTTAAATCGTTAGTTTTCTTCTAAAAATGTGTCAAGATACAACACCACACATTTTTTAAATAAAACTATAGGGACTAATATTTACTACCAAAAATGTACTTGAGTTATTTACAATGACACATTTTTTAAGGGTTGAAACGAAACCCTTGGAATGACAACGACTTTCCCTTGTTTTTAAATCACCTACAACAGAAAAAAAAATTGTAGTTTTTCCTGCACATTACCGGAAACGGAAATGGGCTATATATATCTTTCGTCATCTAAAAAAAAAAAGTAACCCTTTTAAAACACTCACTTGTTTTCTGCTCATAAATTTATATTCGATACGCTACGCAACAGTTTTAATGTAGGGAGTCTCCCAGTAAGTTCCCATATTTTTATAACACACACATTGCCGGCACAGAACAGAAGGGCTTTGTGCCAAAACCAGTCATGCTCATAGAAGCCAATTTACTGCATTAAAAAAACTAATAATGTTTTAAGCGCGTTGATTTTTTTTAGCGCCAAGTTCAACAGAGGCAATTAAAGACTAGTCAAATTGGATAGGGTTGATAAGGGTATTTAAGAATAAACGCACCCGCATTTACTTGGAATTATGTTTTACCATTCAGATATAAATAGATACAAACCCAAAATTACTCAGCCGGATTTTGAACCCGAATCATGATTTCAGGCAAGACAAAGTCACTAATTGAAAACTCAACCACAATAACTGGTGGTTCTAATTCGCTATTAAATTGAAATATTTGTATATGAATATTCAAAGTAATAGTTACTTTCAAACCCGATTGGCAGAATGAAAACAAAAATCCTAAATACTTTCGAGTTTTTCAACGATTTATCAAATGTATTGAATAAATTAAGAGTTGTATTTATATTAAAGAGAAATACATCGATAACAAATAAAACAACTACAGAATAGTATCCACGATGAAAAGAGATCTTGTCATATTTAACAATATAAACCCCTTAGATCCAAAGAGATCTTGTCATATTTAACAATATAAACCCCTTAGATCCAAAGAGATTTTGTCATATTTAACAATATAAACCCCTTAGATCCAAAGAGATCTTGTCATATTTAACAATATGAGCCCATTAGATCCAAAGAGATTTTGTCATATTTAATTATATAGCCCTTAAAATCCAAAGAGCTTTTATCAGAAAATAGCACTCATTCTAATATTTAAAATACAAAGCATACTAGGTTGTGCTAATTTTTAATAACTCATTATCTCGGGAGCTCTGAACACACGCACGCGCTCATCAGGTAATTACAAACAACTCGTACAAGGCGGACATACAAAGCTATTAATCTATTAAACATTCTGGTTATAATTCAAATCAAGTGTATCCATCCCTTCCAAATGATTGTTTTTCCAGTGAACCTTCTAATCACTCCTCTTGTGCGATACTCATGGATGTTCCCAGCTCTCTTAAATAAATTGATTGCTACCCCTCGAGTCAAAAGAGTGTCTCTGACCGGGCGCTAGCAGTTTTGTGGAGAAATGTTTAAGCGAAACAGCAGCAAATTGTGAAGCTGGTAATTGGAGACTTGTTCATTCAAAGAGAAGTGTTTCTTTGATTTGCAGCTCGCGTCATATTTACTACTTCATACCTTCTCTTTCAAGTAATGTATCTTGGGAAATAAATAACATATGTAACCGATCATATAGACTCAATCATTAAAGAAAAAAGTAGTGTGTTAACTCTGATATTGTATTATCAATTAATGTTGCCCTCTAAAAATGTTGGTGTCTCGTGTTTTGCTTCTTGTCCGGGCTATCCACATTTAGCTACGCAAATAAAATTTAAAGGAACTATACACGCACTTGCGTGGAGGGAGACTGAGAAACAATTTCAGGTAAAAAACACCCTTAATACACCCGATCGAGATTCGAACCCTGACCTCGCTATCGTTGGGATGATTGTGCCTTAAAACCATGCAACCATCAATGCGGTAAATAAAATCTAGATTTTTATTCACGAAAAGTTAAGACTAGCTAATTTTCAACGTTAAACTATAAATGACGCAGTTGTGGTAATAAACAAAGTCAGCTTCCCTCGTGTAAATAAAGTAATTTATTATCAACGTAACAAAACACTATTATAGGATAGTTGATTATTGTTTCAGTGGTTTGAAAGTTTCAGAACTGACAATACCATAAGACATATTAAATACCGAAGTGTTAAGACAATAATCCTTTCAACGGGCGGTAGGCACCTTTTGCTAAAGCTTTGTTCATATCCTTTTTTGGTGACCTTAAAAAAATACCCCCTTGTTTATTGAAAAATCTTAGTAAACTTATACACACACTAAAGTTGTTGCTTGTATCAATGAGTACTCAGACTAAACGCCAAGCTCATTTGGTATGGATTTCGTGTAGCGGTGAGATCGAGGTTCGAATCCCAACCGGATGCACACAAGTTTATATTTTTATTCATGGTTTCTCACTCCACCTCCACGCAAATGCTGGTTCACCCACCTAAATTCTAAATTCCTTATTCCTACCCAATTAGTGAAAATAAAAGCAGAAAGGAGGAATGGGGGTGATAAATATTTGATAACCAAGAGGAGTAGAAATTGTTTTCCAACAAAAATAAATGTTTCTAATAATTCCAAAGTGAGTTTAAAATAAAGCCCTTGAGGTGATGATGGATGTAATCATTGCACCTGGCAAGTGTGAGAGGATGGAAGAGAAGTGATGGACAGAGATAGGGGGGTAAAATCGACGGAGAGAGAGAGAAGTGATTGACAGAGGACGAGGGAGAGAGATATAAAGCCAAGAAGATAGAAGCGACGGACAGACGAAGAGAGAGGAGTGATTACCAACAGTAGCCGAGCAGTTAGTTACCCGACAATTAGGGTGAGAGCTTATAACGGGTGGGCGGGGTCCCCCGGGGCGAAACAAACAATTCGTAAACTGGTGGGTGCTCTGGGCACGTGTGAAGGAGGGAAAGGAGGACCTTGTCATGCATCCACATGGTCCACAGTTCGATGCCCTGCGAGTCAGAGATAGGTTGTGTCAATGATAAGACTGTCAGCCTAGGATACTTTGTGAAGTCGCCATGTCTCGGTCTATTATTCATATTAGACTACGTCATTGGTCAGTGAGTAGCTGATTTGGTTGACACTGGCCGTGTGGTCTTCACTCGAGAGTGAGTTAAGTACAAACCTTTATCTAAATATTAACATATTAAGAACATGTGTGTGCCTACATAGGCCTACTATATAAATTGACCCGGTATGAATAAATAAGAAGAAAGCTTACCAAGAGCCTAGAAATATTGAAGTAATATTTTACAATACCTATGTGAAGTAATTTATACAGACATTGAGTAAATATGTTCTTATTGAAATCGCCTTTTTTTGTTTATTGATAAAATTTCCCCAATATTTTATATAATATGTGTGTTTTAAATGATAATACGCACCTTTAATAAACCCCCTTTCTTTGTCATTTTGTATTCCAAATTAATTATTTTCGTTCATGTGTGGTTTTCAAATAAACGAATTAAAGCCCAATTTTCATAGGAAGTATCTTTTAGAAACACAAACATGCTTATATTGTTATTGTGGCCAACATTGATAATCTTTTACTGTATTATTATAGCTTTTTCGTATTTATTGATACTATCTATCAAAAGCGATAGCTGCAGCTCGCATGACTTGAAGTATGGATACATGAACGTAGATCTAGTAACATACCTGTCATCTAGGCCCTTCTTAAGAACTGGTCACCTGACCACAGCTGTGGATTCCTGTTGATGAGGTGCGCTACCAGAACATTGTATTTAAACTACTGGTATAATCAATATCCGTGTGTAGGTCGTATCAACACATTGATAAACTGGCTGTATCAGAGCTCGCTTGGAATGGATAGTACTGCTGTGTGGAAGATAGTGGAGGAGTCGTTCTTGGATATTGATAGCCTGAGTAGCTCAGGAGGATACCAGTGACACGATTGAATAAAGAGGTCTTAAACCTACTTTTAACGACCTTGCTATGAGACTTTGCTTCAGTGTATTCATATTAGGCTTAATTTTGTTGTTGGAATAATTAGTCCTTTCTTGACTAACGACCTTTGTTCTAAATTAAACATTTTGGAGAGTGGGGAAGCCTTCTCCAATATGTTAATTTGTATATAAAAATAATACCAGATTGAGTAAGTTTTAGTGATTCTTTAATAAATACGTGAAAGCTGTTTTTTTTATAAAAATGAAACTGTTAGAAGAACAACTAAAGTTTGTTAATCTATAGCGTACAAATTATTTCCCAACAAATATTAAAACCAAATCTAGGCTATTTTGAATGCCTTTCAACAAAGTATATATGATATTCGTTTGATGCCGATGTCACCAAGGGTGGGCAGTACGGTGATGCCTGTAAAACCCACAAATATAATGATTACTCTTTTAGGCCACCTTGTGCCACGGGCCTGTTGCTCGCCACGAGCCATTTCCGGTTCGTGTTGTCAACCACGTGTTCGTGTTGTCTGAGCCACCTCGAGGGGGCTATTAACTGCGGACAACAATCCTCAAAATACTGGGGATCATGTCCTCTGGTGATAGGGTCTTGTTCGCTGGATCACCAATATATCCTGCCAATGATATTGCAGTATCTACATTATTGAATCCTTTTTCAATATTTATGCAAGGATTTATATTCACGAATCCTGTCAATGTTTATTTAAGGATCTATGTTACATTGTAACAACATTACTTCTTTTATCTTTAGTAGTTTTTCTAAACCTATTTTTTTTTAAATCGTCTACAGCTCAAGTTATTTGATTTATTCATTTAATAAGAATCTTCCACTCTGGATGTAGATTAAAAAAAAGTCCGTGATAGTAAATGTCCATCGATAATAGGAAACATGGGTGACCTGGTGGTCTAGGGGCTGGCGGCCGGGGTTCAATCCTCGGTCCCGGCACAGATTTATCTGATTACCAAACCCTTCCTTCACCTCTGACAAGAAATCTTGTGAACTCACAATCACCCTATCATTACACATTAGCGTAAGTGCGTATAACCCGAACGGGTAGTAAGACGCGGTGCTAATAATAATAATAATAGGAAACAAGAAAAATATAAATTTGAAATTCAAGTCAATGCTGCCCGGGTGCAAATAGTGAGTGAGAAGAAAAGAAGTGTTCAGGTAAACTAGAGGCCCTCACAGGGTGAATCACTAATTTTCTTCCCTCTCTTTCTATTAATACTAAGTGTGCTTTTACTTAAAAGGCTTAAGTGCGTCAAGTTAAGATGCAACCCGGTTTGAAAAAGAGAATCGGAATCACTATCATCAAGTGCTTACGAAAATTAATTGAATTAAAGTGGCAGATCTTGTTTTATATTATTACTTGACGGTTGTTTTGTGTTCCCCATCCTACCCCCCAACCTAAGACATGTCTCATTACCACCTCTTTTCACGTCCGGGTTATCCCTATCCAAGAATTTTAATTCAATGGTTTTAGTAAATATCTAGTAGTAGTGATTTTTGCAATTTTTTTAAACGTATCTAAAATAAGTTCAGATAAGTTCACGCTTTAGCTTAGCACAAGCAGTTATGCACAATACTTTCGTCAACAGGAAATCGGTGGTTATTAAAATGTATTAATTATCTTTATGTTGTAATAGCCAACTCTTATAACCGTGGGAGGAAGACTGGCAATAACAAAAGCTAATTTAGTTGTATTTTCTCGCTGTGTTGCGATGTCTCCCAAAGTAATGGCAGAATGGCCGACTAATGAAGGAACCATTATTTGTCAAAATAATGTTATGTCATTGTCATTTATTATACTAAATGGAAGTTAATGATGGCATTTTTGTCGTGTGTTGTTTTTTGCTCGTGCCACTTATTTTGTTGTTTGAAATTACATTTCTGTTCTCTTAACTTTTTGTAAAGTGTCATCACTTGAACTTAGTGTTAGCACAGAAACCGTCAAGTAACAGCCACTGAGGGGAGAAGGCTGTAGTCACTCTAGCACTCACATTTGTACGTCAATCTAAAGTGTTTAATTAGGTTATTTGGATAGTTAAGGTGGGGTGGAAGGGGACGCAAGAAAAGGCCAGTATTTTTGCAGTTTTTATAGCAAAACTTTTTTGACTCAAGTAAATAAAATATTGCTCCAGTACAAACATATAGTTTAATTTTCTTCACATTCTAATATCAACAGTTCTTGAATATCTGTCAAAGGTGTTCTGTAATTTTACAACTTTTTCTCTTCATTAAAAAAGTTTGTCATCTAATGTCGCTATGCTCATGACGGATATTCAACAACTGTTGATATCACCACGTGGAGAAAATTATACTCTACGTCTCTACTGGAGGTATTTTATTTATTTTGGCCAAAAAAAGTTTTGCTATAAAAACAAAAAAAACACTTGCCTTTTCTCGAGTCCTCTTTCCATCCCACCCTAAAAAGTACAGGTACACATTATGCAGTTTATCAATTGTTTCTGAGGAAAAGGGGATGGAAGGGCGCCGCTTCGTACCACCCGTTATGGTCTACCTTTGTTATTATGGGTTAGGGGTGAGGAAGGTAGAATTTAGAGAAAATTGCCCAACATTCGTGTGAAGGTAATTTGGGAAGCCATTCATGAAAAAAGTACCTTAATACACCCGGGACTCAATCCTCAAACGAACTGCACTACCGGAAAACTAGACTAGGTTGACGCCTTGTCCACATGCCCACCGATACAAAATGTTATTCATACATAAATTGTATATTTTTACTTACATACAGAATATACTACTTACATTTCCATTCATTGATTACACAAATGCACACGCGAGCGCTGTACCGCCAACATTGCTCGCGTTCTAGGCGTGCGTTGAAGTCTCCAGCCGATATTTCGCAGTCTTTTGCGTGCGCCCATCAAGCTACTAGCAGCGCGCAACGCTTCTTGCTCTAAACAGCATCTCTGTGACCACGTAGAGCAATGTTTACTGAGCATAAACATCATGGGCTCGGCTGTGGGCTAGATCAAGTACTACACCTTCAACGCTCTGAGAGAGTTTGGTTTGAATCCCGGTGGGGTCAAAGTATATTGGTCATCACTCAGTATGAGATCAGCTAAGTGTGCTTTCTAGAGCTACATCAACTCTTTGTGCTAAGGACGAACTTGTAATTTTTTCATCTGCTTTGATTAAACATTAATTTGAAGTTAATTTTTTTATCACACGCATCATTAAATTACTAAACTGTTTTTTATAATGATGTTGAAATATTTCATCTCATTCTTTGGGAGTGATATAATACGCCCGATAATAAATATGGTATTATCAAACACTATTCTCTAAATTGTATCCAAATCGAACTGTTTTGTCTGCTTCTTGTGGTATTTTATTTGTAGGTAACACGATTTAAAACACTTATGTTTAGTCGATGGTTTACGTTCGTTATAAAATCCTAAGCTATCTTTTCAGAATTTGGAGATACCGCAATTTAGAAAGAGACAGTAAACAATAACAGTAGTCCCAGAAGAACAACTAGATTATTAAAAGCACAGTGGGTTTAATTATCACTTTAATTCTAAGGCAAGTGTTTGTTTGGGTTGTGTCACCCTAGTGTTAAATTATCTTCATTTAAAAGAAATGGCAAATTAATATATTATTTCGCGTGCTCAATTAAAGAAGTCAGGAGCCATAACCGCGACACGAGAATAACCGTCAAGCGCTAATGTTCGTCACAGCGTCTTGATTGCGTCGCTTTCCGACAGTACTTTCATTTGACTGGGAGTTGCTTTCCCGACTCTCCTGACACGATATGACCACCGTTACACGATGCTCTCCTTTCAAATGAGGGCTCCCTTTAGTCTCTCTTTGATGAAACACTTTGAGTAGGAGTGTATACAATTATACTAAAGTCTGTTCTAATTACTTTGAACACAAAGGTTACAATCGGCCTAGTCCAAGGGGGAAGGATGAAGAAGGTCGTTAGAAGGAAGTGCTTCTGTATCAGCCTGGAGAGAGTAAGGGAATACCAAAGGGATAAAGCAAGTCATCTCCCAGTCCAAACTACAAACATTTGAACCATGTAGGCTCTACTTATATGCCTGACGCCTTAGACCACGAGATCATGGGTTTTATTGTGTGAAACGAACTATAGCAGGATTCTGCTAGTAAGAACCTTTACGATCCATACGATCAAAACTGATAACATTTTACTAAACTATAATTGTTAATTTATGTATTGATAATATAGGATCTATATATATATATATATATCGAAAGTGACAGCTTCTTAAGATCACATGCCTTGACGTATGAATATGTGAGCGTATATGTTCTAAATGATATCTCATCTTTCCCTCCATGCAAATCGGGATGCACTTCCTCCAAATCCTCCCTCCCTGCTCCACATTGCAGATAGCGCGGAGGAGCGTGAAAATGTCGTCACCTGGTTAAACAGGGTCTATTTCCTTGAGACTTTCCACTTGTTAACGAGTGGAATGTCCTTTTGACGGTAACTCGTACCTAGTCTTGTCATAGGTGAAACCTGTAACTGTGCCCCAGTTGACACACGACTGCTTCGTGTGTTCTGTGTCACAATCTCTCTTTGGTTCCACATGTAGGTTACACCATGTGTGTCGTGTGTGTGTGTGTTGGGATGTGACTAAAGTGTCCCACGAAGTTGTTTTAGTCTCTTAGGAAAAAAAGATAAAATATATAAGTTTTGTATTATATAAACCAAAGAAATCTAGCTAACGGTTAACAATATTAACGTTTTAATCCTTAGTAAATGTATATATCAATATCAATTTAATAACTAAATTTGGTCAGCCTAGGTGCTCTTGGGGTAAAGTGCTTACCTAAAGACCAGACGTCCATGGGTTAAAATCCAGTCGAGGTCAACGAATTTTTTTTTATCGATTCAAATTCATATTACAACTTCTTTCAGGGGGGGGGGGGNNNNGGGGGGGGGGAGTAAAGTCATCGATCCTATATCGATTGTGGCATGTTAAAGAACCCTGGAAGGTATACGTGAAAATGCCTTTCCTGCGTAACAATTGTTGGGTCCTTTCGCACTCGCTCATAGAAATTCAACCACACTTCCTGAACTCCCCAGATGGAGCAGGCAGCACTAACCAACCGAATGGCTGAGTGCATGTCCCGCTCCAGATGTACAGGAATCACCTCGCACCCAACTTTCTGATTGTTGACATTAAGAATAAGAATAAAATATATACAGTTACTTTATTACGTTAATCTCAATGTTACCCTGTGTTGCTTTAATTAGATTGTGACCCGCCTAGGTGGCGTAGCTATCTAAAGCGCTAGTCGTGTTGAGCTAGACTTCCAAGGACGAGGTTCAAATCTCGGTAGGATGAACTGGGGGAGAGGGTTCCCAAATGGTTTTCCACTCCACGCAAATGTGGGTTCACATCCTCTAAATTCAACCTTCCCAATTCCTAGCCTATTAGCGTAGTTAGTACTTACCGTACAACCCGAACGGATAGGATAGTAAGACGTGGTGCTAAATAAATAAATATGAAATATTCTGTTTAACTCTCTTTATAAAATAATTCAATCCACAAACACTAATATTAATAGTAGCCTACATGAGTTTATACCATACATTCCACGCCAGTACTGGCAACATATAATTAACAAATACCCCAGTGCCAGACAAGCACTGAGATGCCGTCAGATAAATCACTTACGGTTAGCAGGAAAATGGTTGTTTAGTCCACGGCAGTCAATGTGTTTAGCATTATTATATTTATTACTTAGGAAATTAAATGGTGCACAGTTATTATCTTTCCTTTATAGTCGATTGTTTTGAAAAATGGAGATTTTAACTCGCGAAATATCTACCACCAGTAGCTTATAGAGCATTCTCCCTCAAAGTGTTCCCAATAGTGGACCACTTGATGTGTTCGATCCAATAACGGACCACTTGAAGCGAACCACTTGATGTGTTCGATCCAATAGCGGACCACTTGAAGCGAACCACTTGATGTGTTAGATCCAATAACTGACCACCCACCTTATTATACAGTACTACTTCCTATCAATCGATGAAGCTAGACAATTCCTAACGAAAGTGTTTGTCGAGCAGTAAAGACAGCATATTTATATAAATTTGTTTCATATACACATTTTACAGTACAATTTTCATAGGAAGAGCCTTATGACAGCGAGAAACGATAATGAATCTACAGTCAAGTCACATGATGTCACATTTGATATATATTACTAAGAAAAAATAACACTAAGTTAGCCTGTCAATATTGTACTTTCCACTGTTTTTACTTTCTAATAAAGAGAAAAAATATTGTAGCTGGGCAAATTTTTGACCTCTGAATTATGATGAATCTTCTCGTTTTAAATGCGTCATAACAAAAAAAAGAAATATTGTCTGTCCTCGGGGTGTTGTTTTGATTTTGATTGACGTCCTCAAATAAATAATAGTTTAACGTTGGGTAGTTTTGAAAAATTGACATAACGATTTTATTTAAAATGGTTATCTGTGAATTATAATTATACTTGATAGTATAATAAAGATCATTAAAGTTAGATTACTGATTTTTGAAAATTTTATATAAAACTTTAATATATTATTTTATAAAACAAATATGATTTGTCATTTTAGTTTGGTCACATGTGCGAACCACAGTTTGAGAACCACAGTTCTAGAGAGAATTGGTCAACAAAGTTCGAATCCCGGCTAGATTCATCAGCCCCTGCAATTAAAAGATGCTTCAACTACTATAATGTTTAAAAAAAACTACAATTTAACTCTTATTTTCAGGTTTAGCTCTTAATTGGCCTAACGTCTTTTTTTAAAAAGGATAGTTGTTAACTGATCCCACCCACAGGAATGTAAGCTTATCATGGTCTATTGACAGACTAATTATAGGAGCACTCTTAGGCGGCCAATTAGACCCATTTCTACATAGCCATTCATTTAATTACATTATTAGAGCAATTAAGAAAGTTGTGCGTCCAGAGAGAGACACGAGTATTTGTGTAAACAACTCAAAGCTCTTAATAATGTTGGGTTTTAAAGGATTTGATTTAAGTTCTGATATTTTGGAGGGTCCAGTCTAATACAAAGAAAATTACAGTGTTATTTGTTTTGATTTTATTGTAGGAACGACGAATAAGTAAAATAATTGACCCATTTTTAACTCTATGTTTATGAAATATTATCTTGGTTACAATCAATAGTATGCGTTAAAATAATAAATATTTACTACAAAGAACGCATTATATATTCAGAAAACATTTACAGCTATCCACTTCTTCCGCCATGTTGTATTTAATCAAGGGCACAGAATATGCAAGAAGAGTTTTAAGGAATTTCTCCCGTATTAGTTTAGATAGTGGAAGACAAAACAATATAATCATTTATTGCTCCACGTCTTACTACACGTTCCGGTTGTTATCATTTAACTACACTGACGGGGTAGGTATAAATAAAGTAGAATTGTAGGAAATGTACCCGCATTTGCGATGCGTTAGGGTGAGAAACATTTAGAGAGGAAACATCTACATAGCCATATTGAAGAGGTTTACGATTAAATTACATGGTCATCGATGCATCTAAAACAATATTAAAACAAGAATATGCCTCCTTCTCTCCTCTTATACACCCTGGCCATGACTCAAGTCGAGTCCGGACCTCCCAGCTCAGACCTGAGCAGGCACTCAACCTGCTGGCAGGCTGGCTATGCTACAACATTTAGGCCTACTTGTTTAAAATGTGTATTAACAATACTAGTTATTGTGGCGAGTCTCACTCTAAACACTTCCATGTTTGAAATATTTTTGTTTGATTAATGAACCGGAATAATTTGGGCGGCGTCTAGTTCCTTTTAGTTTTTTTTTTGTACTTTTTTAATAATTAGAATGCTTTTATAGCAAAATACAAATTAATGTTTTGTTAAACCTAGAGCTAAGTTATTAGTTTTTTTTGTCACCCCCATATTTTATCTCTCTTTTTATTTATTTCCTTGAATAACACATTAAATTAATTAAAGTTTGGACGGCGAAAAAAGTTTATTCTTAAATTTACCGTTTATATTCGTTGTAGATAAATATGTTTTAATGTTGTGGCACTATTTAGAACAAAGGTCTTCAACTGGTGCGGCCGAAGGGAGCGCGAATAATTTTACAGTTTTTAAAGCATTACATTTTTTGGCCAAAATAAATCAAATATTTTTCCAGTGGCAACTTAGAGTTTAGTTTTATGCACATGCTGATATCAACAGATCTTGAATATCTGTCAAGAGTGTCCTGGAATTTTGTCAAAACCATTTCTCTTTATTTAAAAAGTTTTGACAAAATTCCAGGACACCCTTGACAGATATTCAAGATCTGTAGATATCAGCATTTGCAGAAAACTAAACTTTATGTTGCTACTGGAGAAATAACTGATTTATTTTGGCCAAAAAAATGTAAAGCTATAAAAACTGTAAAAATACTCGCGCTCTCTTCTGCCGCACCTTAAGGTCCAAGGGCCAAAATTTCTGTCTCCTATTGGCTCGCGGGCCTCAATACTGTACCCAAAATATCAGGATTGAACACTTAATATTAGGGCTGTCAAACTAAATTCCTTGATACCGCGATTCTTACTGGTATCGAAAGAATCGAGAATCGATCTTAATATTACGATTCTCGCTAGATCGATTCATAGCTCTCTCAATAACCTGCCAACTAAACAAAACGCTAACACTCAACATAGGTGGTAATTGATTATCTCTCATATTAAAATGGCCTCTCACCTGTAATTATATTCTATGTCGCTTTTAAATCTTTAATGTTTTATTTGGCTCTTTGAATAAGACATCTTTAAATAAATATAGTACAAAAATTGACGTAGTTAACAAAAATAGAGCAAAAAAAGTAATATTTATTTTAATTCAATAGATTTAGAGTGTAGTTCGATATATTGAATATATCGATATATCGTTGCCAAAACTTCATCACTAATTTCTGGCAAGCTAGCGTGCGTAGGATCAGTTATGGCGGACGACTTTTAAATTTTTGTAACGTGTGAAATGTGTTCTTTCCGTTATAAAATACGCAATTCATTGTATTAATTTCGAGTTTATTTGAATTTTTTGTTTTGATTTTCAGCTTTGAAGATTTTTAATGCGTTTATTAAATATCTATAAGATTGTGAGATTGAAGTTTCAAGCGACCATGTGTTGTGATGGTCGAGTCCAAGTTTCGCATTGAGGGGGGAATAGGGTATCAGGCATGTTAGCTTTTCTATACAATAATGCTTGGAAAAATAATGAAAAAGGAAATGTTCAAGAATCAGAATCGAGAAAAACAGGTATCGTGACATCACTACAATATGTTATATTTCTTTTGTCGTGCCAAGTGTCTCAGCAGTGATGAGTGGACACGAACACTCCCGACTATGTTCGAACACACTCGAAATAGTACTATCTCCATTATCTAGTAGACGAGTCGATTGCCGGTTCAAGGGAAATTTGTATGAAAAAAAGTAATATTTCTCTTCGCGTTTAAAGCAAAAATGATTAATAAAATAAATACATATTTTAAATTATTTTCTATTTAATCATGCAAAATATAAATCTTTAAATAAATATAATTCTTTTCCCTTGAGGTATTTTTTATATGAACTGATGGGCCGCAAAAAAATATTACAGTGGGCTGCAAGTGGCCCACGTGCCGTGGGTTGAAAGCCCCTATTTTTAGAATATATATTACGAAGGATTTTGTAGCACTTTAGATATTTTGTTAAGAATATTATCATATTTGGCAAAGGGCTTCGTATTTGTTGTTTGGTATGAATTTCATTATTTAGAATTACTTAAATATGTTGAATTGTTACTACTGAACTATTTGTAAACTTTTAGGAATCATTAGTATCTTAAATTTCCCCTCCTCAACTTGTTATGTAGGTTGTATAGTTTGTCGATACTCTTATTAAAATGTTGAAGGGCTTAGTCCAAATGAAAGAGAAGCGTCTTAAAGTCTATTACGGACGCAATAAAATGGACCAGTGGAGAAGGCAATGAAAGTCTTGGGGAACGGACCGAGAAGGGAAAGATCGAAATAAATTAACCAAGTCCTAAACAGCGAATATAATTAAATACATTGAGTTGAAGGGGAGAGGAATTAGGGGAAGTGGGTAGAGTGGGGGGTCATAACAATAACAAGGATGGAGAGCTAGTTTCGGTAACAATGGTACAACAAACATTCTGTGTCTGATGATTACATCTCAGCTTTGAACGTGATACCATTGATTGAAAGTACTAGAGCATGGAACTGAGGCATTTAGTAGCTTGAATACTAGGCAGGAGGCTTTTAGTAGCTTGAATACTAGGCAGGAGGCATTTAGTAGCTTGAATACTAGGTCAAGAGGCATTTAGTAGCTTGAATACTAGGTCAAGAGGCATTTAGTAGCTTGAATACTAGGTCAAGAGGCATTTAGTAGCTTGAATACTAGGTCAAGAGGCATTTAGTAGCTTGAATACTAGGTCAAGAGGTATTTAGTAGCTTGAATACTTGGTCATGAGGCATTTAGTAGCTTGAATACTAGCTCAGGAGGCATTTAGTAGCTTTAATACTAGGCAGGAGGTATTTAGTTGCTTGAATACTAGGTCATGAGGCATTTAGTTGCTTGAATACTAGGTCATGAGGCATTTAGTAGCTTGAATGCTAGGTCAAGAGGCATTTAGTAGCTTGAATACTAGGTCAAGAGGTATTTAGTAGCTTTAATACTTGGTCATGAGGCATTTAGTAGCTTGAATGCTAGGTCAAGAGGCATTTAGTAGCTTGAATACTAGGCAGGAGGCATTTAGTAGCTTGAATACTAGGCAGGAGGCATTTAGTTGCTTGAATACTAGGTCAAGAGGCATTTAGTTGCTTGAATACTAGGTCATGAGGCATTTAGTTGCTTGAATACTAGAGTCATGAGGCATTTATTAGCTTGAATACTAGGTCAAGAGGCATTTAGTAGCTTGAATACTAGGTCAAGAGGCATTTAGTTGCTTGAATACTAGGTCATGAGGCATTTAGTTGCTTGAATACTAGGTCATGAGGCATTTAGTTGCTTGAATACTAGGTCAAGAGGCATTTAGTAGCTTGAATACTAGGTCAAGAGGCATTTAGTAGCTGAAGTACTAGATTATGGGGCATTCATTAGCGGGTGGTGCAAGGGCATTAATCGCCAAGCAAATAAATATAATAGAAATTTAGAAAATGAAAAACAAATAGAGAATTTAAAAACACTCAACACATATTCACAAACACTTAAATATTTTGTCTACTACTAGAGACTAAATAGAGTCTACTACTGGAGACTAAGTACTAGTCTACTACTGGAGATTCTACTACTGGAGACTAAGTAGCGTCAAATACTGTGCTAATCAATGCTGGTTGAAGTACAATCCTATCAATAATATGTTTATATTTAGTAAGAGCTGGTTCCTATCAGAATCCTCCTGTAACTTAACTGACATATCACAGTAAAAAGTGGAAGTGCAGGCTTCATGAGGCTCGCAATATTTGTTACCTGCCCCCTTCCCCCACGCCCCTCAAGGAGAGCATTGTAAATTACCGGCCCTAGTAACATAACACATTGCCCTCGCCTTTATCTAAAGCGTTCATCTTTTCTTACCTTGAATAAAAAATAATAATAAAAAAAATAAGAGAACATCACGCAGCGCGCAGTGTTATACTTCAGTGCACCTCGCATCTCAAAACCAGTACACTCGCTTCGGGAGAAAACTGGTAACTGGCTTGTATCGAGTGGGAACGACGACCACATATAGCTAACGATTAAGTTTTTTAATCTGGACAGAAATATTTTATTTTCTGATATTTTTATATTGGGTTTCTCTTTTAATGTCAGCGATGAGCAGTAAATAGTGAGTTTAATTTCCCATTTTAATTAGCTACAGTAAACAAGTATTGCAATCCACACTGTTGATCATTTTATCCCTTAACCCAATTCGAATCGAATCGAACCCTAGCATCTGGGGTGGCCTATGGGTACGGATACTGGATACCTTACAAAATAATATGACACACTAATGATTTATTTATCTTTTAAAACTGATTGATTTCTGAACATTTCTCTTTAGTAATACTTTATTTTATTTTTTGGGCTGTTTAATTGTACTTTCTAAATCGATTGATATCAGCACTCGACTTATAAACTAACTTAAATATAAAGCAGACACAACATCCAGCTCCCTACCCGTTAATTCAAAACTCTGAAAGGGGAACCCCACATTTCACCAATTTTAAATATTTCTGCATTGATGGGAATCGAACCCGGGACCCTTAAATTCAGAAGACAACACGCTACCGACCAGGCTGGGGTGTCGGACTTCGTAAAACTGATCCTAGATTAGCTTAATTGATATTAAATCAACTAATTACTTATACTTCTCTGACAAATTCTAGAAACTATCATCTATCATATCTAGTTTCATGTAAACATACGACATTATAGTTATGCTCTGCAACTGTCACTTTTGATAGGTTGTGTCATTTCGGACAACTGAAAGATGAAAATAAAGATTCTTGTCACTGTTATTTTTATTTTAATGTTTATTTTGAAAAAAGTAAAGATCTTAGTATGTACAGTACTTTATTGAGTACTAGCCTTTGCCCGCGGATTCGCTCGCATTAAACAAAACATCAACACATCAACAACTTCAAATGCTAGAAAAGAATGAAGTTTCAAGAGCAGTGTGCTATGTTCGTAAAGAAGAAACACGGACTCACCCCTCCTCCCCCTCCACACCTCAGCCAAAATGCCAGCCACGACGAATATTCACTGCTTACGCCCAGTTTTTCCGAGACTACTTTACTCGCTGATCAGCTTGATGGTAAATAGTTTACAACATAAGTAGTCCCATCTCGATACAATGAGTACTTTTTGAGTTTATTGAGAACAAACACTAAATCTAACGTACATACAGAATTTACAGTTTTATTACATGTATAGGCCTAAATAACGTGTAAATATGATAATTACTAGTGCGCATCTAACCAAACTAAAAACCTGTTTAGAGATCTTATCAGATTGCGCATATAATAAGGTTTATTTTAAAACACATTTTATTTCTGAACTTTTTTTTAATAGTGCGAGATAAGTAGGCTACTAGTTTTTCTTTTTCTTTTATTCAGGCATTTTACACCTTTATTCTCCTAAGTGACCGGGATTTTCTGAATAAAGTTCACTATAAGTCCTTAGTTTTGAATATTGCGTTGGTTTTATAAAGAGTTTGATAAATTGAAATATATTTAACATACTTGGCCAGACAAGAATTTAAACGCCAGACCTTTACTGGAATATGCAGGAACAAGACTCCAGAGCCACTAGTATATCCCCTCCCAAGACTCCAGAGTCACTAGTATATCCCCTCCCAAGACTCCAGAATCATCAGTATATCCCCTCCCAAGACTCCAGAGTCACTAGTATATCCCCTCCCAAGACTCCAGAGCCATCAGTATATCCCCTCCCAAGACTCCAGAGCCATCAGTATATCCTCTCCCAAGACTCCAGAGTCACCAGTATATCCCCTCCCAAGACATCCAGAGTCATCAGTATATCCCCTCCCAAGACTCCAGAGTCATCAGTATATCCCCTCCCAAGACTCCAGAGCCATCCGGCCATCCCCCACGTCATTGGCACGCTCCAGTGGCCGTAGTTTGCTATCGTGACCGTGGAGTCTTGGGAGTGCTACACCGAGTAGTTTGACATGAACACGTTCCCCGGGTTATAGTAGTGAGTGGAAAGGGTTTAAATCCTGTCATCTCTGATATCGGAAATACTCGACCACAATTCGAACACATACCCTTCTAGAGATATTCAGAATTGAAAGAAGGGTCTTATTGCGTTTAAAAACATGTAACAAATAATAATCATAATAATCATCGGTAGGCCTAAAGTTGTGGCTTAAGGCGGTATCACGAGATAAATTCTGTAATTCTCATTAGTACGGATGTAGGCCTAGTAACGGTATGAATGTAGTACCAGTACGGATGTAGTACCAGAACGTATGTATTATCGGTACGGTTGTATTATCGGTGCGGATGTATTATCGGTACGGATGTAGTACCCGTGCAGATGTACCAGTACTGATGTAGTATCGGTACGGATGTATTATTGATGTTGATGTATAGGTACGGATGTATTATTGGTGCTGATGTATCGGTACGGATGTATTATTGGTGCTGATGTACCGGTACGGATGTATTATTGATGCTGATGTAGTATCGGTACGGATGTATTATTGATGTTGATGTAGTATCGGTACGGATGTATTATTGATGCTGATGTAGTGCCGGTACGGATGTAGTATCGGTACGGATGTATTATTGATGCTGATGTATCGGTACGGATGTATTATTGATGCTGATGTATCGGTACGGATGTATTATTGATGCTGATGTAGTATCGGTACGGATGTATTATTGGTGCTGATGTATTGGTACGGATGTAGTACCAGTACGGATGTATTATTGATGCTGATGTATCGGTACGGATGTATTATTGATGCTGATGTAGTATCGGTACGGATGTATTATTGATGCTGATGTATCGGTACGGATGTATTATTGATGCTGATGTAGTACCGGTACGGATGTATTATTGATGCTGATGTAGTACCGGTACGGATGTATTATTGGTGCTGATGTAGTGCCGGTACGGATGTAGTATCGGTACGGATGTAGGCCTAGTATCAGTACGGACGCTAGTAGCGCAGTAAGAGTATTTTCTCCGAGCAAACAGTGAGCCAAGCTTCCCCCCTCTCCCTCCGGAACATCACGATGACGTCATGCGAGGCTGTTATATTGTTTCCGTCAGCCGAGCAGAAAGTCCTTGGTTCAGTACCAGACTCCGTAACACGCGACAGGGAGGAAGCGACAGCGATATGTTCACCACTAAACAGTTGTTTTTAACTGGTCTTAGGGAACAGAACATGGAGGGGGAATTATGAGGAAACCAACCGAAATTCCTAGAGATGGAAGATAGAAAACCATCGACCGTTGAATAAGGTTTATATTTTCTTATGTTTGGATTATTATTATCTAGTCCCACTACCTGCTCGGGGCTATACGCATATACTTGGACTAATGGAGTAAGGATGAGGAAGGTACAATTTATAGGAAGTGTACACATATTCGCGTGGAGAGAGTGGAAAAACTCATCCGGGATTTGAGCCGTGACCTCCACGGCCCCTGAAATCCAGAGTAGACTAGACAAGCCTTGCTCAGTGATGCGGGTAGTTGGTATCGGACAACCCTCCCCGGCTCGAGAATAACCACTCGACCCTAGTCTCAAGATAAGAACTCGAAGAGGTTTCGCCGGAGATTGATTTACTTCAACATGTCTCTGTACCCAACACGTGGTCGATTGCTTACGCCCCGGTGACGTAAATCCTGGTCATGAAGTCCTCAAATGTTTAGTCATTGAGGGCGGGGTTCGAGTCTTGTGCGATTGCCTTGCATTTACTCGAGCTTACAGTCCGCCCTAGTTTCATTGGGACGATTAAAGAGGAATTTAAAATGGATCAACTATTTTTTAAACTGAGAGAAGTTAGGACTTGACAATGATTGGGAAACTAGGCGGATAGATACACACAGTTTCAACCGAATGTAGATCACCCCTGTGCCGCATTAGCGAGATAACTTATTTTATGACCAGTAACGGCATTAGGTCCATTATTATTACATATGTAATGTATTTTGTGTTGTGTTCGATTACCGGTGAGTGCTATAATTTTAGCATGTAAAAGTTAAGACTGGCTCGCCAAGTGATAGATTAATTCATTGAGGTCTGGTTGGTGTGATTGCTGTAAATATAATAGGATTAGATGTTAATAGCTCTTAAAGGTGGATACATCAATTAATTAATATTAGTAAAAATCAAAAATAATGGTTGGCTACTGTAATTTTTTTCTATCTTCAAAATCCTCAAGATATACTCTTCATAATATAGGTTACAGGGACTTAAATCACTTCTAGCCTCCCCCTCTCTTCCCCCTCGTCCTCATCATTATCGGGATCTTTATTTTTGAACATCACGCCTTCTTGTTCCATCTTACTTTCCATTTTCATTCCTTTGTTCGCTGTCACTGAACCAGTTATATATATATATATATATATATATATATATATAAAACACCTGTAATATATATATATACTAGATAGCTGTTGCCCGCGGCTTTGCTCGCGTGGAAGTTGATTATATACAAATACGAAAATATACATATGTATTTACAGATTAATTTAAAATATTACGTTACGTTGATGNGTTTCTTTAAACGACATCATAAATTATGTGCATGCATAATCTAGTTCTTTTCACGAGCCGTGTCGTCTGCTGGAGAATACTACACACCGTTCTAAACATATCGTCTGTCTGGAGAATACTACACACCGTTCTAAACATATCGTCTGTCTGGAGAATACTACACACCGTTTCAAACATATCGTCTGTCTGGAGAATACTACACACCGTTCTAAACATATCTATTCTATGTTACCAAGTGTTATTAGAAGAAGAATTGAGTATTTGCGGTTTGGTAGTTATTTATGTTCAAGGGATAAAATGTTAGAAAACTTGTATATTAAACTTTCATCGTGATAGAAACACAGCTAACATGCAAATAGAAATTAAATTCGTAGTTAACGCATCAGTTCCAATATTGGTTCTTCCACAAGGGTGCCAGGCTGTCCATTTTACTATTAAAACAACAAATTATAATAATTTTGAACATTATTGTCAACTACATAGAAAAGCAAAGAAACAAAACTTTTAATAAAAATATCACTTTTGATATTTGTCATTTTTAACGGTTTCCTAATGAAATACACAAATGTATTACAACTTAATATACTGAATGATTAATTACATAATTAGAAATAGCTAATTGACTTTTCATTTCTCTCGCTCACCTCAAAAAGTTTTCTTTTTTTCTTTTTATTAGAAAATATAGCCGTTCATAAAGGACTTAGTTTGAAACCTAGCACTGAAATATTTTTTACAGAAGAAAGGGCTTCAATCGAATGTTTTTGCAACTCTTAGAAAAGTGTTGTTGTTCAGCTTTTTTGAAAACTTTTATAGTTTAAGTTGTTAATAACAAGCTCAAGAGCGCATTTAACAAAACTACGAAAAACACCCTCCTTAACAACATTCATGTTACCACACCTTCTTGCCTGAAGGTGTGGCTCTCTTGGTGACCACAACTTCTCGGCCGGGGTATAGTTCTCCAGGTGACCACAACCTCTCGCCCGGGGTATAGCTTTCCAAGTGACCACAACTCTCAACCGGGGTACAGTTCTCCAGGTGACCACAACCTCTCGCCCGGGGTCTAGTTCTCCAGGTGACCACAACATCTTGGTCAAGTGATTTAAGAGTTTGTAACTCTCTAAGCCCCCTGGTGCAATGAGCCACATATATCTTTAATGGACAAGACGTCACGTCCCCCGCTGCTCCACATCTGCTTCATCGGCTTGAACCCCAAAAAACATGAACTCATGTTGTGGTGATATCCTTCCTCCGGTTCATAAGTTAAAAGTAGTCTTACAGGAGTAAACAATAACCCCCAAAAATATACAGAGATAAAAACATTGGTGCAATCCTAAATTATTTGTAACAACTGCAGATATGATTTGATGGACGATTTGGCATATATTAATTATTATAAATTATACAAAAATAGTAATTCATTGTGAGCGTCACAACACTAACACAGTCATTCATTTTGAAGATCACAACATTAAAATAGTCATTCGTTATTAGGGTCAGAACACTAATACAGTCATTCATTGTGAAGGTCACAACTCTGATTTATAAGTTCAGTGGATTATAAATATTCTTTTCAAATGAGCTAGATTTTTTAGTTAAAAAAATATGCGTATTTTTGTACCCATCTGGGTTCCACTTATATAACTACATTAACGGTGTAGTGACGAGGAAGGTAGAATTTATAGGAAATGTGCCCAAATTCACGTGTATGAATAGCGAGAAACCACTTGGGTAAAAACATCCTTAGACTATTACATACATTTGGTCGGTATTCGAACCCTTGACCTTCCCATCACCGCCAAATGAGACTGGCATCCAGTTCACGTGCAAATCAATGGGTTATTAATTATTATTTATAATACATATTTTAAATGAATTTAATAATAGTCATACAAGTATGTATCAAATGCCCAAAGCCGCTCGGGTAAACCCACAGCTATGTCAGAACTAGGATTGTGACATCCTGTCGGATTACAGCATCCACATTCCGAGCTGCCCTGTCGTCTGATTCTGTCTGCACCATTAGTGTCTGACACAATGGGTTCAGGACAATACTGGGAGGATTATAACGTGGAGAGTTCAACAGTAGATCAAGCCACGAACTTCACGGGACATCACGCTTCCAATGTTGCCAGATTACTCGCACTCACTGGATTCAAAACACAGCAAACACATACCTCAAATTCTTTGGAAAGATTTGGAAACTTTCTCGAGAACAAAAGAAGGCACAAATATTTTGTGTATTTTTAGTATTTCCTGTTTGGTTTTCGTTATTGGTTGAATCTTCTGTTTTTTGCGCCTTATTCCCCTGGTGTCTTGAGGTGAGGAGGAAGAATTTCGAGAAAGTGTACTTGCCGTTTAGTGGAGGGAGAGTAGTGATACCTGAATCCCCTGGTTACGCCTATTCATTATCTGAATTCCTAGCATTCACGAGTTGGACCAGTGAGTGCTATAATTTTCCCAATTCATAAAACAAATTCAATGAGCCATTACTTAAGCTTAACTTCTATTACACACCTTAAGGTGGGATAGAAGGGAGGCGAGAAAAGGCCAGCGTTTCAGTTTTTAAGGCATATTTTTTTTTTTGCCGAAATAAATCATTGCTTCAGTACAGCTACAGATTAATTAGAGTTTAATTTTCTTCACATGGTGATATGGACAGATGTTGTTGAATATCTGTCATGAGCATAGCGGCTTTATCTAACAAACTTTTTAAAGGAAGCGAAAAAAGTTGTCATTAAATTACAAAACACCTTTGACAGATATTCAAGAAATTTTGAGGTCACCATTTGAAGAAAATTAAATTCTTTGTTTGTATTGGAGCAATATTTTATTTATTATAACAAAAAAAAAGTTTTGTCATAAAAACTACAAAAAAATGGTTTTTTTGTCGCGTCCTCTTTTATCCCACCTAAATGACTTTGATTACATACCCCTTTGATGAGCAAACTTGACAATAAAATCAGTGAACGAATAGATGACGTGTTTATGTAAATATGAAGGAATCAAGTTGGCAACACTGCTTATTCAATAGTTAAGTGCGTGGTTGTGTTTTGGGTTATTAACTTTATGGTTTAAGCTAAGCCTCAAAGAGTAGGGGTGATATTTTCTAACGATTGAATAATGTTTAAGGTTTAATTCACTCTTTTAGCATGTTTAATGTAATTCTTATCGCCAACAGTCATTTCTTCAAACGTTTTAGTTGGTTTTTTATTTTATTTTAAAGGGCGAGACCAGTATAAACATAAGTGTTTCTGGTTGACGAGTTTTAAAAGCTTTCGTTTAACAGAAATAAAGCATTAAATAGGGACTAAAAAAGTTTAAATGACAAAAATAGTTAGCAACAAGTTTAGAACCTGTTTCTTTGTTTTTAGGAGAGGTCAGCTGTGCTAGTCAGTTGATGAGCGGTATCTACTTCAGATTGGTTGCAATAAACTGGAATTTATAAATGCTCGTCAACAAATACCTTAGTCAAGATAGGCTTTAACTTTACAGGCTGTCGAGTCAAACCCTCTCCAAAGGAATTGCTCTGGAATCGTGCTAGCACGAGATTACACTCAAACAAGCCTGTGATCACGCGGCCTAGGTCGCAAAGCTCGCAGTGAAGAGAGTAGTCGGAATAAATGTAGACTCATTATCGTGAGAAGGATCTGGAAAAATGAGTGATAAATCTCGCGTTTAAAACCACCCTTTCGTGTATCCTAGTCTAGATTAGAACCTAGAGATACCTCTCACCAACAAGATTATACTGTGGGCCAGTCACCTTCAACTGCGTGCCCATCAGTGCAAGTATTTGGTTTAGTGAATATTGCAATCTACCAAATTCACACACACAACGAATCAAACTGTATTCACAATTCTCCTAGTCAACTCTCGGTACACCCCCTCACCCCTCTTGTGTGTGATGGGGCGTTAGACCCCCTAAGGGGGGGTGCAGGGGGTATGCAGTGGAAGGAATCTTAAGAAACAGTGATCACCGGCAACTTTGTCAGAACTGACGTCCGTGGTAATTATTCAGACAACCAGAACCTCACAAATACCACGAGCTCTTGGATCGTTGTGGCTGTAAGCCGACCAATCAGGGGCAGAGTACGGAACACAAGGTTTAGGGAGGTTTTTTTTAAACAGTTCAAACATACAATTGTACCAATATGAACTTTTAAATACGTTTAAGTACTAGTTACGCCAATATATTAGGGTATTAGGAATCAGGATTGTTGAATTTAGAGGAAGTGTCAACACGAAACTAGCGCGTTAGCCACCTACGCCACCAAGATAGGTTTTAAATTTAATTAAAAAGCTCTAAATTTGGATTCATTCATTTCTCTTTTTACAGAGGTAGGCTCACAGCGATGCTTATTAAAGATTTAAATCATTTTTACATTTTTAAGCATGGATGAGGAGGCGAGATTAAATTTAAACAATAAAACATTTGAGTGATGGAAAGTATGAGAAAATTTCATTTCTCCCCGTTCCCCAAATTACCCCGTCCGTGTACAACGACCAATTTCAATGCGAATCTAACGCTTTAGACAGCTCGTCCACATCCGCGGGGACTTGTTTGAATGTCAAAGTTCTGAAAAGAAGATGTTCGAATATTGCTTCCATAATTTTCTCAGTATTTTTTTAAACATTAATAAACTGATGGTCATGTGGACAAAGGCGTCTGTCTAGTATTGTCTTGTTTGCCGGTGACGGAAGTTTATAATCCCGGTCGGGTGTTTTTTCAAAAATACAAATGGTTTCCCACTCTCACCCACATATAAACGTGGGTGCACTTCCTCTAAATTCTACCTTCGTCCAACCTTACCTTTAAGCGGATTGACCGGATGTGTGGTAATACAAAAAATACGGAGAGAAGGGGGATAAATGTTGTTTTGAAAAAAAAAACTCTTAACAGTTTATGAAATCCTAACCTTTCAAAAGTTATTTTTGTGTTTGCCCAGTTCGTGAATCTTCCAATGGAGTGCGTGACTGAGGCCGGGAGGGGGGGTTGTTAATTGAGACGGACGGACAGGCAGAACACAATCTCCCACGATGATTGGTGCTGGGTTAAATAACGTGAGGCAATTCATTTGCATGAACATCCCAATAGGTTGTTTCATGGACGGAGTCTAATGAACGTATTTCCGGCCTGCGTCGTTGCTACCCTTCTTTACCTTCCCCCCGAGTCGTCCATCGTCCATGTTGCAGCTGTTGAAGGGTGGACGCCTCGATATTCTGATTTTAACGACGTTGCCTACTTGGAGATTTCAAGGCTATTTTGAGAAGCGGGTTGCATCTTAACTTGACGCACCTAAGCAGTCTAAACACTATCAAACTTAGACACCAATGTACGAAATAGAAAGAGAGGGAATAAAATGAAGAGTTCACCCTGTGAGGCCTTTTGTTTATCCACTTATAACACTTCCCCTCTTCCTCTGACGAGTTTACACAGTCCCTATACTATTTGTGCCTTGAAAACATTGACTTGCTTTTTAAAATTACCTTTTGTTTCTTATTACAGATAGACATTTGCTACCACGTACTTTTTTAATCCACATCCTGGCAGGAAGATTCCTACAGGACACTTTCTTGGCCAAGACAAATAGCCTAGGTTGTAGATGGTTTATAAAAAATACCTAAGTTTAAAAAAAATACTTCAAGATAAAAATAATAATGTTATGACACTTTGACTATTTCTAGAATTATTTAAGAATTTATGGTTTTTGTTTCAACATTATATCTTTAAAACTCACCGAATAAAACGTAAATTTATTAACAGGGAAATCCTATTTTGACTGTCCATGACGTCACAGGTAGGAAACGCCCTTAAGGTGCGCTGAAAGAGAACAAAAGTCAAGGAAAGTATTTTTATAGTTTTTATAACAAATAAATTTGAAAAAAGAATAAAATATTGTTCCATTAGATTTAAAGACCTCAAATTACTCTTTACTCATAACAGATATTCAAGGACTGTTGATATTACCATGTGTAGGAAATTAAACTAAATGTTACTACTGGATAAATATTTTATTTGTTTTTACGAAAAGAAGTTATCTAAACTGTAAAAATATTACCTTCCCTTCCATTCCACCCGGGATTCGAATTCACGTATGTATGCTCCAGTGACAAAGTTTTAGCATGATACTTTTCCATCTACTCTCCATGAGAATGCTGGTTCATTTTTTTGGAATCTATAAAAGTTACTAGATGCACTCATTTATTCACACGTCAAGCTATGTGATCTGCAGCTGTCACTTTTGATAGATATTATCTATAACAATAAAATAATAATAAATAAAATTTGATCAATGCTACCAAACAAACAAATAAATGTGTTTGTATTTTCTCAAAGGCTCTTCCTATTAAAATTGGGCTGTACGTAGATATTGTTACATGGTTTACAAATCTAGAAATGCATCATATAGATGTATACATTTCCCCTTAAATTAATTTCATGCAGCACATGTTTTATTTTTTTCTCGACAGCACCTTCACGGGAACTGTTTGCTAATATTGGTTTCAGAGCGCCAAACAATTATTCCAGGACTTCCACCAGACAAATTATACTATCTTCTGAAACGGGAGATTCACTAATAAAATAACATCCGTGATTTAAATCTCCCTCCAAGAATTCGTTGCTCTCCGATAATCTAAAAACCGAACTACTACAAAACATTGCCAGTAGAATCTAATTTATACCCACATATAATCCAGAACATGGAGAAATTAAACTCCCCCACCTTTTCTCCGCATCGTCCGCTTTTTCAATTTTGTTCGCTGAACAATAATTGAATTTAGATTCCTGCGTCTCCCTCAACATTCACGAATGCCTTTCCTTTATGTATTCCTCTCTCTCTCTCTCTCTTACCACATAGAACAGTCTTTGTTACGCTTTTATGGTCGGGAAGGGCCAATCATAATTCCGTATTTTTGGGTTCTGGTGTTTGAAAATGTTTGAATGGCTGCACTTTAATCGAATGACCAACTACGTATGAAATGTCCGAATCCATTGATTTTGCTTGGCCTTTGACGTATTTTTATATATAGTTCTGGTGACGTCATGAGTTCCTTTCTGGTATGACTCAATACATTATAATTTGTTGGAAAAATATCATTTTAATTTCGTCTTATTATAATAAAACTTGAATGGCTGGACAAAGAGTTAATTTTTTTAATGGTTATAGCTCCCATCAATTTGGATGACTTTGCTCATTGTTTTTTTTTATCGAGTTGTTAGGTTTTAATATATTATTATTTTTAGAGGCTCTGTTACTGAACGAACAGCAGGGATGGGTTTTTTAAACCCACTTCAATAAAACCTATTATGTATTTGAACGCCTTTATTCTCTCTTTTTCTAATTTACTCTGTGACTTATCTCGCTATCTTTGTATTTTGTGTCAATTTATTGGCCGTCTGTTTATTCTTATTCAGCACCGGTGAATACACGGTCTAAGATGTTATAAAGGTGTACTGAGAAAATAAATGACTTTATACTTGCCC
>CABFVZ010001182.1:163774-190491 GCA_902151445.1 Timema monikensis
CCCCCCCCTCACCTCCGTCACCAATCTAATATAGGTGGATTTACCCCGAGATATATATCCCTTCAAATAATACACTAATAATAACCTTGGTTTTAAGGTGGCCATCTCTAGAGGATTAAAAACTTTACATTTTAAAACTTGTAATTTAAAAAAATATTATTAGTTCAGAGGACAGTCGTTTTGTTTAACAAGATGACAACAGAGCATTCATAGTTAAACTAATTGCTTCAGTAAATCTACTCATGGTGATAAACAACAGCTGTAGTTGAATATTTGTTGGCATTCGAACAAGAGCTTTTTAATAAAATAAAATAAAAAAAATGCCTTGGCCAAATTACGCGATGTGCATGACAAAAACTCAACAACTCTTGAGATTACTATTCACTGCATCGGTATTTCATTTATTTTGGTTAGAAGTGTTATTTGTTGTGATAAAGGCTACTAGAATACTGACCTTAATTCGCGCTTATTTTCCCCTCACGTATTAACAGAATGTCTCTCTCTCTTTCTCTCTCTACGACTATCCTGCTCTGTTGGATGTGTAATGAGTGGACAGACCATGTAATGCGTGGGAAGAGGCAACATCAACAGAGAGCTGAGCAGATCAAGTTGATCCCTTTCTTCGACTCTGGATGAATGCTCTCGTTTTTCTTCGTGATTTCATCTCCCCTCACGATTCTCCGTTGAAAGGTTTTACTCTCGTGCTTTTATTATTTTTATTATATATAGCTTTGTGTAAGAGAGACCTGCGGACACGTACAGGATAATTCGTAAGTTAGAAAACCAAGAAAAATTCAATCGACAAATAAATTATCTTACGTAATCATTGTGCAATTAAAAAACAAGGCTAAGCCAGTGTGCGTCTTACGAACTAACTTTTAAGTTAGCACACTATACCGATAGTGTGGGGCACAAAAAAGTTAGCATTTGTATTCATACGTCGTCACGTGATCTGCAGCCGTCAATATAAATATTTATAAAATAATAATAATATACCACTGTTGACCGTAAACAAATATGTTTTTAATAATGTCTGCAATCTACTAGCCCCTGTATCGGTACGTTGCACTACGTCTTACTACCCATCCCTTGTATCCACGTTTATAACACTAATAGTCTAATGATGAGTAGTTAGATTTTAGATGAAACGTTCCCGCATTTTCATGGAGGAAAAGTGGGAAACCATTTTGGAAGAAACAAGTATACAACCAGGCGGAACTCGAACTCCTTACTTCCCTTTAGACGGACGACCTTTGTGTCCAACTAAACGAGAGAAACGGCGTGTTAAGTTGGTTATACATCACCCTGTACCGACTGGAAGAAGATTTGTTGTTGCTGTTGTGGCGTCTCTAAGAACGTGCGTGGTTCGACTCGTGACGATCCCCCACCCCTTGGTGCTAGTGTGTCTGACTCTGACTTGGGAGACTGACAGGGATTCATTCCCACCTTGATCAACCCTCTCACCCCCCTTCGGTACATCAATGAGGGAGTTTTGTCAATCATGATATATTTTCTTAAATAATAGTAAATCTGATAAACAAATTAACGCAGGTGTTGATGTGATGTGGACTGCTCCAAGCCTTCATTTCCTTCTTTCACGTCTTTGTTTAGTTTACACCTAGAGAATTATTAAAAAGTTGTAGAGACTGTTTATAAATTATAAGACAGTAAACAAATGTTAATCTTTTTTAAATAAAAACAAGAGGGCTAAGCCCCGCAAGGGACTGTAGAGAGGTTTGGAAACACTTGATTAAAGCTTAAGAGCTTGCGTAACTTAAAAACTTAAAGACGTACAAACCTCAACATTGAAGTTCAAGGACTCCCTTCAGCAGGGAAGCTTTTATTTTCATGTTTAACGGTTTTAAATTTGTTTGAAACAGATTTTAATAAACTGAGAAACGTGCGTCATTACAATAAAACACTGCTTAAGAGATGACAATAAAATAGATAAAACATTCCAGGGTTTAAAATAAGAGGATTGTAACGAGACCTGATATTATATTTTAATTGAACCTTTTTGTTTGCATTTCATAGCGATTTACTTTAGGTAATAAAATTACAAACATTTATAAGTGGTCATTTTTTTTTATTATTTCACCATAAATAATAAAAGAACTATCAAGAAATTTGGAAAACGACACGTTGGCTCTGGAACCCCCCGAAGTGCAGAATCCTGGTGACCTAAGGTGGGGTGAAAGGGGACGGGAGAGAAGGCCAGTGTGTTTACAGCTCCAGTACCAACCTAGAACTTAACTTTCTTTACATGTTGACCTCAAGATTTATTGGATATGTCGGAAGTGTCCCCCAAATTTAATGACAACCTTTTCTCTTATCCTCCATTCAAACTTAAGCTAAGACCAGCCTCGATGGCGTAGTTGGCTAACGCGCTTGTCGTGTTGAGCTCGACTGCTGAGGACGGGGAGATCGAGGTTCGAATCTCGGTCGGGTGAACTGGGAGGGGTTTTTCCTAAATGGTTTTCCACTCTCCCGCCACGCAAATGCGGGTTCACTTCCTCTAATTCAACCTTCCCAATTCCTAAATCCATTAATGTAATTAGTACTTAAAGCGTATAACCCGGACGGGTAGTAAGACGCGGTGCTAAATATTATTATTATTATTATTAAGCTAAGCTACATTAATGACTACACCGGGAACTTAGTTCTACTTTCTACGTACGTCTAACAAGCTAGCTTAAGTAAGATAAACAACCCATAACGGTGGTCACGTGGTTTAAGGCATAAGGATCCTAGCATAATAGCTTTCTAGTGACTTTAAGGTCGGGATTCGAGTCCCTGTGTTGTCTACTGAAGGTGGTTTGATCTAAATGGGTTTTTTCTCTCTTCCTCCACTCAAATGCGGTTTACATTTCCTCACAATCCTAGCTTTATATTCCTGTTCCTATCAGTGTAAATATACCGTACGCTAAAACTCTGGACAAATTTGAAAACTTAGACATATTCAGTGAGGTGATAGTTAAAATATTTGTTTTGGTGCATTCAAATTTGAAACACATTGTTTTTTGTTTTTGTTTCAAATTTGATATTTAATCCAGAAACCGTGATTGCTCCTCCGTCAACCTCTCTAGTATTTCCCCTCATTACCGGTCCATTGTTCAAAATACCCCCCGAGCCTGTGAGATAATTGTCTCCCCCTCCTTCCTCTCACGGCAACTTGTTGAGGGCGGTGTGTAATCACGCGCGTCACGCCCGACCGTGGGCGGAGGATGGTCTCCACGAACTAGTATCACGGAGTGACGCGCGTCTACTACCCGGCCTGAAAACATTAGTACTACCCGCTGCTCGGACTGCGGTAAGCTCTGGTTCGACTGAAACCCGGGGGAAACCAGAGAGGAGGGTCTTAAAGATGTACCAACATTTGCCTGTAAAAGGGACAATAACACACAATAAGGCGGGACAACACTTTGTACCCAGGTCGGGTTATACAAACACATTAATTACGATAACGGAATAGGTAAGAGGAAATTAGAATTTTGAGAAAATATACCTGCATCTTCGGGGAAAGTGGGTAAGGAAACTTTTAAAGGGAAAATTCCCTCACTATAACTGGCCGGGATTTGGACCCAGACCTCTGCACCAGTAGAGAACCAGACTATATTTTATGTATTGATAATATCTATCATAAGACAGTTAAAGATCACATCCCTTGACGTGTGAATCTGTGAAAGTATATCTAGCAACTACCCGCCTCGGTGGCGTAGTTGGCTAACGCGCTAGTCGTGTTGAGTCCGACTGCTGAGGACGGGGAGATCGAAGTTCGAATCTCTGTCGGGTGAACTGGGGGGGGGGGTGTTCCTAAATGGTTTTCCACTCTCTCTCCACGCAAATGTGGGTTCACTTCCTCTAATTCAACCTTCCCAATTCCTAAATCCATTAACGTAATTAGTACTTAAAGCGTATAACCCGAACGGGTAGTAAGACGCGCTGCTAAATAAAATAATAAAAATCTAGTAACTGATAAAGCTGTCAGATAAGGCCCTTCCTATGAAAATTGGACTATACACAAAATGGGAGTTGATAAATTCTCTTGTCTTTCAACGGCGTACAAGTCTTAAGAAGACACGAACTGTTCCAAAGGAATACGTGTTATTTATTTATATTTCAATGTTATTTTTAGGTTATTATACAAATAAAGTATCGTAATCGTAAAAATTATCCACCTTCAAGATTATGACGATCTGATTAATTAGATTCAAATTTGATATTTAGATGCCATATGGACATAGCTCAAAGGGTTTTGTTGTGACTCTAACCCTCAAATTAAGGGTACCTAGCTAGTTAACTGATTACTTACTTTTGAAAATTTTGCCACAAATTATAATAAATAGTCTATGATAACGTATGCAAGATTGTATCGCACAGTTTAATTTAAAACTTTCTATTTCACTTTTGTTTGGAAATAATAAAAAATGTATATCCATTATTTGGACTCCTTACAATCTTTTTGTAGATAACCCTAAAACCCACTGTTATTAACAACTCACATTAACACTTTACGTGTAACTCGGGTGGAAATATTTATCTGATCAAAGAATTGAAATCATGTTGAGCTCCTGATAACTGATAAATACGTGGTTATTGGGTCACGTTGTCTTCCTTAACACACACACATGAGTGCTTCAAATTTACAACGCTCTTAATAAAAGTGTTAGTTTTTTTTATCTGTACATAGAAAGCTGGTTTGAATTAGCTATCTTGAACCTAACTTAATTGGTATTTAGAAAAACAGTTTAAACCTTTGAACATATCGGTTATAAAACCGATATCTAATTTCGAGATGTAACAATCCATTGCCTGTGTACGATCCGGAGTAGATTTCAATCAGTGTTGTTCGAACAACACAATCTTAACTTTATTCGTGATTGGAGACTCGCACCCGTTCACGGAAAATAATCGGAATTTTAATGGACTTCCCCCTCCTTCCCCCGCTCCCCCCTCACGCCCCGCTCAGCAAGCTCACCACCCCTTTGATACACGTCACGTAGACGAAACTGCGCATGCGCCACGATTGTAGCGAGCAATTGCGTTCGAGCTTTATTTGGATCAAAGAGACAAGTATTTAGAGGGACGCGATTCAATCGGTTTGTAGCTCTAAAACAGACATTGTCGTCGGTAATTAGCTTTTCAGCACTCGGTATAGTACTTTCCTAAGATACAGAAATAATCATAAAAAGTTACAACTAAATTTGTGCTGACAAATATTCGTCGATTATAGCAGGCACGGTATCTGACGGATACCAACATTTTTAGAATGGTTTTTATGTCAAGTCATGTGCTCTGCAGCTGTCACTTTAGATATATATATATATATATATATATATATATATATATATGTTATCAATACATATAAATTAACTCTAATAAAATTGTAAAACGTTACTATTTGGCTTGTAGGACAAACTTATGTGAATGTACTAAACGCACAGTATAGAACCATTGTCCTCTGTACCTGCAATTGGTCCCACTATATCAAGGTTCTGCTCTACTCCTCTATCAAAGGTACTGATTGAGAGCAAAAATCTGCTCCAGACGGTATTTCCTTTCTTATGGATATCGTAAACAGTGGCGTCTCATGCCCTTTTTTCATGTGACGGGACAAAATTGAAATTAAAAAATAATGGAAAAATTATAAATGTATCTGTTATTTATATTTTGTAGTGGGAGTCCATTTTCCTTTGCTTGATATTTTAAAATACGTCCAACACTTTGTTGTCGAAGTCAGTTATTGAAGTAATACATTCCTTTTCGACCGATAGAACTGTTAAAGCGTTTAGTCTTTTTTCCTTTAGTGTACTCTATAAGAAAGTCTTAATCCATTTTCGGTTAGAAAAACTCTCATATTATCTTGTTGACATCGGTGCAGGACAAATAATGTCCAACAGTTTAAAACTTTCGGATAAAATCTCACTTTAGTTATTTTGTAAAATAAACACTAATAAAGATAATAGACCCTCAACTTCGCACATATAATCAAGATTGTAAGTTACATTCAATCCCAATAAATCTTTAATTTAATAGCGTGTACGTGGAATAAAATGCAACAGATTTTCGTTAAAGACATTTTGAGAAAAAGATTTTTGATTTTTTTAATCTTTTTGAATTAAATAATTTTTCTGCACTTAGATGGGTTTAAAATTCAAATCTCTCATTAATTTGTGTTAAAAATGTACTTCTTTTGCAGCAGTTTTACTACTATTGACATAAATGGATGCAGATGCAATTTTCTTTATTTTTTTTATCTGATTTTTCAACTTCGTCTCGAATAATTTCGGCACAGTTTCTGATTTTAAGATTTTCTGTCTCAAATTGTTCTATAGCTTTCTCCAAATATAAGCCATCAATAACACGCACTTGAATTTGATTGTAAAAAAGTCCACCTATGGCATAATTAAATGAAAATTTCAGCTGATACATAAATTCTACACTATTTATGGCCCACCTACAACCAAACGCACCCGCTTGTCGGACTCGCAACTACGCAATAACGTAATTTTGTCCGTCTACAATAGCTTACGCAAACATTGTCCATCTCTTACGTTTATGTAGTTGCGTTGGCTTGCGTTCATCCAATAAAAAAACAAATATGGATGGACTACAACAGATCCTGGAAATGTATAAAAATGAATACAGAATTTCCAATTAAAATCATATATAGGCCTATTTACCCATTTAAATATGTTTTAAATATTTATTTCTTATTTGAAAACGTTTATACAAATTTGACTTTTATAGTCATCTTTGCTGTTTTTGTTTCTATTGGTTAAAATTACGTCTTGCGACTTAAAAACAGTCTGTTTTGTATTTAAGAGAAGCGTTATTACAAGTGTGTTTGCGATTGAGTAAATGCGAGTCCGACAAGCGGGTATGTCGGTTGTAGACGGGCCATTAAGTGGTTCACTAGTCCATTTGCTTCATTTAGTGTTTTCGAATCTACTATCAGAGTCTATGGGTTTTAAACATTCCTTAAATGAGTCTTTGTAGTCATACAAAGTATTGACTGTCCTGCTTTAAAAATTACATTGAGTTGAAACAGATCGTGGTATAGCCTTTTCGACAATTTCTTCAAGAAACTATTCTTTAAGGTGAACGGGGATAAATACAATTTGAAAGTTGTTTTGTTACACTGCGTTCCTTGTTCTATAATTAGGTTAAATTGATGTGTATATAGCAATGTACAAAATAATCATTTGGACAGCCTATATTGTTCTTATTAATGATTGAACACCATTATTTTGTCACCACAACTGCGCCATCGTAATTTTGTGAAATTAATTTGTCTGGTGAAATATTAAATTTAGTTTGAAGCTCTTCTTATATAACATTGGATAAAATGTGTACTCTATATCCAGATGTTTTGATAAGAGATAAAAATCGTTTACAAATTTGCCCATTAAAACGTATCTAATAGCTTTGACTACAATACAATTTGCTGAATTTATTCGAGTCTTTACTTCAGTTTGAGTAACTTGAGCCATTAGATTCAAAAGTTAATTTTGGATGGTTTTGAAGGTACCTTTAAATATATTTGATTCTTTAAAATACAATACATGAGCAGAGTCAGGAAACATCTCAACATGAGCCCCCTTGAGCCTTGCGCACAGCGTTCTGCGCATCAAAGCCTCCCACCCCTTTTCTTCCCCATATCCTGCCATGAACTTGGCAATATTGAATATACTCCGATCTAGAAGATAGCTTTGTTTGAAGGAGCAATTTTAAACGTCATAATTAAAAAAAAAATTAGAAACAGTTTATTTTAATTTTAATATTGCCCTTGTTTATATATAACATATGTGATATTATTATAACTTACAATTATTTGTACGTGTCCTCTAGGACAAGCCGCCGCCACTGGTCGTAGATGGTTTCAAGCAGGCCATAATTATATCCCCTCCATTATTACTTTTCATACTACCCCACCTAGCAGACACCTCAGCCCAGGCTCCCACACACTTGCTTAAGTATCCAATGTTCGATTCTATGGGGGACTGGAGGGGTTCCTTTAGGGGCTCGCGGTGAAGTTATTCAACAGGATATGTAATACTTATTTTAAATATTGAATCCTTCTTGAAAGACCCGAGAAGTGTTTATTTAAACAGTTGTGGCAAAGGGGGGGAATTACCTACTACCCCCCTTGGTATTGCACCCTAAACACCCCGCCCCCTAATTCTGTTTTACAAGCAAACTAACTGTAAACAATAACAATATATAATTGGCTCAGAAACTGTAGCTTTTAAACCAATATACAATATCAGAAAATTAAATGTAATTAGCACAAATTAGTTGTTGAAACACTTTTTAACAGTTCGCTAAAACACACACTGATTTAAACTAAGTTACTAAACTAGTTATAAACTAGTTGTTAACTCTTAGCACGAGAGTGGAGACAGATGGACGTCCGGCATAGTCCCCAAGACTTACTGATACAATTAACTGCTAATTATTTAAAAAATAATTGCCACAAAAATAAATAGCCAATTATTTAAACAAATAATATATTAAAGGTATTATTTTAATTTTAGATTATATTACAATAGTTGTTAAATAAAAGCCAAGAGTTTCAAATATATCAATCAAATTGGCTGCAATATATTAACCAATATAAACCGTTTTATGATCACACTTTTACTAATTATTTGGAAAAAATTATGAATTATATTATTATTAATATTATTAGCTCCGCACCTTACTACCCACTCGAGTTATACGCACTTACGCTAATGTGTAAAATGGTAGGGTGATTGTGAGATGAAATGGAGGACCTACAGTTTAACGTGGGATCCGAACCACGGTGGTGGCCTGGCATTCCACACATTCACAAGTTGTGATTAATACACGTCTTGTGAGAAGTGAAGGAAGGGTTTGGCAATCAGATAAATCCGTGCCGGGACCGAGGATTGAATTTTGACTCCTAGCACAGAAGACTGACACCTTACCCCTAGACCACCAGGTCACCTGTGAATTATGATATACAAATATAACATAACTCTAGAATGACGGGAAAAAATTTTCACGGTTGTCGAACTTTGCGTTAAATAATATTTACCTCGGACTTTGAAAGTCTTGAGTTTGATTCTGAATTTGTATTTTTAATAAAAAGTAATTGCCCCCGTATATAAATAATCCTGTTCTAAGGTTGAATTATTTAGTTGGGAACGTCGTCTTGGGTTAATTTAGTTTGTAAGTCATGTTATAAAATGCAAGTATTGGTCCATCGCATAAATAAACCGCAGCAATGAAACTAAAAGATGTCCATCTCGAGATGTACAGTAGGCCTACCTTTGTAAGGTACATCGGTCGTTGTTTCAGATGTTGATGTTGGTACCTACTGTTTCATTCGGTTGTTATTGTTGTGGCCACCACATTACGCTCTCTTTTTGTGATCGCTCCGTTCTTTTGTTTCGAGCGTCGTCATGTTTGGGGTTTTGGGAATATAATAAAAAGGAACGAAAACGATTCATTGCGGTAAACCGAGAAATGTTCTAGGTCTCGACTTTTCTTGTGCGAATGTATCGAGAAAATATGTACAGGAGGACTATTCTATGTTAGGCCGGGATGGATGATGGGTAGAAGAGGGGGGGGGGGGGACAAAGGCCCTCCCCTCTCACCCCCCCTCATTTGTTAAAGGCCCCGGCCACAACGGGANTTATCCATCTCATGGTTATCTTACTGCGGTGAGATGTTTGGACACACGGGCAGTATGTTTTGATTTTTGGGTGCATTGATACAGAATCCAACCTTGGAATAAATTATCAATATAAGAGGCGGGGTTCATACGGTCCTTGAAAGACCTGGAATTTAATGTGTCTTTGTTCAAGGTCTGGAAAAGTCCTTTAATTGCTCTGGGTCTTGAAAAGTCCTGGAATATCCATGTTTATTTTTGAAAGGGTTGTGAAGAATGGCTGTAAAGACCGCGATTTAAGATGCACTGAAGCGTGAAATATCTAGCTAAGAGATAGTCGCACCCATGGTTTGTGATATTTATAGGGACAAGGAGATATATACAGTGTTAACTTCTCTTACAAACACATTAGTGTAACTGTTGATGAAACACAATGTTTTCTTTAATTTCCTACATTTAAAAATCTTAATTCATGTGCATTCGCCATTTTTTTTATAAGTTGCTCTAAGACCGTCTGTCATTTTTAATAATTCTTTTAAAATTTCTGACTACCTATTAACACTTTAAGCACTTATGACTACAGTTTTGCACTGAAATGCCCGCTGATAGCTATTAGCTCATCTCCCATCCACCTTAGCGCTTACATTTTTGTTCTAGCTATACTACAATATATACTGAATCTAGAATGGTTACACTAACCAATAAACCAAGGAGAGTGAAGTAAGTGACAATAAAGTTAGATTTATATCTTTATAGTCCTATCTGTTTATATTAAATTTACAAAAAAGTTATTGTTTTCCATCTATTTAAAATTCTGTACGGTTTATAATTCCTTTTTCTATTGACGTGTTTAGCTTTTGGCATCACGAGAAATAACGGTTTTAGTCCTTAAATTTATATTTCATATGTCTGTAAGAACCCTGAAGAGGAAATAATATATTAGTAATAGGAAGCAGTAGCTAATGTTACAATTTTGTTGTTGTTTTGGGATATACATATTTTATACCAACAGTCGGTAATTGGCAATCCGCGGGCCAGATCCGGCTCGCGAAGTTCCTTATAACCCACAGGGCTGGAAGAATAAACTGTATGCCTGTCTGTGAAAAGCCTAAAGTACCTTCTTGAACGAATAAAGCTACCAAATTATTAAAAAGAAGACTTATTCATAAACATTATTTATTCTTAAGTATTAATAAAGTAAGACTTAATACAAATAGTAAGAACACATTTAAATCTAACGAGAAAAATGATTATCGCTATTTTTATGAAAATCGGGGTTATGGTGGTACAGGTAGTTCGTAGCGAGTCCTGCAAGTGCTCTTGGCTCCCTTCACGCAGGTGCGGGTACATTTACTCTGGATCCTACTTCCCTCCTCACTACTACTAATGTAAAGATGAGGATAGCTCCCCTCCCCCTACTACTCCACAACTCCCCCTCCCCTCCCCCCAACTCGTGGAAAGTGTTATTACAGCTCTGCAATCTGTTACTGCGCCTTCTGTATAGGCTACCCTACAGCCACGGGCTGTTTTAAAATTAATTCACCGGGATATTAAATTTACCTTTAGACGGGCTCGCAAGCTGGGAGCCATGTTAACATTTGTTGCTGCTAATAAATAGACAGTCGCACTTTTAAAACGATGGAAAAAATCATGACATTTTAAAGGAAAATTATAGTAATTTGTAAGTGAAAGCTATAAAATGTAGGTAGGTAAACTAAGGAGGGGCCGTGGGCTATGGGCTGGTAGCCAGCCACTTTGGAGAGTAAATTGGGGAGATGTGCCCTCAAGAGATGGGGTTTAGTTACCGTTAAAACACATGTCCTTGAATTTAAAGATCTCCTACCAGGTTGAAAATAACATTACCTCATTAAATATTGGCTTCTGGCTAAATAATTAATGGCATCTCGAACTTTTGGAATGTTTTAACTTTCAGTGGAAAATGGTTATGTTTTAGTTCTACAAATTCTTCGGTGAGAGAATTCAAAACTGATTGTTCTTCTGAGAATACATACTGCTCTGTTCTTAATAAAAACTAAATGTACTCAAACCCTCTGTAAATAAGTCCATCAGATGAACGAGATTTTGGCGCGTTGGATAAAGGGTAGCCTTGTTTAATTAATGTACAGTTAGAACAATTCCACAGTTCCCACTTGCTAGTTCAGAGTGTATGGCATATGTACAAGTTATAAGAGGCATGGACCCCATCACTAGATTTATTCACCAAACTTTTAGCTCTTGTTTGGGACGTACATGTTTTAAAAATCTCACTGCTTCGTTCAAGCCAGTTTTTTTTTTAATCTGTTGAAACGAGTAGTTAGGAAAAAAAATACGGGGATAATTTTGAAGTCTGTTGATTACATTAGTGTTTCATCAACACGCCATTCCCCTTCTAGGTCATCTTTGGGGTCAACTCTGCTATAAGTCAAGATTAATAAGCACTTACAAGTCTTGTGGGCTTGTATATTGTATACACACCAGGACTAACATTGACTCAAAGTCCCGGGCATTAAATTGTAATCATCGGACCTTACCTCTTGCACCGTAATGATTTATACACGTAATGATAATATAAGGAGCTTAATAAAACCCTTCTCAATTAAAAAAATAACAACTTTGTACTTTATTCTGATTAAGTGAGCCATTATACCGCCCACTTTGCAACGGAGTGGATGTGGCACATCGGATATTTCGATGGGTTTAGTTCTCTCCCGGAATCTCCAGACCGCATTTAGATTCGAGGGTTGAGGATTAGCTTAAGGGTGGTTATGTGTCGACCACCAATGGCCGCGATATTACGCGCTGTACGGATGTGTTATTCATGCAGGCAAGCTATCCGCAGTGGACCGTCAGGTTTGCACATTATCCGCACGGAGGAGGGAGCCTAGGCTACTATGTAATGGTGGTTCGACGGAAAACAATCTGACGTAACACCTATCTCGTCTCCATCGTGTGATCACTAGGCTGTGAGCTACTAGTGAGTGACCACATGAAGGGGGTTTCTAGGTACACTCTAACTTTCATAGGAAGGGCCTTATCTGACAGCTGAAACGATCTACTTTCACGTCAAGTCATGTGATCTGCAGCTGTCACTTTCGATAGATATTATCAATAACTATAAAACAATAAAAATATAGTAAAATGCTATCAACGTCGACCGTATTAAAACGTGTTTGTATTTTTAAAAAGTTATTTTATACTAAAATCCCACAATATTTGTCTAGTTCCCGAGTATTTCGTGCTTCCCCCTACTTCAATTTATTGTTTATGTGATAGAAGCGCAAGGAGCTAGTATCCTAAATGCGTCAGAATTTTCCACTTCTATTCAATACGTACAATACAGAGACAAGAATAACACATTGGGTCTGGTTGTAAATGCAGCAAGAAAACAAAATCTATAGTAATCAGCATAGGTGGTCGTGCGGACAAGACTGTTCGGTTTGATTTGCCAGTTACGGGAAGATTGGGGTTCGAATCCCAGCTAGGTGTGGCTCTTAGTGGGTTTTTAACTAAATGGTTTCCCACTTCCCCTCAAGCGGATTCGGGTACATTTCCCGGGAACTTTAGCGTAAACTACACTTACAGCCAGGACAGGTAGTAAGACGTGGAGCACGATAATAACTCCAGTATTTGGCGCAACAGGAGCATTGATCAGCCATTGAAATGGTTCTGCTCTATTTAAGTTGAACAAGTCCAAACTGTATATAAAAGCCGTTGGTAAAAGTCAAAGACTCGACCCGATGTTGTTGAAAACGTCCCTCCAGTCGTGTTTCTATCAGAGTATTAGTTTATTAATTTGACGACAGAGCCATTGAACTCGACACAAAGCGTGTCTGATCCATCGCTTCCTGCTGGGCTTTGTGAGTGTGTAACTCACCTTCATCAAGAGCTGACGACATAATCACGACAAATTGCGTTCCCCGTTTCACATGAGTGGAGAAGGAGTATGCACCTGGAGATGATCGCCACCTCTGGTCCCGTGTTCCCGCTGGGGCTACGAACCTCCTCTCACACAACCGTACAACCTGTGTAGGGGTGGACACTTCATAAACACAAGGATTTTGTGCCGGACTTGTTTAGTCCTAGATTTGTTGGATAGAATAATACAATTTGAAAGAAGATACATATATTAGATATTTTCCCACCCCTAACCTACAGAAAGCAGCTATCAGCCCGCCAATGTTTATCTATGTGAAGTTTGTTTGATGTCCCATGTCGTGTGTGTTTTCGAGAGCCCTTCGGGGCTGGTGTTAATTGTTTGTATCTTTATGTTTCTCGTGTTTTTATTCATGTTTATATATATATGTTTACGAAATAGAAAATAAAAACTCTTACAAACAAACAAACATTTATTAGGTAACATTTAAATGGAAACTTCCTTCGACGGATCCTATCAATGATTTTAAATTTACCTTTCCTAAAAATACCAAGGAAAAAAATGACCCACTTCAGTGTCCAAATGGTCTAAGCCTCTAAGGCGTCCCTCACGTGTTAGACTAGTCAAATAATTACGGGGAGATCGAGAGGTTAGAATCCCGGTCAGGTTTACTGAAGGTCCCCCCCTCTCCCACCCGATGGTTTCCCACTTTCCTTCCACGCAAATGTGGGTATATTACCTCTAAAATATTTCCTTCCTTATCCCTGCGCCATTAGAGTAATTATCATTTTTGCGTATAACCTGAATCCATAGAGAGAAGTATACATTTATCTATGCCTGAACCTGTAATAAGGCACGGTGATAAAACTGTCACTCTACTCTTGTTTCTTAGACCTCGTACACACGGCCGATATTTTCGTACATAATTCAATACTAAATTCAGTACAAGTCAATGATTACCGCGTGACCAACCATCATGGTGACTATTGGCCAAACAAGCAGCCATCATGAGGAACTCGTGTGCGTGGTTTGTTCTCAGCGATGTTCCAGTACGCGCGTCTAAGAAATGAAAGTTGTCAACAAATTAGTTGACTTTTAAACAAAAAGTTAAACGAAATATCTTTGTCTTTAAAATTAGTTTGAGAAAATTTGTTTTAATTAAATTTATTTTATAGATATATTTATGGCTAGACAAAACATTAAACTTTTAGTTCATCTCCACACAAACATTTTATCAAAATAGTTTTATTTTTGTTGGTAAATTTAACTATTCCCGACACGACTGTGTAGATGCAACTCGTATTTCCCGTTTAGTAGGTGGCTATTTCATGATAGTCATCATTCGCCAAGCCATGTGTTCCACATCTGCCCTTTTTTAACAGGTGACGTCAGTTTTGATAGGTTTGATATGAGCTTTGTGCTTACTAAACGTTTATTTTGTATCTACTCTAAATATATTGTTCTTATAGCAATCCTACTATAAACCCGAGCCTCCATATCACACGGTTTCCTCTCATCTCATCTCATCCTCGGTTTCCGACCATAAAACGACATTAGCCGTTTCTGCACGCAAATACAAATCCATTAATTTCGGTTCCTTCCAATATGTAGAGGCCATTATATGTAGATTAGGGGGGCACTACCTGGATTATTAATTTATTTCGTGAAAATCGGGGGAAGGGAATATATTGATCACTTATTTGAAACAATGCCAAAAGGGTCCAGATAGCCCTCGACTATTTCAGAGCGATTTCAATCCCCGGCTTAGATGAAGGCGCCTGGAGATAAATTACCCACTGTTTGCATCGCCGCACCGTTGTTAAGCTCGCACGGATCACTATGGACCGACATTTTATTGGTCGGGGGGAAGAATGTTACTCCAGAAGAGCAATAATGAAAAATAGCTTCGACCTGTCTCCGGCTCTCCCTGTCGGACCGATTTGCTATCAATCCGCTCTTTATCAGGAGACGAACAGAGAGACGAGCTTTCACGTTTTGTTTGATTGATTGATGTGATGATATTCATAAACTGGACACTCGATAAGTAAGCGCTTTAAAACCATAATTTGTTGATAGAATAGTATATTTTTTATGCATGCACCGCTTCCAGTGGCAAGGCGTGTTAGCTAGTACCCGGTAATAGTTTAAAATAAAATATAATTTACCTTTTTTTAAAACATATTACAGTTAATTCAATGGAATCGCTTTGGTTCATTTCTAAATGGAGCCTTGAATAAGGTAGCAAGCGTTTTCACAAACTAGAGTGAATACAACACCTTTTGTGAAAACTGGACTAGCTGCGAGTGCAAAATTTTTCCATCCCTATTGAGAGCGCAGAACAGGGAGTTCTGTTATAACTGGAATTAGAGGAGTAACTGAGCTACCAACCACAATAAATAAGTTTCCTCCCCTGCTGCGCGTCACTTGTGTGCATTATTATTATTATTATTATTATTATTATTATTATTATCTTACTGCCCGTTCGGGTTATACGCACTTACACTAATGTGTAATGGTAGGGTGGTTGTGAGATGAAATGGAGGACCTACAGTTTAACGTGGGATCCGAACCACGGTGGAGTCCTGGTATTCCACACATTCACAAGTTGTGATTAATACACGTATTGTCAGAGGTGGCTTGTGTGCAGGGTAGGGGTTAATCCACCCCCATCCGCTCTTAATTCTTATCTACATAAGTTTGTTTTAATTATTTTTTTAAATCCTTGATCTAAAGCAATCAAAGCTTAACACTTTTTATTATAGTTGGGGTTTGAGTGAATCCTTGTCCTTTTTCAGATTTACAAAGGCAAAATAAATAACACAACTTTTGATGGTAAAGAATTATATGCATGAAATTAGAAATGTTGCTGAAGAGGCTACTGTGCGATGCAAGTATCCGGTAAAACTTACCAAAAGGTCACGATTCACCACTGACCCGCTTCTTACAACTCCCTCCGATATTTTATAACATTAACCTTCTTAAATGGTGTCCAGGGAAACCCCCGGGTGTATCGAGGCAGCAACCATGTTACAAGGTCTGGAGTTTGCGCCCATGTCAATATAACAAACCTACCTCTTTATGAGGGTAAATTGTTATTTGACACCAACTGCTAGCTCGAGTCTCTTGACAGCGGCAAATTGGAGGCTTGATGCTCTGCGGTGGCGGCCTCCAGCGTGTCTCGCTCCGGAAGTCGCTAACCGGATGTTGCCGGCTGGTCGTTACCTGCGCGCGTCGCACCAAGACACATCTTCCTGCTGGTGTTGTCGTCTGTCTGGTAACCCGAGATTCTTGAGTCACTTCACTTCATCACGGGCTGACGTTCCTGGACAACAGCGGGCTATGTCCACCCTCCATCAGATTACCTGGACTACATAGAAAGGAAGGCGTCAGGCTCGCGATTGACTGGACTACTACGAGTGGTTTCCACTCTCCCTCTCCACCCAAATGCGAGATCTCCCCTACCAACAAACCAGACGAGACTGGCGACTTTGTCCACGTGCACACCTTCACGAGGCCATTTACTGTTCCTATTATTAACACGGGCCTAGCATTTATTTCCAATCCTAATACATCACATTATTATGTCATCATCTCCTCAAACTTATTAACTATGACCGCGTTTACCCCTATTAAAAATAAATTTCGTCCCCTTAATATGAAAAAATAGAAATTAATAAATCAGTGACTCGCTTCGGTGGCCACATGATCCAAGGCGCTACTCTCGCAATAGACTAGACTGCCGATGACGGGGAGATCGTGATTCGATCCCATTCAGATGTACTGAGGGTGGTTTTCCTTAAATGGTTTCCTACGCTCTCTCTCTCTCTCTCTCTCCACGTAAATGTGGATAAACTTGCTTTAAATTACACCTTCATTCCCATTAGCGTAACTAGTGCATAATCGTATAATCCGGATGGGTAGTATGACGCGGCGCTACAAAAACAAAACATTATTTTGTGTGTAGGTCACTAGATTTGAAAAAAAGTTGATTTACTGGAGGCCAGCACCCTAACCACTCGGACGGGGAAATAGAGGAAGAGGGGTCTCACCATTTTCTTTTCTCGGAGTCGACGAACGAATATTTTATAAACTGTGAATATATCACATCGCACTTTCCTCTTATTATTTATCTGTTCCAAACTAATCGTTCTAGACCCAGTGGTCGTACAAAAACCGAATCACCTTTTTGGCGCGCCCCCTTCGGGCCCCCGACCGCCACATTGCTACAGCGATATTGGTGGCAGAGTGTAGAAGCTCTCTTAATAATAAAATAGCTCCAAAGCTTTAACTTTCAAAGTTAAAAGATACATAAAATACTACTTTTTTTACAATTTTTTTTCTGAATGAAATATTATTCATCGTCATGCAATGTAAAAGACAGTCGAAACTGTTATTTTGGGTGGATATTTTCACTCAAACTTGAGTAGTTCTCGAGTCATTATGACCGATTAAACATCTTCACTTTCTGAGAGCTGTCGGATAATGGAAATTGACACGGAAAGGACCGAGTCCGCACGAACACCCCCATTTGACTGATTGAACGAGGGAGCGGGGATTGTGATTTCTAAAACTGAACACGTCCTATTGCATGCTATAAGTATTTAACGCGCACTTTCTAAACGCAGTACACTATACAGCCAAGTGTTTTAAGCACTGTGTCTTAGTACACGTTCGTGTTGTACGCTTATGTACTAATTACACTAATGGTCTTAGGGATTAGGATGGTTGTATTTAGAGAAAGTGTACCAGCATTTGCGTGGAAGAAGAGTGGAAACCCATTTAGGAAAACCATCCTCAGTACACCAGATCGAGATTCGAACCCTTGATCTCCCCGTCATCGGAAGTCTAGTCTACTGTGAGAGTAGCGCCTTAGACCATGCGACCACCAAAGTGGGTTACAACCAAAGTTAAATCAAGATTATGTTTTCCCGCCGCTTCTTACCACTCTTTCAGGTTATCAGCATAGACCTTAATTACACTAATGGAGAACGGCTAAGGAAGGTAGTGTTTTAGAGTAAATATATCCACATCTGCGTGGAGGGAGAGTGGGAAACCAACTAGGTGAAAACCGACCGGAATTAGAACCTCAATCTTTCGTCGCAGGTAATCCAGTGTAACTCGAGAGCGACCCCATTGATGGTAACAATATATATAAATATTGTTAGTGTTAGACGTGTTAACACACATTCAAGCCCCCTCCAAGCCTCGAACTCGGTTATCCAAGTCTTGTAGCCTCTCTAATCACTCGTATAGAAAGAGTGAAATACATTAAACCCCAATTTTCCCTAGTGGATAAAACTTTACCGGAATGCGATACGTATTTTGTTTGTGTGTATATTAGTAAGTATAATGTTTGTACAATCGTTTCAATCCCATTCATAAAAATACATTATGCAACTGAAAGACAAAATAATGCTCAAATATTTTCCAAAAATTGATATCTCTTTTTTTTACCGGGTGGTCAAGGAGATATCTTCCTAGCCACCCCTAAAAAATCGTGAATTAGTGTCTTAAATTTACAGCACTAACGGAGCACTAACCAGCACTAACGTAGCACAAACGATGGGTGCTTTCAAAAACCTGGTGGCCAAAAGACGGGTGATTAGGGTGATACATATCTCAACATGTTCTGTAGTGGCCTTGTCAAAAAATGACTTCGCTTGTTGATAAATCTATAGAACGATTTAAATAGGAAGGAATTTGGTTGACAGTTACAAAAGTTCCTGAAACAATTTTCATAGATTGAGTATAGGCCAAGTCACGTGGAGGATAGAAGTCACTTTTCAGAGATTATATCAATACAAAAGTTGAATGAAATTACTAAATATTCTCAAAGCTCCTGTAGTTTTCTAGTGTGACATTCTGCGTTTAAAGGAACTTAAAAATTATATATTCTTAGATCTTCACATGTATTTGGGATTGGATTTTATTACATCAAATACAAATTTGGTTTTCGTTATTAAAAAATGTCTGTAAATAAAATGATTCATTTTAGTTCAGTATGTTAAATAAATCAACCTTAAAAACTTTGTTGGTAGGGTGCAAAATATAGGGAAGAAAAAACTGCTTCAATTTGTATAACTATTTCAAACAAACGACAGAAGGCTAAAAAATAACATATAATTGGTTTATATAAGCATTGTTCCATTTTTTCTTATGCTTATTTATGTTTAAATATTTGCCTCTAGTCACAACATGGCCGTTATGGTAATAAGTTAATACACGTCTTTTTACGATGTTCTTTGCTTGGAGGAAATACATTTCTTAGACTGAGAGAACTTTATTTTTATCAAATGCTGTTATCGTTAATTCGAATAAAAATAAATAAAAAATGACCATATTCTTATTTAAAAGGTCAAGAAGTGAGTTTAGCGCATTTGTTATTAATTTAAGAATGCTACGATGAACATTAAATATGTTTTGGGATCCATTTTAATGTTCTAACTAAATGTTGTTGAAATGTCTGCATGTCTGCGTACAACATGTTAGACATACATAGCAGTTCCCCGACATCATAAACCGACGGAAGCCTTAGAACGTTACCGCCGCCGCGAAAGGGAAGCGTCTGTCACTTGCGCGGTTGTTGCGCGCGGCTAATCACAGAGGTCAGGTGTCCGCAACTACCCACCGCCCACCTTACCGATGGCTCGCGATACTAAACTGTCCCACCACAAGGCACGCCGCAATAACCACGCACCCTTGCTCGGAGAGATGCATATACAGATCGGACAGGGGCCGAGCGATCGTAATCTATTCGGACAATATTCCGTCTATTCAATTGGGATCACGTCGTCTTAAATATTTCGACCACAGGTGTGGGTATCATTCTAATTGTGTCTAAAGGAGGTATCGTCTTAAGGTCCCGGTTCAATTTCCCTCAGTGGGCCCAGCTGGTAATTAACCGGTACGGGCCCTGGATGTTGTATTTGCTTTAGAATAAAGACTCCGAATCGTCCGTAGCCTTCTCAACACGTGCGACTTTGACGGAATTTAAACTAACGGTGTGATATCTGATTAGTGTTTGAAAAATTTCACCCTGACATTAATTTCTATGCATGCGCATCTTGTAGAATATTCTCGGGAATATAACAAATGAATGTAGTGTAGCCAACCTCTACAAAACGCCAAGTATATTTATCTTTCAGTTGGCGACATTGCCAGAATTCTCGGATTGGTGGAGATTTAGTCACAATGTTTTAAACTATTATTAATAGGCTAAAAACGTTATTTCTGAATACATGAATATATCAGCACACGACTTACAAACTAACTAGAACTATAACATTATACAATAAACAATAGTGCAAATTATCTTTGTAAAGATTGAATAAAGTGAAATATTAATATATTTTTTCGATATTGTATAACAAATAATAAACACAAATTAAAGAAAATGAAGTCCCATATACAAATGATACTAAAACACTAATAGCCTGTACTTTTGATAGATTATATCAAAATTACGTAAACAATAAGAGTTACTAATATAAGCTTTCCGACATACTTTTTTCAAATCTCCAACGCTAATAAATCACTTTGGACACGCTTGAAGTTTTGACAAATGAAAAAAATATGTTTCCACCCTAGAAAGAATGATAATCTTTTAACTTTTTTCTAAAACTTTTTTTTTAGGAATTACATGTAGAAAAAGATCGTGTTTTGCGGCAGTTATAAAATTTACATCAGTAAAAAGACATTTTAAATCCATTACCTTATTGCTTTTTATACCTTCTCGTTCGTTGAGTTTTGTTAGTTGCCTATCAATCATTCAATCAATCAGCAGAAGCAATCAGAGTTAGTTGCCTGGTGGCGACATTTGCTATTTGCACCACGTGCTTTGATTAACAGGTCTACTGCGCATGAGCAACGAGGGACAGTCTGGTCACATGAAAAAGAGACTCCTTGAAAACCCTCAAGTTTAATTTTAATTTATTTACATACTTTATTTAAGAAAGCTACTAACAAACTGTCTCTGTAGCTCAATGATTTTTTTAAAAATAATTAATACATGTATTATTGAATTACAACTGCCACGAACGAACTATCCAATTGTTGTGTATCTTGTAGCTGCAACAATGGGAACTCAGCGGTATTCTTATTTCACTTGTTAATAAAAATTACCTACCTGAAAATATTTTCGACAAGTGCAGTAATATTTACAAATAAAACTACTGTGTTTTCTTTTACATTTGTAAAACATTTACTTGTAGTTTTATGAAACAGACCTCTTGTAGTACTGACATAAATTCATAAGGGGAATAGGTTAAGTTGGTCCACATTGCATTCATATTAATAGTATTTATTTATTGGTCGGTATTGTACTATATAAAACCAACCAATTATTCAATCCGGCACTGTAGAGGATTCCTCACTTCTGTATAATTGTACAGTATGCTACAGTCAGTGTGTGTAATTAAGGGGTTAACTTGTATTACATCTATTCACGAGTAGGGAAAACCTGGAAAAGACGGGGAAAATAATTAAAGACTAAGGAAAAACTTCAGAGTCTAACTTATTGGCTTGAAAACCAAACAAACCATTTTGTATAGTCTGAATATGGCTCCAATATGGTTTGGTTATATAGTGTTTGTTTTTATACCAAATTTACCAAGGGTGTAGAAAAGGAAGGGGGAATCTGGACTACCGCACCCCCTCCCTCGGGGATGTGAGCACAAATAAGCATACGAAAAATGTTATTGGCTAAAAGTTCAATACTATTTTTAGCAGACACCTACCCGCCTCGGTGGCGTAGTTGGTTCGTGTTGAGCTCGACTGCTGAGGACGGGGATATCGAGGTTCGAATCTCGGTCGGGTGAACTGGGGGTGGTTTTTCCTAAATGGTTTTCCACTCTCCCTCCACGCAAATTCGGGTTCACTTCCTCTAATTCAACCTTCCTAATTCCTAATCCATTAGCGCAATTAGTACTTAAAGCATATAACCTGAACGGGTAGTAAGACGCGGTGCTAAATATTTTTTAGCAGACACCTCACCCTATAAAAATTATCTTTCTATGACCTTGACATTCACACAGGGACATAAATAATTCCTTCAAGCGAATAAAAATTCTCCATACGAGAAGTTAGTTATTTCCGCTTAGTGTACCTCGATGCCAACTATTTCTGTCTATTGTATTAAACACACTGGCGCATGCGCACACCTACATTCCTCACAGATAGTACAGGAGACCTTGGACCCGTTTATTACCTGTAATAGCGCACATAAATATCCTGGACACAGAGTGTAAGTAACTCCCCCCCCCTCCCCCCTGTCAGGGTTGGCTCTACCTATCTCGCTGTTGCAGGGGTAACTACACAACACGGGTAATTTTAACAGATTTATTGCCCTTCGCAGGGGGTTGTGGGTTCATTGTGTGTCGAGAACTAAGAAGAGAAAGTCTCGAAACTGATTCTAACGAGCTTGGTTGCCGGGGAGTTTTCAAAATAAATTAAAAAAGCGTATATACAGGAATCAAACATCGAACCCATTGATCAGTAGGTAACATGCGACCAACGATGGGGTTCAGTATATTTTTTTATGATGGATACAAGATTATTGAGGGGTGGTAAAATCCTTTAACCTCCTCGACCCCCCGAAGTTAAAACATTGTAAGCACAGCACAAGAAAGGTAAGTTCAAGGTTCGACCTTTAGCAATGCCCTGTGTCCAATCTACATTATCTACAGACACGTTATAGAATGATTACGCTAGAGAATTCATGTTTCTATCCCTCCCTGCATTGTTTGTCTAGGCGTGTCCTACTATTTTATGGAAATTGATTTCCACAACAACCTTTTAATTCTCCTTTCTTCCTCTCCCAATTACCGTGATGTGATTCCGTAGCTTCCCGGGGACGATCGAGGTAATCTGTAATAATTGAAGAGTGTGGGCGACGTTTAATCTGGTGGAGGTCCCTCTGCTTTACATTGTAAATAAGCAAGAGTCTTCTTGCTCGTTAAAACTCCGTCCGCCCGCCCGTCACCTGTCTAACTCCTTTTTACTTGTTTTGGCGAGAGTTGAAGCGAGCCCGAAGGGGTTGGGGAGGTTATTGATTGGTTGAAAGTGATAGAACCAGCTCCTTGCTTTTATGATAAATAAAACGAAATCTCCGCTTACTTTTTAGTTGAACTAAAAAAATTATTATATTTATAGAATATATTTTAGCTTCAGATCTTTCCCCTTCCCTTTTCTTTTTGTTCTTCCTCCTGACGAAATTAAGTTAAAAGCTCCTTTTTAGAGGTCGACCCACGGTAGAGTAGAAAGTTTCGGTAAAGTTTAAATTTCTTTCCTGTCGAACTCATCTCGGAAGGGTAAAATTTAGATTCTCCGTAACTAAACACAAGAAAAGTGTTGGAAGTTTTTTTTTTTTTTTTNNNNTTTTTTTTTTTTTTTTGAAACTGTCAAACTCTCGAAGGCCGCTCGATTCACCCCCCAACTAACTCCTTCGTTTTGGTCTGAAGATCTTTTGTAAATTCCTGGTAGGGAGGGAACCAACCTTCTTTCTCTTTCCAGTTTTGAGCGACGACGAGTTTTTAATTTATTCCAATTTGCACAAACCTACTTTATGTTTCTCCACTCCTTTTATTAATTTAATTTGGGTAATAATCATAACGACCGTAATTCAAGGGTTATTTTAGCATACCTCACCTTTGAGGAAATAATCATGTTTAATGTATCTGTACATGGTAATATTTACTCAAATAGTAATTACTATTTTAGCTAGCACCAGTTCTCGAACCCGGGTATTTCTAACTTCAGTCGAGATCTCTTGCCACTGATCTATAAGCTCCGCATCCAACTATACGTTTATTTGCGCTAATGTAGGAAGAAGGAAAGTACAACTTTAGAGGAAATGTACGCGCATATGAATGTCGAGTGTTGAATAAAACCCCACTCAGTAGCCTATAACCGGCTAGTATTCGACCCCAGACCTTCTCGCCAACCACGAACCAGACTAGACGAGCCCGACATTTAGTCCACACGCTCAGACTTGCGGGTGGGAAGGAAAGTTGATTTGGAAAACCTCTGATGGGCTGGAAATAGCCCGAACAGGGATTGGAACCGGGACCATTAGCCGAGCTGTCAGGAGCTTGCCCTCCCTAAATCTATCCAACGACGTTTGCCATCCTCATCCTTTGCCCCTAAAGTTGAGTCGTTAGAAACCATTTCTAGATTCACACAGATTATAGTTAGGCGGATTCGTAGATACGCGGTTGCGGTACTTTGATTTACGACCAGAAGCGCCAGCTTTCGAGCACCAGTTTAAACATAAATGATGGTGTCACTCGTGAGTTGAACATGCAGCTTGTAGTGTCATCGCCATTTTGTTTATTTGTTTGAATAAAGTTTTATTTTCGTAGGCATGACCTGTTTAGCTTTAATTATCTTTTAAAACGGACTCATATGTTTAAAACATATCGTGATTAATAAACATTCGACTTACGCGGTTTTCAACTTGTGCGGTAAATTTTGAAACGCATTAACCGCGTATGTCGAGGATCTAATACATTATAATTTTGATAATATATTTACTTATCAGTTGAGCGTGTGTTGTAATAAAGTTATACATTAAAAACTTCTTATAACATTGTTGGTATCGAACCAGGGAGAGGAGTGTCCCTGACAGCCACCCTGTATTAAGGCAAGTTGAACTCCCGCACAAAGCCACCCCGTGGATTCACACCGAACTCTGCAAGGAGAGGGTGGAGGGTTGGGTGCTGCTGTCACACTCACTACTGGGAGGAGGACGAACTTCCGTCGGAGTCTCTTGGGGCGACTTTCTCAGGCTTCCTTACTCCTCGCGTCGTGGCAGGGGTGAACAGGAGGTTATAAAGCGGTCGAGTGAGGGACAAATACTCTGGCCGAGGGAAAGAGACAGGGTCAGGGGTGAACAGGAGAGTTATAAAGCGGTCGAGTGAGGGACAAATACTCTGGCCGAGGGAAAGACACAGGGTCAGGGGTGAACAGGAGGTTATAAAGCGGTCGAGTGAGGGACAAATACTCTGGCCGAGGGAAAGACACAGGGTAGTAGTCACCGGTTTCAGCCGAGGCGATGCATATAATAATGTTAGATATATTAAAAGAAATGACACATGCCCTTCTATTTGAGCTAGGGGTAAGTCACGTGACGATTTTTCCTTAACGTTTTAGACCCCTCTTCCCTCCTTTTCACAGCAATGGAAACTTTTGTGCCACTAGAAGAGGTGATTTAATACAACTCTTGAGTCCATCTGAACAACATCACAACTCAAGGATAGTAATTGAAATAAAGATGATATATAATAAGATCTGTGTTACATAGCGCTGTAACACATGTAGACATCAGAACTACTACCTCCCCCTCTAAACAGCGTTACGTGGTGAATGGATGGGCCCTAACAAAGTTTGGCATATTATAAAGGTCATGTAAACCCAGTTTACCCTGAAAGTTCTAACCTCGATTGGTTCCACTATGGTGCAGCTTATAAGATAGGACCATAGTGTAATCAGTCAAGGTAAGACTTCTACCCGGCTTGGTTCCACTATAGTGCAGCTTATAATGTAGGGTCATAGTGTAATCAGTCAAGGTAAGACTGCTACCTTGCCTGGTTTCACTATGGTGCAGCTTATAAGATAGGACCATAGTGTAATCAGTCAAGACTGATACCTTCCACTATGGTGCAGCTTATAAGATCTGGCCATAGTGTAATCAGTCAAGGTAAGACTGCTTGCTACCTTTCAGGGTGAACGTAGTGTAGTACTAGTCATATTTTAAGGCAAAGACTGTAATGGACGTGTGAGATAAGAAACTCAACCACTGGACACATCACATTTTGTATCTCTCTTGAAGCAATCCATATTAAGGTGCGGCAGAAGGGAGCGCGAGTAATTTTTCAGTTTTTATAGAATTACATATTTTTAACCAAAATAAATCAAATATTTCTCCAGTAGCAATGTAGAGTTTAGTTTTCTACACATACTAATATCAACAAATCTTGAATATCTGTCAAGTGTGTCTTGGAATGTTGTCAAAACACTTTATTTTTATTTAAAATGTTTTGACAAAATTCCAGGACACCCTTGACCTATATTCAAGATCTGTTGATATTAGTATGTGTAGAAAACTAAACTCTACATTGCTACTGGAGAAATATTTGATTTATTTTGGCCAACAAATTTATATTCTATAAAAACTGAAAAATACTTGCACTCCCTTCTACCGCACCTTAA
>CABFVZ010001182.1:190893-201702 GCA_902151445.1 Timema monikensis
AGTTGTTTTTTTTTTGTTTTTTTTTCCGCGTAAATAGTTGTGGGTGGGAGCCAGGGGGGGGGGGGGGGGGGTCATGGCACAAGTTAGGCCATCAGAATTGGGGGGGTTTCGGGTAAAAAGTTATTTAATATTATATCGTCATATGCATTTTTTCATACTTAGAATACCTCTTAAATGGTTTAAGATAAATTTTAATGTTTTATGCTATTACAACACTTATAGAGTTGGAAAGTTATTCCATTATTTTTTTTTACTTAGCAAGTCTTAGTTGGTAGCACTGAGTGGTTGGCAGGGTGTCCATACTTGGACAACTGTTGTTACCTTTGACTTTAGAGGGTTTTCCGCCCGTCGTGTCAGTCGCCAGTCCCATAGACAAGATAAAGTTGGAAGTTTAGTTCAGTGCTGCTAAAGAGATGTCGAGGACGCTTAAAACTTTATTTAGAATTAAGTGTTTAGAAGTGCTGTGTAACCCTGTGCATAGACAGGACAAATGGTTAGATCACTGCAGTAAAAGGGAAACTTACAAATTAAAAAACATCAAAACCAATTACAAAGTTGTGGAAGTTAAGAAAGGTGATGGGAAGTGGCAGAATGTAAAAAAAAAAAAAACATTTTTATACAACATGTTAATATTTGTTGTAGTAGTTATATTACATTCAGGGTTTTTAAAACAACTGTTTTTACAATTTTATAGTTGTTTTCATTCGCAAAGTGTAAGTAATATCATTTTGATAAATCAAATTCCTCTTGTAAATATAAACTGTTCATTTTCCTAGCGGTTCTGATTTTATTTATTTCATCCAAAAAGCTCTCTAACTGGATTTACAAAATACGTAATGTAGGCCTTAATGTGGATTCAGTCAGAAATTTGAGATTCCAATAAAGGTTATATGGTTAATTGAATTTTGGGGGAGGTGGGTGTAGAGAAAAATTTGGAGGGGGATTTGTGCCATTGGTCTTGAGGGGAATGGGCATCTCTGACATTTACTATATTATATCATATATTTTTACCTATCTTCCTCCAAGCAAATGCGGGTACATCCTCCTTGTCCCTATCCCATTATTAAAATAGACTATGCACATACAAATAGTGTTATTTTATTAGTATCAAAAATGACAGCACGACATAACGAATGAATATATTAAATAAATTGTATTAGCATTCATAAAATGTTCCTTCCGCCATGTTTATATTGGTCCAGGTATTCTACATTTATCGCTGAATAGACAGACAGACGAAATGTTAAAACTGGACCTCGCGACGCTCGGGAAGTTAAGCCGCCATTTTACAATATCTTGATAAAGTTCTTGTGGCTTATTATTTTGAGTAAACTTGATATTGCGTTTTACAATCATATATTGACGCTCTTGTCATGTATGGAACCTGTCTGGAACGTCACGATTCAATCCTAAAAAACACACAGGTTTGGAAAATTGTGATAAAATGTATGTCAATGTACGTCCCATTTCTTTCAAAATCTTTGTATTATTTTGAGAAACGAGGGGACTGACCAATAAAAGATTTCTTTGCACGGATGAGTGTAAAATTGTAACTCACCAGTGAAATAGTTCGTAAAAAGAGTTACGATTTCACAAAGAAGAGAAGAAAATTGGAAAACAATCCCGAAACACATCTGCCAACGTTACCTTTCGGGTCCCCCCAATTGAATTATCTACTGAAGGATGCCATATACCGGAGCAATGCAGACGTACCGTGATTTGTGGAGGGGGGGTTGTAATTTAGAAATACGGTTAGAGACAAAATGGAGGTGAAAGTTAGCAACTTGTACCTCTAGGATTAAAAATATTACATTTTATGTATGATTTATATAAGATTAACTCGGCTCATTTTTAAGGACGTAACGTGAAGTGTTCAGTTTTGAGTTCAAAATAATGTTTACGAAACATATCTCCAACTTTCCTCAAATAAATTTTAAGTCATTTTAACATAACAGAACATTTTGAAGTTGTAGAACTTTCATTCCCTTAATAAATAGAGCTGAGTGAGGATATTTCTCTGAAACGTTCCAACCGCCCTCTGGGTATTATATCAGCTTGTTGTCTTAGGAAAAACCTGGTTTGAAATCACAACCTGACATTTTGACTACCCATCATTTCATTAAATCAAATAATATACAACGCTAGAAATAGCGCGCTACTACATTTGACTAAATTATCCACATTGGCGGGCACGCGGACTAGTTGTCAGGCCCACCTGGTTTCTCGGTTAGAAGAAGATCAAAGGTTCGAATCTCGGTCAAATGTTATTAGTTTTATCCTAAATATATTTTCCACACAAATGCGGCTATATTTCCTCTAAATTCAGCTTTCTTCCCATCCCTACCCCATAGATGTAAAATATGTGTATAGTCCGAACGGGTAGTAAGACGTGATTAAGGAAAGGGAATGTCGTAATTTCCTCTTCTCTTTTTATGTCTTATTTTACACTCTCCCCCAGTGTATATCTCTCCTAGATCTTTTTACACTCGACTCGTATCAAGTCAAGTTTCTGTTCTGTTGACGCACACAATTCTCTCCATTCATTATAACCACGTGGGTTCCTTGAATCTCTTCACCTCCCCTCCCTCCCCTAAACGGCACTTCACCAAGACCATAGAGGACCCAGTACAGCTCGTCCTGCACAAAAAGGACTCTCTTTGTCTTCCTTCTCAACGTCTTTCATCCTATTTCGCTCCGGCTCCAGAAACTTTGCATAAAAGGAGAGCATTTTGTTTTATTTAGAATTTTATACGTGAGGCAAATGTGTCGTTTTTTTAAGAGAGAGAGAGAAAGAGAAAATGTTTATACAGATAAAGGAGACTATCTAGCATTTAGATTAACTTTTCCTCTTTCTTTTAGTTAAACATCAACTTTTACTTTGGAGCGGATACGTTGTAGAATCCGTAACTAAAGGAAGTGTTGGAAACAATGAAGTCCTTGTGTGTGAGTTAGTTTCTTTGTTGAGATATATAAAAAAAGGAGAGTGTTTTCGTTTTTGTGAGGTAACTGTTCACATTTTATTCTCGCTGGCGGATGTTTCTCTTTAAACATTTCCCCACCCCCTTCCCTCCTAAATTTCGATTTGGTTTTAACGTATGTTGAAGACTTAGTTCCCAAAATTCAGCGCTTACATTCGAGATAAAGAGAGAATAATTACCTCCAAGCGGAGTGTTTTAGGGATTAAAGTGGGACCGTCCCTTTCAACTCGTGGAAGCTTCGTTCTACATCCACGCTGAGCTCAAGGTTCTCTTAAGGGGGAAGGGAACAAGAGTTAAGCTCCTTTTTGCAGTTTTTATAACCAAAAACTCCCCCCGCTCCCAGATAAATCAAATATTGCTCTAGCAGCTCCGTTTAGTTTAATTTCCAACACTCGGTTACGTCAACATTTTTTGAACATTTGTCAGGAGCATCGTGGGGTCTGGCCAGAAACTTTTTAAATTAAGGAAAAAAAAAAAGTCCTGGTTAAATTGCGCACTGTCCATGACAAATGTTCAAAAACTTTTGATAATACGTTGAACGTCTATCTGAACGCATCAACTGAAGCAATATTTTATTGATTTTGGTTAAATATATATAATTTCTCTATAAAAACTGCAAATAACGTTCTCTTTCATTCCACCTCAAACACGAACTTTTTTTACCTCGAGACAATGATATATCTTGTATGTAACTGCCCCCGAACCCAAAAATATAAGTTTTACACTTAGGTATATACCTGGGTACACAGGAGAAACAGTTGGATGGATTTATTTCAAACTTTTTATTTAGATGTTATATGACCATAACTCAAGGAGAAATAGTGATTTAAAATCAAACGGATTTTTGAAAACTTGAAAATATCTTTCGTAAATAGCGCTTGACGATTTTGTTAATATGTGTATGCGAGGGGTGTTTTAAGTGAAAATAGTTTGTTTTTTTCCAAAGTTAAAGTGAATATATATAAATGTATTCTGATTTAATTTTCAAACGGTTGCAACATTTTTTAAAGGCTGCATTTGTTTCGAATGTATTTAAATTTTCAAATTTTGATAAAGCTATCTGATTTGAGTGCGAAAGTTAATTATTGAATGTTACAAAATGAGAGCATGCGCGTTGTTAGATCTTGACGTTGTGTTGACCAGAGAGGCTGTTGGGGTGATGAATTATTGTCACGAGTAGTTCACACGCTAACATTGGGTCCAGGCAGAGAAAAATGGGTTGTCAAAATATTTTTACTGACATTACATTCATTAACCACAGTGCCAACAGTTGTGGCACACGTCTTTTCAAAGACCCCTCAGGGTGACCGGGTGGGCGGGGTGCCTCTGGAGCAAAGGAGGACAAGGACTTACAAAATATTGGACGTTCAAGAAAAATGCACAACATTACAAAATAAAAGTTCAAAATGTACAAATTCGCTTCATATGTTTTATAGATAACCATATTAATTATTAAAATTATACTTAACCAACACAACCCCTACATTTCTCTGGTTTGTCCACTGTGCAGAAATTAAGGAAAAATAAACCTCTCAACATTGAAATTATGTTTTGGCTGTGGAGGGGGGGGGGGGATTCTGTTGTTTTCAGTATTTCTGGTGAGTCACAATATTAATATTTGCTTATCTCGAATATTTTACCTACTAAGACACATTTTCAAGGTCTGACTGCGCAAATAACACAAAAAATTTTATCAAATCTATCTATTTTGTCAAAATGTGGGACATTTTGTAATCTTTGAAAATTCCTCACGGACAGAGGGTTGAAATGTAGACATATCTGGGCAAAGGAGGACGTCTGGTCACCCTGAAGACCCACCACTTAGTGAACTAAAGTAAAAACCTCGGAAAATACAATAGAGCAAATTGTACCACCCCTACAAATATAAATTAATTTCAAAACGATGATAGACAGTACTATGTTGATTATTAAAAAATAATAATGAATTAATACAAGACATAGCTTGCTATGCAAATAATAATGATCACTTTCAATGGCCGCTTGGTCCAAGGCTCTGTTAGACTAATCTACTGTTCCCAGCTAGATCGGGGTTCGAATCCCGGTTGGGTGTACTGAGAGTGGGTTTTCCAAAATGGTTTACACACTGCAAATGCGGGTACGCGTCCTCTAAATTCAACCTTCCTCATCCCAACTCATTAACGTAATTAGTACATAAGCGTATAGTCCGAACCGGTAGTAAGACGCGGTGTTACAAAAATGAAATTAATAATAAATTATAAAGAAATAAATACTAAACACTGTCATAATATTTGAATAGGGCTCATGTAAACTAGCTGCCTATAACGGCGGTTTGCTTTATACTGTTTTATTTTTAGCACCTTGTCTTACTACCCGTTCGTGTTATAAGTTTATGTAAGCCTACTAATTACGAAAATATTTTTTGAGATTAGGAAGGTTATATTTAGAGGAAATACACCCGCATTTGCGTAAAGGGAGAGTGTAAAACTATTTAGGAAAACTCACCCGAACGAGATTCGAACTTCAATCTCCCCACCTTCGGCATTCTAGTCTACTGTGATAGTAGCGTCTTAGACTATTTTTTTTTTGTCACTATTATCTAACTATTTCTAGCATTTCTCTTAGTTGCTGAACTGATTCATAAAACTTGTTGGCTGTTCCAACCTCGAGACGTAAACATGCAAACATTCTATCGTTCTGTTTATTCTGATTGAACCAATAACAGTATTATTACTTCTTCCTTCTCATTTATAGCAACGAAAGACACTGAAAGTACCTAACAAATATCTCTTCTGTTTGTTCTTTGACCCTGTCTCCGATTCATTTCCACTTTATTATTATTTTTTTATTTTGTGAATCAGAGATTCCGTAACTGGAGTGGAAAATTATCGAGGTAAGCTTAATGCAAAGTTTCCGTCTCTACTTTTAGACTGACTGTCATTGACAGTAAAAATGGCCCACAGGGTTATACCGGCACACGACTTACAAACAAATATGTCGATAATGGCCGAAGAGATTATTTCGCGTGCTTATTTTGCGTTATCTGTCATCATTATTAAATATATAATTTATTTTTTATATAGAAATAGTTAATACAATCGACTAAGGGGAATAGTTTTTCCCTATACAACCAATGTTAAATTATGGTTCATTTTGGTACATTTTTCTCAGAAACTATAATAGATAATGAACTGATTTTTTTTATGATTAATCTATAGGTATATTCTAACAATTGGACGAGGGAGATTTATAAATATATAAAAAAATATTAATTATATTAATTTTCAAATATATTAAAAAGATTTTCCAACACATTTCAACATATTTATATAGATGCAAATTCTGTTTATTGCTATATTTAAAAAAATCTCCCGTTAAAATTTGCATAGTTAACTTTACAAAGTAACAAAAAAAAATTAATGATAATTTTGATAGTTTTTGGAAAAATGTACCTCAATAAATAAAAAATAAAAATATCGGGAAAACCAGTTTTAAAAATAATTCCTATATTTTAGTTGTAAAATCAGGATTTAGTGAATCCCAGCACCATATAATGGATTGTCTGGATCTTCTGCATCTTACAACCTTTTCTTTGTTAGACTCTACTTTAATTTACATTAGGATTAGGCATAACAGTTGCTGAAGTACTAGACCAACATGTTTCAGGTTGTATTGTTCAACAATACTACTAATAGTTTTAGATTGATGTCTACCAATATTGGTTCGTTTTTTAAACCCTCTACGTATTCTGGGCATGATGAAGTATTTCACTAAACAATGTTACAAAATATAAACTAAAAATCAATTCACAAAATAAAAATAAACAATCTTCACGTGCACAAATAAAAGAATCCCAACCACTCAAATAGTTATAATTATAACCAAGCCACAAAACAAAACAAGGCAACACCTATGTACTGAAAACACAATAGAAGTACTGCTGCCAACAATAGAACATGAAAAATTTGTAAACATTCCCTTCACTGCATAAAATGTACCTAGTAGTATTTCTTGGGTTTATGGAAATCAATGCAACAAGATATATGTTATTTATTTCAACACACAAAGAATTTTAAAATAATATAATGTTACATATTAATGTAAAGAGGAAACTTTGAAGAGTAATGAAAAATAAATAAAAATAATACTTTTTTAATTGGTGGCTCCCCTTAAACTAGAGAATCTAACTAAACGAGATTTCTGAAAAACTGTGATTGTTTGATTAATAACGTTTTTAGAAGAAAAAAAAATATTTATAATAAGTATGTCACAAGAAACACTTTGTGAAGGTACCGTAATTAGTATGCATTACATTTAAATATTTGTTTTATTGAATTCAGAGTAAAGAATAATGATGTGAAAAAGCTAAATAGATTGTATTATTGATATGAATATGTCACACTTGATTGATTTTAATTTACGGTGAACAATACATTTTACGAATCGCTTGTCATTGAGTTATATTATTATAACATAGACTGCGCTCAAACTGTATTACCTCGTCTACCCTGAAAGTTATCAAATCTTTGTTTGGTTCTGTTATGGTATATACGCTTCAGAACTGTTTATTGGTAGAATTTGACTTAATTATATACCTATTAAAAATAGAAACCAGGGTTGGAGAGTGGAGTCTTTACGACAAGACTTCGAATCTATTTTTGTCAGTCTTGACTCCTTTATAAATGCTTCAAATATATTAATTAGTAATTTACAAAATTTACCTCTGTAAAATTCTCCAATACTTTACTTACTGTCAAGTTTCTTTGGTATTGTGAATGTATATTTGAAAAAAATGTGTCAATCCACATTTCAAATATTGTTTCTAAAGAACAAAACAAAATATAAAATTGATTTTACCATATTTTTATAATATTATAAGATTTTTTTAAAGCCAGAGTCGGCACATTTTTACTGACTCTGACTCCAGCCAAAATTGCTTCAGACTCCACGACTATTATTATTATTATTATTATTATTATTATTATTATTATTGAGTTTTTTGGGGCGTCATCAACGCCTTTGAAGAATAAAACCATTCCTTAGTACAACTAATGAACCATTGAATGGCTATGGTTATGATTTATAGGAAACATTTTATTTACCTCAAGATTCTTGATTTGTCATCCATCCCAATAATAAAAACCAACACTTGAAGAAACGTTGGTTTACTTCTAATTAAAGTTTAATTTACCTGTATATTTACATTGTTGAATAGTGCTATGTTTGTTTATCTTGCAGACACAACTGACTGGCGCGTCGAGGTACTTAAATACGGCGCTAGATGGCAGGGCCTACTTGCGCTCAATCACCGTGCTGCTACCTGATGGCTGGGCGGATAGTTGCACGCCTCGTCACGTGGTCAGCTCTAGCGGTGACACTCCTGACGTCACGGTCGGCCTTCCCCACCCCGTGTTCGGGCATGCGCCGTGGACCCAGCAGTCGCAAGGTTGTGGCAGGGCGGGAGATATGATTTACCTGAGCTACAAACAACTGAAGGAGCCTCAAGACTTGGGTGAGACTAGTTTATAGTTCATAGTTGTATGATGGTGGAGTGCTTGAATTGCCAGCAACAATGGTTATTCAAAAACTGCATCTTTGTTAAAACCAAATTATACTTAGTACATACAGATAATTTGCGCATACTTTAATCCCATTCCTAAACATTTTTGGCAGGAAAACAATAAATATAAACTATCACTCTATGTCATGTCTGTTTTGTTTCCTTCAAGGGTTTGTTTCGTAGGTACTTATAAATGAGATAAAAGGTTGAAACTCTGCATGGAGGTTCCTGCTTTTTTTCTTCTTCCAAAATTTCAGTCGGATGACTATTTTGAAAATTGTTAATTCCCCTTTAATTTTCAAGAAATTTTACGTTTGGGGATTTTAAAGGTTTGTAAACAAGATTCTGTAATTTATTTTTTGAAATTCAAATAAAGTGACCCTCAAGGTATCCAAATGATAGATAGGGAAGGGGAGACATATATTAATAAAAACCCCATTCAAGGGAGGTAGAAAAATAAATTTCCAGGAATGTATAGAGAACATTCTAAATAAGGAGGCACATTTAATAAACCTAACAGATAACAAAATAAATGTGTTTTAAAATTTCAAAATGGGAATGTGGGAGCTGAATTCGGTTGGGGGCAAGGGTAGCACTCTCCAAAACTATTATAAAGTATACCTTTCTGTGAAGAAGAAAAGTTAAATTTGGCAAATTGGTGAAAGGATCACCCCAGATAGCATCAATATTTTAAAAGTTTGGAAATCAAAAAATAGGGGTCCAGGAAATGGATAAAAAGTGTGTGTGTGAGAGAGAAAGAAGGGAGGGGGGCGAAGGGTCAAAACTGCTAAACTAATAGAAACCAAAAAGTTTGATATGTTAGACAGTTTTAATTTTGTAGGGTTAGACAAAAAAAAAAATACAAACCATAGAGATTATTTTAAAGGGGATCCATAGCTCTGCTATTATTTACCTAAATATCAAAGAATAAAACTCTCACCTTTAAAGGAGCGATACATTAATGAAAATAAACAACTTCTGGTGAAATAGAATTGGTGAATCATGGTGATTTTTGGGGAACCTTGATGCTCATTTATTCCATGTCTCTCTATACTAGTCTATTATTTCATTTAATTATTTTATATTCAACTTAAATGAATATTGAGGCTATTTTGTTATTTCAAATGAGCACAAGCTCTTTATGAAGACAAGATTAAATACATCTTAATACAATCAGTGTGTTTTAATTGTCAAACTATCCACAAAGATATTCCTTTCCACGTTTACTTGTGTTATTAATCTTGAGCTGTTAGTACTTTGTTTATGAGTCATAGCTGCACCACTCGCCAACCCAATTCCTACCCCTTTTCACTAGGGGTTTTCAAACCTCCCTAAACACATTCTTTGAAATACACTCTCTTTGTCCTGTGTCCTTAGTTATATTCACGGTAATTTTCTGATAATCTAACGGATTAATTTATGTAATGTTACATCTGTTCATAGTTCTCACTGTAGGGGGTTATTTCCCTATGAGACATCTACTGGGAGACACTATGTGCTAGACTTTAGCCATTTTCTAAACTGTCCTATATCACTCACTTTACTTTGGCAGGGAGTCTACTTGCGGTATCTCTTGGTGAAGTTCTCCAATAAAATATTGCAGGAATATTTTTAAAGATTGAATAAGTACTTCTTGAAGTACTGTATTTAATTTTTTTTTAACATATCAAAATTGTTGGTAATGCAGATGTTAAGACTCTAATAAGCTATGTTCCAATTTGCATAGGAAGAACCTTATCTGACCGCTGGAAAAGTGAAAAAGCTTCTACTTTCATATATTCACATGCCAAGTCATGTGATATTATCAGTGGATATAAATTAACAATAAAAAAAACCAGTATAGCACTATTAATGTTGACCACAAACAAATATGTTTTTATTTACTAAAAGGTTCTTCCTCTGAAAATTGGACCGTACAAGCTTATGCATTAAGGAGGTATACATTGTTAATCATACTTTTGTATATGTGAGTTGGAGTGGAAGAGGAAGGGGGTTGAAACCCCAAAACACACCTTCCGGTGTGGTCTTGCCGTTTAAGAGCTTTGAATTACACTCGATCTTAATATGAACACTTTTGAAACATCAGTTCATATTTTATCTTGCATATGCCCCTAATATTGTTCTATTGGGTTGAGGTGTATTTTTTGAAGAGGCCAATGTAGGCTTATATAAATGTTTTATCTATGTTACCCACCTAAGTGACGTAGTTAGCTAACGTGCTAGTTCGTGTTGAGCTAGACTGCAGAGGACAGAGAGTTCGAGGTTCGAATCTCGCTTGGGTGAACTGGGGGG
>CABFVZ010001182.1:201717-233756 GCA_902151445.1 Timema monikensis
GGGGGGAGGGGGGTTCCTAAATTGTTTTCCACTTTACCTCCACGTTTGCTTCCTCTTTACTCAAGCTTACCAATTCCTAGCCCATTAGCATAATTAGTACTTAAGCATATAACCCGAACCAGTAGTAAGACGCGTGCTAAGTATTCATCTATGTTGCAGACCGACTCTTTGTGCAACAGTGGGCCAAGTATCGCTATGGTGTGTTTGATGAATTGGGCTATGTGGCTGACCCTGTGTACCCCATCTGTCACCAGGGAGACTCTGGTCGAAGTCAAATTACCGGCTGTTCCGACCTGTCTATCGAGGATACTGGGTAAGAAAAACTGTGTTCACATCATCAAAGAAAGTACCTCACATTAATGTCGGTTGTTTGGATTCCTCAAAAAGGGAGCATTAAATGTACTGATGAGATATTATACTTATTTTGACCGAAAGGTTTTTTTTCTTGAAAAATTTCAAAAATACAGAAATTACTCTTATTCCTTTCACCCCATCTTAACATAACCGTAATTTCTTAAATATAATCACCTCCTCAGTCCCGTTTAGTTCTCTCCCTTGTAAATCTTAAAACAACATTAGAGCACATTCTTTCTCCCGGGGTGATCCACAAAGTCTGAATTTTAATATTCTGATCCCCATTGAAGCCAGCATCTTCAAGTGTCTCAAGTAATGTGTACAACTGTTGTTTTTCCTGCAGAGTATGCGACAGTACCAACTCCTTGTACAATGTCACCACACTGGTCCACCCCGAGGCTACATCCTCCATCATGTTTGCCGCGACAGCCCCGCAGGTGATCAGGTTTTGCGACTCTGGGACGCACAACAGATATTCCCCCACCAAACACAACCTCGTGTGTGATCGCAGGAGCACAATGGATGTCATCCTACAACACCCAGACTTCGCTAACAAGTAAGATACGTTGATGTGTAGTCAGTGTTGTATCCGCAATGCTCCAGAAACAATTATATGTTGTTGAGGGCTACCAGGACCTTAAGGAGATAAAACAATCCCTCTTGAAATATTTAAAGAATAACCTGCTTCGGTGGTCAAATGGTCAAAGGTGTCACTCTCAACATTAGAACGGACTGCCAATGACGGGCAGACTGGGGTTCAAATTCCAATCTGGTATATTGAGTGGGTTTTCCCTAAATGGTTTCCCCCTCAGCCGCCATTCAAATATGTGTACATATTATTTAAATTATTCCTTCTTCACCCCACTTCACTAGTGCATTTTATTTTAAATACATGCAATACCGCTTCTGTGGTCAAGTGGTCAGAGTTCCTGGCAAAGATCCAGAGGTCCTAGGTTCAATCCCCAATGCTTACAGAATTTTTCTGTGAGCTGAGGATCTAGAATGAGGTCAAACTCAGGTTCATGAGGACACGTGAGGAGCTACTTGAATAAATAAGTAGCAGCTCCTGTTTAGAAAACTGAGATAAACAGTCGCATGTCTCATGTGTTGACCCACAATGTTGATTTAAATGTTTGGCCCTTTTGTATAGCAGCAAAGTAGTCGAGCTAAAAGAGGGAAGAAAAGTTGTCATTTATCTCATTCCTACGTTATTTTTCATATTGAATCTTTTTTCCCCCTTTTAAATCCAAATACATCTTTTTTTATTCAAAAAAATAAGCTATTAAAAACTCAGTATAGTAATAATTGTTCCTTACTGTATATTTGGAGTTTTGAACATTTTTCAGCATCATTGATGAGAAGCGAGTGAGTAACACAACTCCCGTGTTTCATTACAAAAGACGCTCTGTGACTCGCTATGTTCTCGTCATCGAAGATACCAAGGACATGTTGGTCAGAGAATCCTGGAGTTTCCTCAGGTTTGTGTTTAGTTAAATATTGAGGTCTAACCATAATCAGCAAATAAGGCAGTTAGGTCAAGGTGTGTGCCAGAATGCAGGGATGGCACTTATTATTATCTTAAAATATTATCTTTGCCATGTTATTTGGTTTTAACTCATTTTGGATTCAAGTAATTTAAAGTCGTACTACCTAGTATTGTTAACGTTTCACTTTACCCGCTTCAATGGTTAAATGGTCTAAGGTATCACTCTAGTGTTAGACTGTCCTGCTGATGACGAGGAGATTGTGGTTCAAATCTCGGTTGATTTATTGAGTGGTTTCTTCTAAATGATTTCCCATTCTCTTTCCACACAAATGCGGGTATATTCCCTCTAAAATGTTTCCTTCCTAATCCTTACTCCATTAGAGTAATTATTGTCCATTTAATTTGAACAGGTAGTAAGATACATGGTGAAGAAAAACAAAATGTTTAATTATTATTTAAAGAATACAAAAAAAGACAATGTTTTAATATGGTATCTTAGCTCTGATTTTAATCATTATAAAATGCTATATTCATTGATTCATTAACTCTTGCAACAATGATTGATATTTAGAGGGCTTCGAATTAAGAGTCTAGTATTGGCAGCTGCAGGAATAACAAGCAGTTCAGGGCTCTCTCTAGGAAGTCCCTCAAAACCAGATGGAAATATATTTATTTTAAAACATCAAATCCCACTTGAAGCCATTTAAAGTTTTTTTATGCCATATTTGAGCTTTTAGGTGTAAGCTAAGCCCTGCTTATGAAGCAGTAATTCACATCCTTGTACTCCTCTTCACTAAGCAGCTATAGAATAAATTTTTGAACCGAAACACTAAAAAACCTTCTCTTTATCGAAAATTTGCCACCCCTAGATTTTGCTGCCCTGGTATAGTCACATACATATAATAGTGGTTGAGTGCTTAGTATTAAGAGTAGTATTAAAGTTGGTAAAGTTAGTTTCTAAACAGTTATCTGCATTCATTTCCCCGACTGTGGTATTCACTCATGACATGGCTGACACCAGGTTGGCCATGAGGAAGTGGACAGTCAACGACCTGCCCGGAAACACAGAGGTTGGTCTCGTACTGACCAATGAGACTTCGTCCAGTCAGCTCCACAACCTCTCTCCTTTGACAGACCAAAACGCGAGGGATCTCATTATAGCCAACATTCCCTTCACTCCCGGGGACTCACACGCGGCCGCTTGTCTGCAGTGCGGGATACACACGGCTCTGCAGGTTAACATTAATATATCTAAACAAGTTTTTATAATATAAGGAACATACTTGGATGGAACAGCTAAATAGATTAATTGATACAACTTCTTTGGTCAAATTGAACAATATAAATTAAGAAACATAACATGAAGATAATTTATTCAAAGAGAAACTATTATATCAAGAAATTATGTCAATAAAACAGGTACAATAACATTTCTAAAAAAAGTCATCACTGTTAGGTAATAAAGTTAAAAAATTAAATAGCATAAAATAAGTAAAAATGTAAATCTCTGCAAAACAATATTAAGTAGTATCAGATTAAAGGATTAACTGATAAACAATGAAAAGTGTAAATTAGTAAATATACTAGATTAGAGTTTTTAATATTATAATTTCAAGATGATGCAAAATTTTTGAATATTTGAGATAGAGAAACTAGGTTGACGAAGGTTATGACTTAACAAAAAACTATAGGTAGATTAGTATGCCAACAGTAGTAAAATTACTAGTTGAATAATTAATTATACTGTTGATCAGTTTGAAAATATGTTGACAAAGAAGACACGTTCTGTAATATTTAAGATATTTAACCAGAGTCAGTAAAAAGATTATTAACAGAAAAGTTAAAATAGTTGAGGTTATTCATCTTTAAAGTTAAGATGTAACAAGTAACATAATTTCGCAAAATTAGTAAATGAATGTAAAGGATTTAATGTTAAAGACTTGTTACTGGATTCAAATGGCTTCTAAAATTTACTTGTGTTAACTATCGAGACAAGACTAATTGGAGATTGATTGGAAATAACAGATGTGTCACCCAGGTTATGATGAATCAATTGTAATATATGATAAATTCAGATCATATAAATAATTAATGGATTTTCACGAAAGAAGTGTAACCAAAAAGGAAAAGTTTTTGTCATTTTGAAAAGTTTGAATCAAAGTAACAGTCCATATCTGTATGGTTTTAATTCCCCTCCTTATATAATTTGTTGCAACTCTTGGCTGGGTGACATGTTTTGGCAACTATGCCATCATCAGGTCTGAGACAAATCAATGCAAAAATAGTAAATATTTAAGTTGTGGTAAAGTAACAAAACAAAACAGATTCAAAAAAATCAAACTAACAATATGAGGAAGTACAGAGACATTAACCAAAAAACTGACGTTAATAAAGTAATCAAGTTATAAAAATAAAATGAAAAAATGAAACTTATAATATATAAATTTAATCATTAAGAAAAACACCCAAACTATCAAGCTTACCTTCAGACTGAGATTAAGATGTTATTCCCGATATTAACACTGCAATAGATTTGTGTGCAGTAAATTTTGAATTCAATATTCTTTGTGATGAGTATTCCAGAAAAGACCAAGTGACCAACATAAACTTTTTAGGTAAAGTTAAAAGTTGATATATGAGATGGAGCTAGTGTGTCGGTTGGTTAAGCGCTGTTGAATATAGATAGATAAAAAAATGAAAATATAGGACAATGAGGGAATGAAATTAGGTTCTTATCTTCTCAACACTGGCCCGAACAGGTCTCAACTACGATGGTAGGAGGGCAGGGTTTTTAGGATGGGATTTATGTGAGGTTTTGATTTTCACATGTTTTGGAAGGTTCTTGATTGTATTGGATAAGGGATTGGTTCTCGAATTTTGTTTGTTCATTTAAAATAATATTGTGATGAAAAGTAGCATTATAAATAGTCAACTCTCGAATCTACAACCCTGGGAATAGCGTCCCTCTCGAAGTAACAACCCTTTTTTGAGACCCTATTTCGGGGGCCGTGAAATATGTGGGGGAAAAGGTCAAAAATTATAAAGAAATCAGTCGTAAAATGTGTTTGTTGCATTTATATAGGTCGCTGCATTTTTATTATCTTTGTGAGCGCCATCCATCAATGCCAGCCAATAGCACTTGACTCTGTCCACCCCCTCCCACAAGCAGGACAATGTTTCCCCGGGGGCGACACGTGCCAGGCTTGTTTTTGTCATTGTTATGAGCAAGACACCTCACCGTCCTTATGTGCTGCAATATGAATGGCAGGGATAAGATGAAGCCCATCGTGATCAGGAAGCTCAAGAAACCCCGGGGTTTCAAGGGCAACATCTTGCCTTGTGACTATGATTTTAATAAAAAGGCATGGATGATCTCGGGTGTGTTCACGAGGTGGCTTCAAGGCTTTGATTCGAAGATGGGTATCGCAAATAGAAAAGTTGTGCTCTTCATCGACAATTGCCCCGCACATCCTACTCCCAACAAACTCAGAAACATCTAGCTGGTGTTACTGCCAAAGACCACCACCAGCATGCTTCAGCCCCTGAACCAGGGAATAATTCAGCAAGTGAAGGTGAAGTTCTGCGAGATGCTCGTGCCGAGTATGGTGTGGAATCTCGACATGGGCAAGGAGGTCAAAAAGTGCTTCCGACACACGCACTTTGTCCTACCAGTCAACGAAGAGGCTGCCGCCCATGTGTTTCCCGCCAGCGCCAAAGACCCAGATGACTCATTGCCAGTGGACGCCAGTTCCCAGCCAGGCCCCTCAACGGAACCGCAGGTGGACGCCTCCATGTAACCGCAGTCTGGCTCAACAACAGCACCTTCATTGGCCCACCTGACTTTTACTCGGCCGTGCGACGAGTAAACGTGGTAGAGATTACCCCCAGACTGCACGTATGAAGAGTATATAATAGCAGACAATGATATCACAGTTTGGGGCACCCTCGATGACGCCGATATAATCAGGGAGCAGCAGGAGTCCAGCAATGAAGAGGGGGAGGGAGAAATGGAAGAAAAGCATGAAGACATCCCCACAACGATAATGTTAAGCCAGGGACGTCTTCTCAAAAGCACTTGAGCGCCAGGGTGCTAGCGAAGAGCTGTGGTACCAGTTCTATAATGTCAAAGACTTCGTAGAGAAAACTGGGACTAGAGTTGAATTCACTTAGCAGAGTTAGCCTGTCAATAATGTAGATATTCTTGTGATTTATTTCACATTTTACTTTCTAATAAAGGGAAAAAATATTGTAACTGTGAAAGATTTCGACCTCGAGATTGAAACCTTAAATTTTATGTACCCCGTAATAAAAAAATAATTCTGTCTATCCTTGGGATATTGTTTTGATTTTGATTGAAGCTCTCAAAAATTAAAGAATAGTTTAATGTTGGGTAATTTTCTAAAATTGACATAACAATTTTGTTTAAAATGGATATATGGGATGTATTTACTTTACAAAATAATAAAGCTCATTAAGATTAGATTACTATTACTTATTTTTGAAAACTTAGTCTCAAACTCTAATAGACTATTTGAGAAAGCAAAATGTGATTATGTCATAACACGGACCACAATTTGATAACCACTGGACTAGATAATCCAATTCCTAATGTTATATAAAAGCTAGAATCTAGTAATATAATCTTACTCCTAGGTATTTAATAGATCCCACCACAATATAACTTGAAACCTAGGTCTTTATTAGACCTCACCATGATATAACCTGAAACCCAGGTCTGTAATAGATTCCACCACAATATACCTTAAACCTATGTCTATAATAAACTCCACAATACCTAGGTACTCTTATTGTTACAGATGTTAAAAAGCCGCGCCACGACCCACGGACCCGCCAGCTCTGTCATTGTCCTGATCGCGCCTGGGATGGACCACTCACTCAACATCAACTCTGTCTTGGCTGAGGCATCCGACATCCGCGCCCGCATCACGACCATCAACTACCCATCAATCGTGAGACCCCGGTCTCTAGATGCCCTGGCCGCTGGGACCGGAGCACCAGCATTCACGGTTCAAGAGTCCAAATATAACGTCGCCATTTCGTTGCTGTCAACATACTTCAAGTTGACCAACGTAATGTTCAGTATCGCCACCCAATTCTACCAGGGCAGCAGCACTGGGATGCCCATAGAGGTGAGAACTGTCCACATGAACACTTGAAATACCAGTACCAGAAACATAACACTTCCTCCTTGATATTCTATAAAATACACATTCTTTGGCTTATGAGATGGCAACATTGCCCCCCCCTACCTGAAAGTAAGATGATAACTTATCTGCTACAAAAATGCCCCAAATACATGCTCTAGACTTTTTGCTATGACCATAACATATTAACATTATACTATTAGGTAGTTTCCACAACACAATATACGGCTACAGGTCAGTCTGTTTAGCTGTGCAAACTTTATTTCTGAAGAAATGAAGCATAACTTTCAAAAATACACTTTTATTTACCTGTTAAATGTACTTGTTTTTAATGTAATAGCAGGTTATATAGTTTCATCAAATACAGCAATCGAAGTGCAATGAAAAATAAAATAATTCCAAAATTAATGGTTCAAACAACTTCATTTTATCTATTTTATATTTTGAAAACTCAAGTTAGCTCATGCTGGCAACTAAGCTCCTCAAAACAGCCATGTTCCACAGGGGAAGGGTTATGAAATTATTCATTGGAATCTGACGTATGAGATGATATTAGGATTTGTCAATTAGTATATACTGTATATAAACAAAAAATTATAGTCCAGAAAATACCATTTTTAATCTCTCAGAAAATTTTTATTTTTCCACACGATGTTATTTGAAATCATTTGTTCATGTAGGCCCTAAACACACAAATACCCTGATTCTCTTTAGACATATAGTTGATTTCAAGCAGAATCAAATTTATGAAATTTTTTACAAAGTCCAATTGAAATTCAATTGTTTTATGTTCAAATATATATTGTTCAAATTGTTATAGCTTTATATAATAAATATCATTTACAAAATGTTTTAAATGTAATCTTATGTAGCAGAATCAAATTATTGCTAAAAATATACATATTTCACGGTTAAATAATGTATTTTCGTCTTAGTATACACAAAGCAAGCAATCCAAAGTTCTCTTGTTTGATGAGGACTATTTCGTTGGTTCCAGATTCACCGTCGAGAAATAACTGATGACGGTCGAAGCACTGTGACTGGTAGCTTTGTCCTGGACGAGTCTCTTGGCGAGCCGGCCAGATTCACAATATTCACCCACAGTACAGATAACCCGTTGATACGAGGCATTTCATTGGTCAGTCCTTCGCAGAACGTCTACTCCAGCAGATATGATTTTCTCCTGATTATCAAGTTAATGTCACTCCACGCTACTATCAATGAGGTTAGTATCCTGTTCATAAACCTGTTGTCACTCCAAACTATCAATGAGGTTAGTATCCTGTTCATAAACCTGTTGTCACTCCAAACTACTGTCAATGAAGTTAGTATCCTGTTCATAAACCTGTTGTCACTCCAAACTACTGTCAATGAAGTTAGTATCCTGTTCATAAAGCTGTGTAACTCCATGCTACTATCCTGTTTATAAAGTTGTCAACTCGAGCAATGCATGAACAGAGGCAATCATTACTCTTATATATATATATTTCTTTTGTTCTATTGTTTCTCAACTATAAAAACTTACATAAAAATAATGATTTTTTTTTAAAATATTTATTAAAAATATTAATTAACATGTGGTATACAAGAAACAAAACCGGTCATGATAATTGCTTTCACTATTATAATGACGCAAGTTACTAGATTTACTTTTATGTATTCATGTGTGAGTCATTTGATTTGCAGCTGTCACTTTTTGATAGATATTATCAAAACATATAAATAACAATAATAATATATTTAGTGGTGACCTGGTGGTCCAGGTGTAAGGTATCGGACTTCTATGCTGGCGGCCGGGGTTCAATCCTCAGTCCCGGCACAGATTTATCTGATTTCCAAACCCTTCCTTCACCTCTGATAAGACATCTTGTGAAGGTGGGGAATGCTAGGCCTCCTCCGTGGTTCGGATTCCACGTTAAACTGTAGGTCCTTCATTTCATCTCACAATCACCCTACCATTACACATTAGCGTAAGTGCGTATAACCCGAACGGGTAGTAAGACGCGGTGCTAATAATAATAATAATAATAATATATGTAGTAAAATGTTATCAATGTTGACCACAAATAAACATGTTTTTATTTCATAAAAGGCCCTTTCTAGCAAGATCCCACTATACTAGTTGAACAAATGGTGAATGGTTGTCTTGTGTTATAGACGGGGACATGGACGTACACCATTGAAAGGTTCCCTGGCAACCCCCAGCCCCATTATGTGCAGGTGATGGCTACCCCTAGAAGCAAGGTGGCCCCGGTGGTCCGAGCAAGATCCTGGACCAGTCAAGGTGTCACTCCCCTCATATTGTACACAGAGGTGAGTTGTCACTACGAGAATCAGGGGTGTCACTCCCCTCATATTGTACACAGAGGTGAGTTGTCACTACGAGAATCAGGGGTGTCACTCCCCTCATATTGTACACACAGGTGAGTTGTCACTATGAGAATCAGGGGTGTCACCCCCTCATATTGTACACAGAGGTGAATTGTAACTATGAGAATCAGGGGTGTCACTCTCCTCATATCGTACACAGAGTTGAGTTGTCATTCTACGAGAATCAGGGGTATACCAAATACGTCTACTAAATTAAAAGATAAACCAAACAAATATGGATGAAATGTTCTAAAAGATAAATAAAAATGTGTGTATTTGAAACCTGCTTCGGTGGTCGAATCATCCAAGGCATCACTCTCGCAATAGACTAGAGCAGTGTTCTCTAAAGTGTACACCAGTTGATATTTGGGGGTACGCCAAGAGACAGAAAAGAATAAGAAAACTAATTGATGATTAATAAATATTAATTCGTATTTTAAAATTTAACAATCATGAGCATTAAATATGCGAAGAATTAATAATATCAACACTATCACATACTCTTAGAGGGGGTAGATAGCGAATATTTTAGCTAACTGTGGACGCACGCACTGCTCAAGCTTGTGTTAGTAACTGAGCCAGCAACTAGTATTACATTACACACGAAAATTGGCCTTCAGTACATCGGCGAGAATGGCAAGCTTGTTAGGCGGTCGACCACGGCACCCTTCAGTGTCCTTCAGTGCAACAATAGTGAATATGTCAATTTATTGGATATTTTGGTTTCTATTAATTTTAAAACAAAATTAACCCTCACAAAATGGACAAATTGTTAAAAAAATCGCCTGCCAAGAAACTGTGGGTTAAAAGATTGTTGTGATAGTGCTTCCACTTTGTGTGAACAACAAAAAACGGGATTGATACTTCTAGTCTTACGAGCTCCTTGTCAATCATGTCAAGAGATGAAAACATTGATGATCTGACACCTAAGAAAAGTTGACCATTAAAGTTTGAAATTATCAATAAGCCTACTTAAAATTTGGGTTTACATCCTATATAGTCAACAATGAACCTCGTCCTACATGTGTATTGTGCCACGAGATGCTGTCTAATGGTAGTGTGAAGCCATCATTGTTGGCAAGACACTTACAAACTAAACATCCTGAACATGAACACAAGCCTCTACAGTTTTTTGAAAAATGTTTAAAAACATGCAATACTCAATCCAAGAATTTAAAAAAAATCATTAAACTTAACGATAAATGTTTGGAAGCCTCTCTTGAGAATGTGGGAAATTTTCTTTACAGCTGGATGAGAGCACAGACGTTGCCAACATGGTGGTATTTACTAGATATTTTTTTAGTAACAAATTCCATGAAGAATTGCTTTTTTTTTGTGAACCACTAAAATAAAGATTTACAAGGGAAGACATAATCTCAACAATAAATAATTTCTTTGTTACATACAATATTTTATGAGAAAACTATTAAAGTGTAACTAGTGATGAAGCAGCTGATTTAACTGGATCAAAAACACTGATTCACGGGAAAGGTGAATGAAATAGCCCCATACATGAAATTTGTTCACTGTATTATCCATATATAAGCTATTGCAACAAAGAAACTGGGGCCAGTGTGATACAGAATGTTATCAATTTATTTAATTTAATAAAAACAAGACCTTTAAATATTAGAATATTTACAATACTATGTAATGAGATGGGCAGTAGCCACGAAAATCTTCTTTAGCACACAGAGGTTTGTTGGTTATCTCGTGGGAATGCGCTTAGTAGAGTGTAGAACTGAAATATGAGATATGCATCCTTCTTTTGTACAAAGATAAGTGTTTGAAGTTTGCCAACTGTTCCATTGGTGATAAGTAGATGTTAATAGTATGTTACTTAGCTGATATTTAAAAAAAAGTAAACATGCTTGATTTGTCTCTTCAAGGAATAGGTAACATTTCAACAATGAGAGAGAAGTTAACTGCATTTCAAAAGAAAATTATGGTGTGGAGGGAGAATTTGGAAATGTTTCCATCCTTGTGTGATTTTGTTACCGAAAATGATGTAAATGTGGATCAAACAAAAAGTCTTGTATCTAAACATTTAACTATATTATACTTGGAACAGGTACAGGAAAGGTGGATAGAAACATATAAAAGGGACAAATACAATATGGCTGTTAAAGTGAAAAGAACATAGTTCACACTTTACATTGCTGCCACTGGACAAAGAAGAAAATCGATCGTCACTGCCAAATTCCTCGACCTAGGTTTCATTATATCAGGACTCGTCAGGGAGGAGTGTGAAACGCGCAATGCAAATTTGTAAAAGAGGAAACCAAAAAACACAAAAGGGATAAAATGGAGAATTGGAAAGAGAAAATTCTTTACAATTCTCCATTTCCTCCCTTTTGTGTTTTTTGGTTTCCTCTTTTACAAATTTGCATTGCGCGTTTCACACTCCTCCCTGACGAGTCCCGATATAATGAAACCTAGGTCGAGGAATTTGGCAGTGATGATCGATTTTCTTCTTTGTCCAGTGGCAGCAGTGTAAAGTGTGAACTGTGTTCTTCTTTTCATTGTAAAAGCCATATTGTATTTGTCCCTTTTATATGTTGCTATCCACCTTTCCTGTACCTGTTCCAAGTATAATACAATTACCTCATAAAGCAAAAAGAGGTTTTCGTTTTCCTTATCTAAACATTTAAAAAATTTAGAGACAGAATTTGGTGTCCGACACCTTAGCTTAGCCAGTAGCGTGTCTGCCTACTGAGTTAAGGGTCCCAAGTTCGATTCCCAACATGGCCGATAATTTATCATTGTTGAAAATATGGGTTTAACCTGTCACATTGATAAATTAACTGCCGAGCACTGGATGTTGTACCTTTCCTAGTCTTAAGTTTAAAATACTTATGTTTACATACACACACTTTTTTTCAAAGATCTCTCAGCTTTCCAGTTATGAAGGGGATATTGGCTAAAGCACTAAAACAGCCTAAGATATATTTTAAAATAATAAATTATATCTAAATAAATAGATGAACATAATTTCACAGAATTATTATGAAATAATGTACATGTGTTTCAAACTTTCATCTATAACTAAAAAAGTAGTTCCATTTGACTGTTATTTGTGCACACTTTGCAGCCCTCTCTAATATAATTGAATATTGGATGTTTCAGGTTAAGAGAGGAGATTACCCAGTACTAGGAGCTCGTATTGAAGTGTTGGTGAACAAACCAGCAATGAATGGCACTAATCTGTACCGAGACAAGTTTGAGCTTCTCGACACGGGCAGTGGAGGTGCGTTCATTCGAGGGAATTAAATTATATCCTGGCTCCGTTAACTTTGTATCTTGTCATTGGCTGCAGTTGGTACACCTGCATATTATCATAAAACATATCATATACAAAATGCAGGGGTTCTTCGATACATTGCTCCTCTCCGCCACTCTAGTCAGATTTAGGAAGATATGTGTTTCAGGGTCATTTCAGTGTTGTCTATTGTTACGCCGCCAGGAAGACTGTTATCAAGCAGAGCTTTTCTCACTCTGATAAGCTGACAACGTTGAGCTTTGAATGTAGGCATTAGGGAGGGTTGTTTCCATCCCTAGTATAACCTAGTAGTATAGTCGACTCACCCACTCTTCTCCGACACGATCACTCACTGCTGTATTCATTCCAGTTGTATACCTACTTTTTATTAATAAGCACAGCCCATCATTGTTGTGCTTCTTGCTAGTGCGTGAAAAATTAAACCGCTGTGGTTTTGTTATGTGATATTTTGCCATTGTTGAACTTTTATATATTAGGGTACCAAACAGATTTTTGATATCTTATGATTTTGTGATTTATTTATCCCCCACATATGAGCCATCAGTATAAAGACAATTTCTTAAATGTGGGTTTCACATCTCTCCCGGATTGAGGAACAATAACGTCATAGTGTGTCGGCGGTGGGGAAGTACTCAGCAATGAGTCACTAAAGCAGAGCAGGCTAAAGAGGCACCATGAAACTAAGCATTGTTTTGTTACTAAAGAACGGAGTTTCTTTGAAAGAAAAGAACAGCAGCTGAAGTGACAACGTCTCGACACTGGAAATAAGGCTGTTTATTCTGTCCAACAAGCCACTCTGATGTAAATCATGACTAAATTATCATTTATTCTATCTGCATTAGTGTATAGTTTATTTGCTCTTATGTACATGGTATAAGGTTATTAGAATATTATTTCATAATTTGACTAAGACTCCAATGTCAAACTAACTAGTGTCTGACCAAACACTTGGCTTCGGCTTTGGCCACCTTTAGCCATAAATTGCACCTTCATTAAAATAATCGGCTTTGGCCAAAATTATAATGAAGTTTTCGCCGAAGCCGAAGGTTCATCCAACTTACCTTAACTGAAGTACGTTCGTGGGTGTTGCACAGGGGTGGTCATGTGACAAGTCGCTGCATGTTGGGTTCAGGCGCCCTGTCGGCAGACTAGTCAATAGTCAGAAGTGGCGACACATGGTCTGTGGTTACTGTAGTCTAGTGTTACTATCAGCTTTATTAAGAACTTTTTACTCAAACCATAGCTAATGTAATTAAATATTATATACATAAAGAAGAACTGATTAATTTTTGGGACAGGACTAAATAGTAATAAAAAATAATTTAGTCACCTTTTCATTGATCATTTTATTATACGAGTACTTTTATTTTGTCTTTTTATTATTTTTTTCACAATTTTGAAAATTTATTCTAATATAAAAATAAGGTTTTTTCACAATTTATTCAGCTTCGGCGAAAAAGAAAACAAACTTTGGCTTCTGCCAAAAAAAAATGACCTTCTGTTGGACACTAAGACTAACCTTGAAAAAAAAATTAGATTTTAACTTGGGATACCATTTTTAATTTACAAGCCATTTTTATGTAGGTTTAAACACAGCTCTCTTGTTTGTTACATTATCAAAATTGATTCAAGACTAGTAAATCTTTTTAAATATTAAATAATGCTTATGTATTGATACCAACATAAAATGATATTGATGTTTTTATATCAACATTAATAATGCCGATGTTATTGTTACAAACATTAAGTAATACTGATATATTGGTCCTCTCTGGTCAGATCCTGACCTGACGAAGGGTGATGGGATCTACTCCCGGTACTTCACCCCAATGAGGGGAGGGCCCGGACTGTACACCTTCGAGATTATGGTCACAGACAACAGCAACACAGCATATGCATGGCATGAGACAATACTGGTGCAGAGTCTGGAGGCTGGTATGTTACAAGTTATAGGTTTATTTTTATAGCATCTTAAATATGATCAATAGTTTATTTATAGATGTAAAAACATAATTTGTTTATTGAAGCTACTTAAGTTGTAGTCAAACATTACTATGCAATCAAATTATTTTTTATGAATCTTGAAACAAAGCTCAATTGAATTATAATGTATGTGTCTATTCATTTCAGGTCCACCATGTTGTGGCAGCTTAGTACCAACCCCAGCAGTACAGCCTCTCTCCCCCTTCCAGCGTGTCTTACCACCCATCTCCATCACGTTCACACCAGATGATGTTGCATCACAACCGTTTGTCGGACGTATAGGCGACCTCCGAGGAGAGATCCTTGCTTCAGAGCTCAAGGCTCGACTGACTTGGACTGCACCAGACATGGGGGGCCTGCCTGTCTCCCGGTATGAACTCCGCTTCGCTCACAGTGTCACAGATATTGTGGATAGATTTGAGACCGCGTCAGAGGTATGGGATTACGGGAGCCCTTTCCCCCTGCCCCCAGGTTCGGAAACCGTGTTCACAATGGACTTGACAAGGAACCCTTCTCTGCTAGATATACCCTTGTTTGTGAGCATACGGGGTTTCGCAGACAGTGCCAACAACTCCCCAGGAGGACCAATCTCAAATTGGGTACGAATCTTGGTGCCTTCCCCCCCACCACCCCCACCACCACCCTCCACCGCTTCTACATCCACATACGACCTTTCTTCATGGCCCCTAGATGGTGCACAAGATGAGACCATCATCCCACGTATTGCACAGAGCATGGACTTTGGACTGGAGTTGATCCTCCCGATCGTGGGGGGTATAGCCTTACTCATGATCCTCATAGTGGTCTGCTACCTGTGCATGTTGCGTCGTCGAAACGGGAATGCAGTCAAGAAGCAATCTGGTAAAGACAAACACGTTGGCAATGGGAAGCAGCTCAGTTCTCCAAATGCTTCCATAACTATTGTCCCCTCCTCCCCTTCTCAGAACAGCCCCGGAAACAACAACATCTCATCCCCACAGCGCGAACAAAGCAACCACAATCTACCAATGCAGTTTGAGCCTTACATTGGGGACGACAAGAAGAGGTTTAGTGTGGCGCAGATTTCTGGAGATGAGCAACAGCAGCAACAACAACAACAACAACATCATGAACTCTTGCTGCAGCAACATCAACTTCAACAGCAACAACAACAACAGCAGCAACAGAGAGAAATGTCACCTCAGATTGTACCTCACCCTAACGGAGGTATAAGCACAATCTCCAACGGTAGCAGTGGCACTCTTGTCCGTGGCCGGACCCTGAGTCCATATCAGTCCTGGACTGCATCGCAGCTCCTCCACGAACACGAGCGGAGACACAGCCCTTACGGGCAGACCGGGGAGGATCTTATATCTAACGGGAGCCACGCTCAACTCCCACCCCCTGTACCCCCACTGCCCGCGTTCAACCACCAGCACAGCGGTGGGTATCCGTCCGGACCTATCTACGGGGTACATCCAGGTACGTTCGTCAATGGAGGGTACCATAGGAATGGGTCTATGGTCCCTTTCAACCCCAGTTTGCAGGGGTCTCTGAGTTCAGTAAGTAGCGGAGACAGGAAGAAGAGAAACGTGACAATGGTGTAGAGAGAGAACCCCTCTGGGGGGGCAGAGACACTTTGAGGTGGGGCATTTCCAAAACACCGAAACAGAAGTAGGTGATTCCAAAACCAAAGTCAATGTACAATAGATGTTAGATGTAGAGCAACATGAGTGAAGTTAATAACTGAAGTAAACCATGCTTTAGAAACAACAATTAAAGACTGTTAACTTCTAATAATGTTCTTGTTTTATGAAACAATACTTTAATGTTGTTATCTCGAGGTTTTATTTAAACCTATATTACTGAAAGAAAGACTTTAAAGTGAGAAGTGTTTACTAATACAAATTTTGAGCTCATCTGAAACTTAGAAAAACCTTTTGCAGTGAAAGGTCAATTGATCGTTGTGTTTGTGTGTGAACGTTAATGTACGAGCTTGAAATTAATATAGTCATGTGTTAACTGAAAACAATGAACAAATGAATTTAGAAATTAAATACCAACTCACTACATTTGTATATAAAAATGTTAGATAAAAGGTCCTAAATGCAGTAGCACAAACCATTGCACAAGTTGAATGAATGGTTATACAATTTTCCACAAACTACTCCCCCCACCACCTGATCTAGTCACTTTGAATGAAAAGTGAATGTTGCCAGTTTTAATTGGGTCACAGCGATGTTAAATGGTTGTCACAATCCTGGTACAAGCAAAAATAATACACTGTCAATCTAGATTTTAAATTAATGAAAGCATCTTTATTCATATATATATAATGTTTGAATGAATCTAAAGGTTAAACAATAATTCAATTGAGAAAAACAACTTCTTAAAAGAGGAAATCAAAAAACACAAATTGGAGAAAAAAGATATTGATAAAGAAAAGAATGGTAGGACTAGAGCGAAAAGAGCTTTTCCTTAAAAACAATATTATGTATTCACATACAATGTCCATTTCCTGTGTTTGTCCTTTATGTTATTCCTATTACACGTTCTTCTCCACATGCTATTGGGTATTTACATTTCAACTAAATGTTTACATCAGGATGTTACCATCATAGGAATGTGCAGTTGTCCACATCGTTACTAACCAGAGGTGTTCAAAATGTGAGCTGGCAGCAATCCTACCTTGAACTATATGGAGGGTGGAATTATTCAGACACTACTATATTTAGTTTAGTTTACTCCATTTATCATGATTTAGTGACAATCATTTACATACATAATTTAATCTTTAAGTATGTAAAGCAGGAACAAATAAAATTAAAAATAAATAAATTAAAATAAATATATCAAGCGCTTGTAACTTAATGAATAATTAGTCTTAATGTAACCCTAAAAAGTCTGAAAATGTTCATTGTGTGTGAAGTAATAAACCAGTTTCTTCATGTACATTACAAAACATGTTTTATTAATGTACCAGATACAGAACTTCATAAAATTATGTTAATAAAACTATATGTTTTGTTAGCATTTTATTCTTGAAATTTCGACTGACCTAATCTTTAAATATATAAAGTATAGATTTTTTGAAATGTAATATACAATGTGTATTTGTACACAATGAATTATTATGTGTATTATAAACATGTTGATCTCAAATAATTTTTTCAGGTGCGTTCTATAAAATAAACTGGAGAGCTGACTACATTTTTTTATTTGTTTCGAAGATAAAGAGTAGTCATTTGACAATATTTGGTTAAAGTAGTGTTTCCATAAGCTCATGCTAGATTTACTGGGAGTATGAGTTTTATTAGTTACCATATTCATAGAAATGTAGATAATCTTTTATAATTATGTCATTAAATAAATAAAACAATTGGTTCATGACCGACTTCATAAGAATTTGCAGGGTTTGAATTTTAACAGGATGTACATTACTCAGAAATGTAAGTTTCAAACAATCCTTTCCTTTGTACTATACTAGATAAAAGTTGGGTAAAAATTGAATCTGAACTCTTTTAACAAGGAAAAAAACAACTCTTTAAAAAAAACACTTCTAAAGCTAATGCTGGTATTGTCTACAAAAATTCAACTTGAGAAACTTGTAGTAAAACTATTACTCTCTATTATTTGAATATAAAACTCAGTTTTCACTTAAACTTACCCAAAAGTTTTAAAAATCTACCGTACTTGCAGACTCATACATTTAATTGATTTTGTGTATAAATTGTTGTGTAATGAATGTGTTATGTAAATATGTTTTTTTAATATATTGTTTGTTTTTTCAATCTTTATTGATCTTGTAGAGAAACTGCTCCCTCGATTGTACAAATGTTCATTTTTTTGTATAAAGTGTTTTATCATCACATCAAAATAAAGTGTAAATATTGTTTGTAATTGAAACAAGTTTTTTGAAATAGCAATAAAACCTTCCCTGCACAATTTGTAATTTTAGAATAAACTAACATTGGTTTGGAATGTGTCGACATGAGAATGGATATAGGTAGGTTATAATTGATAGTATCTCGGCCATCTTGAAATAATGACACAAACATGGCTGATGCTCAATTAGAAACCACAACACTAGTGCTCAAAAGGTTTAGTTACATGTTCTTTGTGTGAAGCTACCAGGGTCGCGGAGTTGGTATGCCAAACCTTCGACTCCAACTATTTTTCTACTGGTTGACTTATACTAAAATATGAGGATTACTAATAATTTTACTACAGTAAAATTCTCTCAATACACATTAATTCATGAGAAACTTTTTTTGGCATTGTGAATTTGTATTAAAATAAATTTGTCAATCCAAATTACAAATATTGGTGCTAAGGAATAAAAAAAAAGTACAAAATTAAAATGATATATCTACTATAAATTGTTATAATATTTAAAAAAATTATTTTGACTCCACAGTCATGTGTGTAGCACATTCAACATTATTTTCTAAAAACATATATAATTTGCTATACTAATATTTATTAGGGTAAAAACATTCAATAGCTCCACACAGTAGCTACAAGAAACTATCAATAGAAATAATATATCTCTTTAAGGAAAACCTCTTTTCTTGGGCGGTAATTAAAAGTTTTATCAAGAGGCAGCCATTACCTCTTTGTCCAATGGCAGCAATGAAAAGTGTAAACTGTGTTCTTTTCATTGTAACAGCCATATTGTGTTTTCTATTCACCTTTGCTGTACCTTCTTTCAAATACCTATATCAATAGGAATAAGAGATTTTAAAGAATGATTCATTAATGACTTATAATGATCACATTCTTTTGTTTCTATTAAAAAAAAGAATATAGGATTAAAAGTTTACACTTCATTTCTTCTGTGAAATTATTTTATATTTTAAATATATTTTGTTAGTGGGTAGGCGCACTGAAACGCGTTGATGTCCACTAATTACCATGTTATTTAAGAAGTGGTTTGTTATGTGGGGAATGCCAGGCCTCCGCCGTGGTTCGGATTCCACGTTAAACTGTAGGTCCTTCATTTCATCTCACAATCACCCTACCATTAACACATTAGCGTAAATGCGTATAACCCGAACGGGTAGTAAGACGCGGTGCTAGTAATAATAAGTGGTTTGTTATTTTAAAATATGGTTCATGACAAAATGGAGGTAAACAATATTGACAAGTTCTAGCCGCCCTCCCTCAGACATACAGTTGTCTTGAAACAGGGTCACAACAGAACATCGATAGAGATAGCGGAGGATTGTTCCAGTGGTTTTGAAGCTACCGGAAACCACTCAACCACGATGTGGTCCAGACGGTTTTAAAGACGAATAAAAAGTAGCATGTGGTGGACCTTGACAAAAACTGTTGGGAGTTATGGTAAATTAACTGTTTATAACTATCAGAGCTCCAACTATTATGTCATAGCATTACTTTCTTCATATATTCACAATTATTTATATTGGAGATTATTAAATACGTTTAAAAATATATTTATTTAATATAATTTAGTAAACTACAACTGAAATTCTTAAATTAATGTTTTATTATAATGAACACTTACAATCTAAATTAACAAAATAAGCTATCACACAAATATTAAGTTTGAATAACAGAATCATGTCACTAATGTCTGAACAAATAAAAAGTTCCTGTTGTTTATTTGTAGTTGATACATTTTTGTGTGTAACATTACCACAGGTACTCGGTGCTAAAGGTTTCTGTTAGAGAAAGAGAGAGAGAGGGGGGGGGGGGGTGATTTGTGNTGTGGCTGTGTCCTTGGAGTTCTTAATACCTCCTTTTGGGGCCCAGGGAGTGATATGCCCACTTCTTGCGCAGGTCTGTCACCATCTTGTCCTGCAAGATGTCATCGTAAGGCTGGTCGTAGTCCGGGTTACCTTCCTCCACAAACTGTACAGAGGACAGTCATGGACAGACAGTATAGACATGGATACAAGACAGACATGATGAACAAAGCTCAAGAATACGATAGAGCTTTAGAGGCACCAGATATAAATGGACAGAGGAAAGTTCCTGTTGGAACTGGTTTAGACATTGATTGCCTCTAGAAGCAATTTGAAGAGGATCTTCATGAACACAACACTCTAAATGGATTGAACCACAGCATTGCATAGTTACAGGGGGATGAAGGTCAGACATAACCTACACTTAAGACAGGCTAAGTTCTTGAGCACTCTCCCAACTCGAAACATTGCCTTTTTTCACTTATTGGTGCATGCACTGCACTGAAACTATTGTAATAAAATATATATGGATAAAACTGTCTTAAATAACATATTTGTAGTTAAAATAAACAATATGGGTTATTTTTGAAAAATGTTTTCAAATCACTGGAAACCGATGCGAGTGTTAGTGTCAATGTTGCTAAGGTGTTGTATCTGCAAAGCAAGTACTTCAAGTTTGGGGCATGGGGGCAATTGAAAAGTGTCTGTAAGTTGGGGTATGTCTGTATTTGACTATCAATACAACTGAACTATACTCCAATTTTCTTACAAATGGACTTATCTAACAGATGGAACATATAGCCTACTAGATTACTTTCATGTCAAGTCATGTGATGTGCAGCTGTCACATGTTTAGTGAAAGGTGCTCCAATTATCCATTCGTGATAAAATCCAAGTCTATTTGATCAGGAGACTAGTAGGTCACTCACCCGGGACACCACTGGGGTCAGGTCAAAGTCCACCCTGGGAGCTTCTTGGTGCGGCTGGTTGACCACGGTGACCCGAACACTTTTGGGCCGGTAGTCATCTCTATAAGCAGTGATCACGTACTTCCCAGGAGTGAGAAGACGCCAGTAGTCACCATCGTGCACTGCAAGGGAGACACGGAGCGTCAGTGTCCTTTAAGCGCTCCTGAACATGTTTACACTAACACAGCATGGAGCATGTGTCCTTTCTAGCGCTCCTGAACATGTTTACACAAACACAGCATGGAATTAAAAAGTTGTGGGTAAGAGAGAATAAATTGATGCTCATGATTAACTATAAGTTTAACCCCAAATGGCTGGTAATGTTTTCCAATCAGGACTGCACTATATAGATGGCAGCACTTGGACTAGATAGATAGAAGACCAAATCGTAAAACATTCATACTTGCACCCCAACCAAGGACATCAGTCTACAATCTTAACCTCTCTGTGGTAGTGAGAGCTTGTCTTTAAATGTGTGTTTATTAGTGTTTTATCCAAACAATTTCTCCTCCATTGTCCCTCAGGTAAGTGCTGGCTATCCTTATCAAAACCATGTAATATATAAACAATTTGAAGTATTTTGGGTGCTAAAGCATCAACATAGCATTATGCTGCCCCTATCAAAGCTTATCTTTATCTACTAAAGAATATACAAATAGCTGTAGACAATACTGCGTGCACTGTCTTGCCAATGGTCTCTGTCATCAGCCCTATTTACAGGCAAGAGAGGTAAAATCTATAATTAAATGTACCCGCATTTGTTGCAGAAGACGGTATTGTACAATAAATCAACATTTAAAACCTTGCTGGTGATAACCGGACTGACCTGAGGTGACGTCATGCTGGATATCGTCGTCACGACCCCCTGTGACGTTCTTGACGTGTATGACGGCGTTAGCTAGGGGCTTCCCCGTCTCTGCGTCTTTCACCTGCCCCTTGACACCTATGTGAACCTACAGCGCAGAAACACACAGCTTGTTGATGAGACTTGAACACAATAGTAGCCAGAAGAGTCATACTAGTGGACTGAATAGCTTGTTTGTTTTTAGACTTCCCTTTAGAACGATCCTTACATCCCGGAAATACACTTCCTCGAGGTTCAATTATAGTAACTGCTTGAGTGTCTCCTTGTCCTCCCATATGTCCACACACTCACACACATTACCTGCCACATGTAGTGTACGAGTGGCTCCTTGTTCTCACATATGTCCACACACGGGTGGGCACCATTACATCGCAAGTCCATTACATCGCAAGTCCATTACATCGCAAGTCCATTACATCGCATGTCCATTACATCGCAAGTCCATTACATCGCATGTCCATTACATCGCGTTTTGGGAACAAATACATTGCAGGTCCATCACGTCGCATTTCCCCCACTTCTCTATACCCAGATAACCCTACTCTGATGTACAACCAATAGGATTGAAGGGGAGTATATGTTACAATATAAAGGGGGAAGGACCAGGATGTTGGTAAAACAAGTTGGCTAGAATAAATACAACTTACTTTTCCACGTGTCTTGTCTTCCAACATGATGGATCCAACTTGTTACATAATAAACCAGGCTTCACTCTCACTATGTAGGTAGGTTTGGTTTAAAGAATGATGTGCCTGACTCCCCTTGTTTTGTTGGCAAAGTTGGTTACAAGGATAGTGTACCCGACTCTCATCTTGAAGTTAAGTAGTTACAGTAGCCCCATGGCTTCTTTGGTGTTGACTGACATCTCACAGCTGACTTCCGACAGTCTAAATTTAGGTATGTACCTAAATTCTGACTGTCAGAAGTGACAGCTGTTAAACACATGTTTTTGAAGATCATCTGGTTCGGCGTAGGGATACGTAATTTGTTCTGGTAACTTTTAAAACCTGTCAGCTGAGAGCTGTGAGCTGTCAGTCAGTACCATTTATTTTAGTAATTTTAACGATATCATTCTATGTTGTTTTTATAAGTATAAATGAGGCTATTAGTATCTGAATTTTTTATTGTTGTTACATATAAAACCAATGTACTTTTTTTTCACAGTGTAATACGAAAATGGTTTCTGAGTTTTTATCAAATCTTTATGAATTGATAGGAGTTTTGTATTGGTGTTTGATGTTAAAAACTAAACAAACTTCACCATCACCGAGTTGTCTAGGCAACAACACTCCTGAAATAAAGACACCATAATTTTATTTTTTACTTCTCTGGAAAAATTGTCTAGAAAAATAGGGTATATTTTTAACTTGAAGATTATATTCTTATTTTATTATATCATCTTTAATTTTCATTGCACCATAGCAATTAGAATTTACAAATTCAAGTCTCCAAGTTTGTTTAAGGACAATAGATCTCTGGAAAGTTAGAAACTCTTCCCCCTTCCAAACGGAAAATTTAAGGTGGGCGAAATACATTAGAGTGGATATGCTAAATTTGCCCTGTCTGGAACAGATGAATACTTTTTAAATCTAACTACTTAACTTCAAGATGAGAGTCGCGTACACTATCCTTGTAATCAACTTTGCCAACAAAACAAGGGGAGTCAGGCACATCATTCTTTAAACCAAACCTACCTTCATAGTGAGAGTGAAGCCTCGTTTATTATGTAACAAGTTGGATCCAACATGTTGGAAGACAAGACACGTGGAAAAGTAAGTTGTATTTATTCTAGCCAACTTGTTGGACCAACATCCTGGTTCTTCCACCTTTATATTGTAACATATACGCCCCTTCAATCCTATTGGTTGTACATCAGAGTAGGGTTAGCTGGGTATAGAGAAGTGGGGGAAATGCGACGTGATGGACCTGCAATGTATTTGTTCCCAAAACGCGATGTAATGGACTTGCGATGTAATGGTATACACCCGTCTACACACTCACACACATTACCTGCCACATGTAGTGCACAAGTGCCTCTTTGTTATCCTCCCACTCCTTCTCCAGGACATCCTGGCCAGGATACTTGTCACAGCCCAGTTCGAGGGTGATCTCAAAGTCGTTTGATGACAGGTAGTTGAAGTCCTGCATTCCTGAAATTAGATTGTTTATTTTGCTCACAAGGAGAGGATTATTAGCCCTTTACTGACGGAATAAAGAATAGAAGCATGTTTGTGTCTTTGCCTAGCACTTAAGCTACCACCAGAGCACCATCAGTTCATACTTTGACCTTCATTATGAACCAACATTCAAAAGCAAAGGCTTTCCAATCTCAAAGTGAACGAGTTTGGCCATAAAATAGAACAGACATTTAAATACATTTTTGATATCCGGTAATGTTGTTTGCAGGAACAGTACAGCTATAGTACTATATATACCACCTCCTTGCAATCAGGTTAAACTGTTTTGAAATTCATTGATAGTATGTCCAAGGTTGTCCAAGAGTAAAAAATATTTCAAACAAGTTTGTCAAAACATTGTTCATGAATAGCTCTTTAAGTCATATAGTCCGAGTTTCTTACTATGAAGCTCCCGAAAGGCCCTTTTAACTGAAATTCCACTGTACAGTAGGATTATGGTAGTAAAAAAGACCTTCCGGATGATTCTTTATAATAAAATTGGGCTATATTTATACCTCGATAATCGGCAATAGGATAATTTTGAGAACTATTTTGTTTCTTTAAGTGTTCCTCGTCTAAGTGCCTGTCCAGACAATCTGCACATACAAGATGAATTTTGCCCCAGTATATAAACTCACCCCCCTGCACGCTGTACCACGCAGCACCATTGGTGATGCCCCTCTGTTTACCGAAATTGTACCCGTCGTAGCCACAGCCCTTCCTGTCCGGACTTGACATGGACTTGTGGAGATTGGCGTAGGACAGAGCCAAGTGCCTGCAAGTTGGTACAATCAAGTTCGTCAGCGTCGTGTTGTGTTACCAGAGCAAGCAGAACCTGTGATATGGCCGAACATTGCTTGGTTCCACTATGGTGCAGCTTATAAGAAAGGGTCAAAGTGTAATCAGTCAAGGTAAGACTGCTGCCTTGCTTGGTTCCACTATGGTGTAGCTTATAAGACAGTCATAGTGTAATCAGTCAAGGTAAGACTTCTGCCTTGCTTGGTTCCACTATGGTGCAGCTTATAAGATAGGGTCATAGTGTAATCAGTCAAGGTAAGACTGCTACCTTGCCGAAGTGAATCAGTATCACCCACCAATGATCATCAGGGCTTGACCAAGGTTAACTTGGGCATTAAAGGTCGAAGATCTACTCCAACCAGCAATCCTGTAGTTAGATTCCTCCAATGATCGTTTCAAGCATCTACAGTTCCTTAATTCCCCTTCCTCGTCATACTCTCCAGTACTCACTTGAACGTCTGATCATCTGGACTGCTGGTGTATTCCGTCATGGCCCCAGAGCGGCTGGTGTCGTAGGGGTAGTTCGCCACCAAGTCACCCCCGTGGAGGTTGGCGGAGAGAACGAACGGGACACTCATGATGAGTCTCATGACAGCCCTGGTTTCTGGTTGGATGGGCTCTGAGAGTCGGTTCACCTGGGAGTCAGGCAAGGAGAGGATCACAAACAGATAATATAAATATAACTGTCCTAACCCAGTGAGTTGATATGTTTAACAGACACGGGCTGTTGGTTTAATCTACAATCTAAACAGAATCAACTGGATTCAAGGACTCAAGGTGGACCTTCGTGTTGATGTATTTGTCATGCTTCTGCCTTGTATTATTATACACTAGTTCACCTGCTCTAGGAGGTGGTTGTTATACACTAGTTCACCTGCTCTAGGAGGTGGGTGTTATACACTAGTTCACCTGCTCTAGGAGGTGGTTATTGTGCTCGATGTGCGACTCCTCGTTTCCGAACATGATGCGATCCAGATCTGGAAAGTTCCTGTTCAAATCCACGCTGTGATTGTTGGAGCGGCCGATCAGGTAGTCTAGGCCACCCTGGGAATCATACCAGTGAACGTTTAGGGCATAAACTCAAGGTAGCATCACTTATCACTTACAAACTACCCCATCCCTTGACATCAGCAATAAAGAGGGTTCTGGCCCCCAAGCTCATCACACCTGCCAATAAGGTCTTAGAAATGAAAGTTGATTGATTGTATTGTAGAACATAATTATGATTAGTTTGAAGTTACGTAGCTTAGTATATTTAATCGGTTGATACATTTCCCCTCGGTTTGATCTGGGTTCAAACAACCATCAAATTGAAAGAGACGCAGGCCTCATTGCTACTATTGCACGTGACCACTAACTGACTTAATACAGTAGACAAATATCAGCAACAGATCAGAAGGTACACAAAACACACGAATCTTTGATCAAAGATTGTCACCATACAGTTCTGGTGAGATTGTCTGCCAGGAAGGAGGATTACTTACAACCTGAGAACAATGTAGAGGAAATATTCAGGTCTCTAAGACTCAGAGGAGGAGTGTCCTACTAGATTCTACCGACATCCTGAACTACTAGTCTGTCGACCACAGCACTGTGATTATTACCGTATTACCGTAGTTATCTGCCAGCCATACAGGTATTATTACCTTGTCAGTAGCTATCTGCCAGCCGTAAAGGTATTATTACCGTGTCAGTAGCTATCTGCCAGCCGTACAGGTATTATTACCGTGTCAGTAGCTATCTGCCAGCCAATACAGGTATTATTACCGTGTCAGTAGCTATCTGCCAGCCATACAGGTATTATTACCGTGTCAGTAGCTATCTGCCAGCCGCACAGGTATTATAACCGTGTCAGTAGCTATCTGCCAGCCGCACAGGTATTATAACCGTGTCAGTAGCTATCTGCCAGCCGTAAAGGTATTATTACCGTGTCAAGTAGCTATCTGCCAGCCGTCAGGGTTCATGCTGGGCAGAAGGTGGATGCGGCTAAGGTTTACCAGCCTCATGACCTCCTCGTCCCCGGCGTTGTACTGGTCACAGAGGTAGTCCGCCAGCTTGAGCAGCAGTTCCCGTCCCAGAACCTCGTTACCGTGCATGTTGGCGATGTATTTGAACTCCGGGTGCACTGGAACACGTCAGAGAAGCTCACATGGCTTACATCCACACATGGTCTGTCCTGACAGCATTTACAAGTCCAGATGTACTAAGGGTGTTGTTTTTACTAAATGGTCTCTCACCTTCCCTGCACGCCAATGCGGATACATTTCCTCAGAAATTATACTTCCCTCAGCCTTATTCGGTTATTATAAATAATGTTTGTAGGCCCATAGCCAGGACGGTTGCCAGGACATGGCGGAGGAAAAACCTCTATTATTAGAATTGTTATTCTTTAGTATTAGGTGAATGTGAGGAATGCCAGGTCTCAACCGTGGTTCGGATTCCACGTTAAACTGTAGGTCCTTCATTTCATCTCACAATCACCCTACCATTACACATTAGCGTAAGTGCGTATAACCCGAACGGGTAGTAAGACGCGGTGCTAATAATAATAATAATTTAGTATTAGTGTTGTTTACTAGAGAAAATGCACCGGCAATAGCCTAGAGCGAGGATAGTAAACCAGAGGGAAAATCCTCTCTCCAGTGCACCTGGGTCGGATTCTAACCCCGTACTCCCAGTCAAATGTGACTTTGGTGTAGTTCAAATCCTAAACTTATGTATCCCCCCTCCCTCCAGTCTTAGTACCCGTCCTTTTTTATAGGTGCGGATGATAATGATTCAATCTAGAGAAAGTGCACCCGCATTTGTGTGGAGGGGAAACTCATCCTCAGGAAAGTTGTATGGGTTTCAAGCCACGATTTCCCCGTCAACAGAAAACTAGACTATATTTGCTTGACGCCTAGTCCACGTGCCCACCGATACAGGTCTAACCAGTGCTTCTCCATCATTTGGCCAGCTCTTAGGGTTAAAATTAACTAAATAAAATGGGTGATAGTTTGGGTACTACGGTGGTCTAAAATGTGTCGTCACAAGTAATACAGATAATTCACTTCGCTAGTCGCGCTACTGTCACATCGTCATTCGCCGATACTTTAAAGGGTGTTGTTTTAGGTTAAGTTAGTTTGTAGGTGTTTAACTTTAGCTATAAATATACATATAATACTTTTTAATAAAAAGCTATAATATTTCTAGTTGTGTGTGAAGCTTCGATATGTTGAAGTAAAAATCTCTGAGATACTCTACAATAACCTTCGCATCCTAAAAATATGTCTATGGAGGAACAAAACTTTAATATATTATGAATATATTCGATATTTTTAAATATTATATATATTTCCTGTAAAATAAAGCAAAAGAAGAAACAATATATATATATTTTGAAATTCACACAAAATTTCTCATATCTTTCATTAAATAATTAAAAACAAATAACATTTTGTCATTACATATTTTCCCTATATTGTTGAGGAAATTAGTAAAACCATAATCACACCAGCGCAATAAAATGGCGGTAACGTATTCTTGACATCCCTCTGTGGTTGTGGGCGGCGGATCTCACCGCCCAAGCTATGAATGCATCATAGGGTGGTTGTCATGACAGCTTGACGTCACTACCGCTAAGAGGTCATTTACTATATCCTGTGGACTCTTCTAGGGCTAATCTGGGCTTCATGCAGTCAACAAACTGATCACGCACACATGTGATGGAGCCGTTCTATAAAAATGTATATTTTGTTAATTCCATTAAGTAAATAAATTGCTAAACAAACTGCTTCTAATATAAGGGGTGTGATTAAAAAAAATAATTGGATTGCCACATTTTTATCCTATTCTCCATACAAGAAAGCAGCTTTAGAGCATGTATGCGATTTTTTTTTTAAACTCGTCCCTCCTCACAAAATAGACGAAATTTTCAATATATGATAGTACAGTATTTACTTACAAAGATATTCTGGAATGTTTATAAAATATACAGTCAGTTGTTCCGAAACAAATTAGCTCAAGAATGGTAACACTAGCTGCTGGGTTAGTTAATAGGCTTGAAAATAGCACGTTCTTGTTTTGGCCAAGTTTTTACTCATTGCATCACGCAGATGTATTATTTAATTAGTTAAGTATCTGCAAACCTATCCAGTGATAATTCATGCTGTTATTGTTGACTTCGAAATAAGAAATAAGTTACGCTCTGTGTTCGATAGAGAGAAGAAAAGTATTGAGATGCTCGCAGAAGAACCTAGTTCTAGAAAAAGGCGTCAACCGAATTATGAGGATTTAAATTTATTGGCTAAAGAAGTTTATGATAAAGTTGTTTTAAAATAAAAGCTCGCTTTGTAATATAAAGCCGTCTAAGTGGCGTAAAGATACTAATATTTCAGTCCCGACATCTCAATGAAGATAAAAAATTGTCTTCTGGTAAATATATGCAGTGCATTTCCAATAACTGGAAAAAAATAATTATGACAGAGCTTAAAGTTTTTTACTCGAGCTCAGAAATAACAGAAGAAAATATGGCTGGTTGCTTGAAAACATTGAATTTTATAAAAATTTTGAATTGGACGGTACATTTAAAGAAATCAAAAAAGCATTACAAATTCTTGTAGCTATTTCTATAACTACTTCGGAAAGTAAGTCGTGTTTTTCAACCCTGAAGTTAATTAAATTCTAATTAACAAATACCATAAGTGAATACAGGTTAACTAATGCTTTGTCCATGTTGTCTATAGAACATTCAATGATTCGCAAGATACCAGACCTTAACGAACTGGTAGTAGAAAAATTCATTTCAGACAAAAACCAAAGATTTGATTTTTTTCGATAAATTCACTTAATAATTTTTATCTGTTTAGTGTGCATAGTGCTCGATATAATGTTAATAACTTTATTTTGTTTAAGGATGTGTATATATTTCACGATGGAAAGTCTTCGATTTCGAACCAAGTGAATTTTTATATTTGTATAACTTTTATCAACGTTATACTTTTTATATAATTTTTAAATTGTAGTTTATAAGTTAAATAAAGGGTGATATAAGGTATACTGTAGTGCCTCTTATTTGACCATTTTTAAGCGAGTGCTTTAACTTGAGGTTTACTCACGAGCCGCCACTGCATATTTAAATATTTAATCTGGTTTATAGCAGCAATAAAAACAGTATTTTAACACCCACTAGTGATTAAATTATCTCAATAACGTAAGCAGAGATAAATTCAGATAATATGGTGGGTTTGGTTTTGCTATCTAAATCTTTATCTTCACCAAGGTGCATTTGACTTATGACCTCAACAAAAACCTTAGCTACAGTTTCGGCTTTAGTTCGCATTTTAATATTGAGTTTTAAACACCACTAAATATTTTTAAATTCAACAAACATCTGATTAATTATATTCATTTTGCCCAAGTGTATTTTAAATATTTTTTTTCAGAACCATGACCATATTTTATTTTGACCCACCAATTTAGAAAATATCTTGCTCTAGTTTCAAGAGTACAACCGGAGATGAAGGTTTCTACCCTTTCCCACGTGAAGAGAGATTACGAAACGCCGCATAATTAAAAACAAGTGACGCCAGTCAGTCAAGAGTGGGATACTGGTTGCCATGGTTACCACTACGTCATACCTGTCCCAGTCATAGATCACGAGTTTTGAAGAAAATATAAAACACGTTCCAATATTCAGAGAAAGGATCTTCTCGAGTTGTGTCAATACCTGTTCCGGTTATACGCGTACATGATAAAGGTGGAATTTTAGAGGAAAATTACCTGCATTTTATTGGAGGAAGAGAGAGAAACAATTCATTCTAGCGTATGTTATCTGACATGAATTCAAACCCTCACCTCTTTCATCGCCAGCAATCCTCGAAAACGTGGGTACATTTCCTCTAAAAGTCTACCTTCCTCATCTCTAACCCATGGTAAGTCTTCATCATAAACACGGCATAGTTGATATTTTAGCAAACCAATACGAGCAGGTGATAGTGAACCAACAGATGGGTGTCACTTCTTTGTCGATATGGTTACATTAGAACGTCAACACTCTGTGACGTCATGACTTAGCTTGCACATTCAAGCTTTGGAATGAATAAATACACTTTAGTAATGATTGATTTTACTGGTGAGCCTACAAACTATCAGCTTCCTACATCATCTAACATGAATATAGATTAATCAAAGAGGGTTAATTTTTAACTTTGAAGGTTGCGGTTCATTTCCCGACAGCGTTAGCCGAGGTTTATTTGTTATACTTAGAAATCCCTCTCTAAAAGTCACGTGGAATAATTAGTTAAAATTCAAAACCCTTGCCCTATCTTTTTAGATCAAATAGTTAAAAGCAGTGGCGTACAATTCCATGGTTCAGGTGGTGCTATCGTTATGGGGTGTGGAGAGACATTAATGAAAAGGGAAAAAATAATAATTTTTCATCTTTAAATAAAATGTAGGCCTATTTGTGATTCAAGTGATATTTTAAAATATTCATATTCACTTTAAATGTTTTTTATATTTAAGTTTATGAACAAATAAAACAAATTTTTATACCCATGTAATTTCGTATTTTGCGTTTAGTAAGTGGGTTGATACGCGTATGCTTAGTTTATTTTCTAAAAATCTTGGGTTCTCCTCCCCCCCCTACCTACTCCAAAATAACTCCAGATCCGTCGAGCATCTGGAGGAAGACTACTGACTTTATGTAATAAATATTTGGTTCTGTTGACTGCTGTCCACGTCGTATTACAACAGATTAAAAACTATGTTTAAGGTAGATTGACTGCCGTTAACTTAGCGCTGCAAATAAATGCCATGTCCTTTTAGTTTTAGGTCCTGGCAGTAGTGGATGAAATGACAGTTCTGGCTCACTTTCTCCCCATAAGGTTAACATTGATCCACCACACAGAATGTGGTGGATCACTT
>CABFVZ010001183.1:0-49102 GCA_902151445.1 Timema monikensis
TGTTTTTTCAATTCAAATTATAAACTGGAATCCTTCAAGGACGCACACAGCTATTTAATAAAAGACGCCGTCGTGGCAAAGACAAGTTTCTACATCACCTGACATATGGGTAATTTAGCAGTGAGATGATGAGAGGTTAATACATTTAGCGAGATTTACAAAAAAAAAAAACTATAGTGAAAAGGCGACATCCTAGTAACACGTAGGACAACTAAGAACAGCCTATATTTAAGGATTTTTATTATTACACCAAGATAAGTGATTAGTGAAAAGGTAAGGGTCGAAGTCAGACATTTCAAACTATTTTGGTCATATTGGCCACATTATTTTTTTTAGCGTTTGCCACCATGGCTGTCCCTAGACATCTTTTGTTTTCTACTGAAAGTAGAGGATATACAACCGTATTTTGAGGTTTGGAGCACCATGAAGGTGTGGTTATTTCAGGCTGATAAGATTATGTGATATTGATGATGATGTGGTTCCAGTAGAAGTTGTTTGACCCTAATTAAGTATACCATACCGATCATAGGAACAATTACTAGGATGATGTGCATATGGTGCCGCCAGGAATCGAACCAGGTACATCTAGAATAGTAGCCAGAAATGCCGATCACCAGACCAAGAGTTCAGCCATGGTCAAATTGATAAATTAAAATAGTGAGGATGTCAAATCGAAAGAAAAGAAAGTAAGCATCTTAAGTTATAAAAAAAACTATTTTAAAATCACTATTTTTTTAAGGAAGAATATGAGTGTATACGAATTGTAATCTTACCCCTGATTTTTAATCCAGAAACATGAACAATTTTATTTGCAGCAATGCTGTGAGTGATCGGCTTTAAATCGTGTGTTAAAGTCATTTTGAAAATTGATGACAAAGGTGTGTGCATAAAAGTGACTTCTCGATTGTTTATTCTTTTTCATAAGAAAAAACCTCTGTCTACACACTTGTGCTGCCAGACCTCGCACATAATATTTGATGCGAAAATTCAACAACCTCTTAGAGAATTGTTATTTGGAGAACTAAAAATTTTGTACAGCAACAACACTTACTAAATTTACCCAAAGTAATGTTCAGTTTCTACATGTGATAATCTCCAATTGTGCAAATTCTTTAACGCTGATAAAAAGGTAGAATTGGGCCGTATTGTATGTTATTATTATTAGCACCACGTCTTACTACCCGCTCGGGTTATACGCACCGTATTGTATGTTGGTACATCAAAAGATCCATGGACAGCACAAAATCATAAATCAAGCCAAATGCTGTCCGCAAGTTTGACATACCTAGTTTATGTAAAATGCAAAGGTTTTTTTAGAACTATCTTCGAGTTAACCAATTTCATGAGCCCTGCCCGGATTTTGATGGCATGTTATCTTTGTTTTATTGATCCATCACATACAAGGCTCTTTATTATTAGCACCACGTCTTACTACCCGTTCGGGTTATACGCACTTACGCTAACGTGTAATGGTAGGGTGATTGTGAGATGAAATGGAGGACCTACAGTTTAACTTGAGATCCGAACCACGGTGGAGGCCTGGCATTCCCCACATTCACAAGATGTCTTGTCAGAGGGGAAGGAAGGGTTTGGTAATCAGATAAATCTGTGCCGGGACCGAGGATTGAACCCCGGACCCCTAGCACAGAAAATGTGACGTCTTACCCCTAGACCACCAGGTCCTCTACAATGCTCATAAGTACGCTACATAAAATGATCCCTTTTTTTAGTACCATATCTTACTATCTGTTCGGGTTATACGCTTAAGTACTAATCACGCTCATGGTTTTAGGGATTAGGAAGGTTATATTTAGAGGAAGTGTACCCGCACTTGCGTGGAGAAATTGAGGAAAACCATTTTGTAAACAACTACCCTCAGTACACCTGACCAAGATTCGAACCTCGATCTCCCCGCCATCAGCAATATAGTATATTGCGAGAGTAACGCCTTAGACAATGCGGCCACCGAAGCGGGTGATTCCCTTGTTGTTGCAATGTATATTTTATAGGTCTTTTTTTGTCATTTGGAATTTTAGATAGTATTTTATTGTTTTGCGTAATTTTTTAGTCATGTTTAGTCAATTTTTAGTCATTAATATAAGGTATTAATATTGAATAAGATTATTTTTTAATAAAATAGATAATTTATTAATGCATTGATGTTTTTCAATACACAGTTGTCGGAATGAGAATATAATATAGTTACTGTCTTCTTTGCTTGTATGGTTGGAAAATAAACATTCCTAATAAGGCACTGCAACGAGACTGGAAAAAGGGATGATTAATAATATATAGGCCTATTTCAGAATAAGATATTTGTAAACCAATCTTACATTTAGCAGAATACAAGAGTTTAGTTAAAGGCTTTTCATTGATTATGAATTTTATAGTTTAAGTGCGTGGTTGTTTTAGTCATATGCAATATTTTAAAATAATCTTTTGAAAATATGAAGTTATTTTTTATAAGTTTATAGTCATTTTATGGGTAAAATTTTTATGTTTTTTTTTAGATCATCATAATCTGAGCTTTGCTCATGAGATATCACTCAGTGTAATTTGAACAACCGTTGATCGGTAATTTACAAATGCAGTGTGATTGATCCAGTAGATAACACCTCTGGAGTGCAGTAGTATGAAACTTGAGACGTACTAATATCAGCCTGTGAAGGTTAACAACATGAGTTAAAGTCACTACGCTAGACAAAGTGAAGGGTGGATATAGATAGACGTCACCTCGAAATACCGACGAGAACACCTCATTCTCGAGGTAATTATACAACAACGACCCTGAGAATATGAAAAGGACCACTCTAGCCGGTATGATTTCACTAAGTTTCTCACTCAGACTCTTCAATATAAATAAAATAGTGTTCAGAGGTTCAATGGCAAGTACACGTTCATATTACTTGCGCCGCACAGACCCCACCATTAGTAGACAGTTCATTTAAAAGGAAGGAGTTCCTGTGATTATAATAATAATAATAATATTTAGCACCGCGTCTTACTACCCGTTCGGGTTATACGCTTTAAGTACTAATTACGCTAATGGATTAGGAATTGGGAAGGTTGAATTTGAGGAAGTGAACCCACATTTGCGTGGAGGGAGAATGGAAAACCATTTAGGACCCCCCCCTCCCCCAGTTCACCCGACCGAGATTCGAACCTCGATCTCCCCGTCCTCAGCAGTCGAGCTTGAACACGACAAACGCGTTAGCCAACTACGCCACAGAGGCGGGTTTCCTGTAATTGTTACTGATAAATTAACACAACGTTTTTCAACCTGTGAGCCGTGGGAGTTTGGAAGAAGATTAAAAAAAAGGGATGGATAGATTTTATTTTTTAAATCCATGACTAACATTTCTGTAATAACATAATTATTGGAATATTAACTATTGAACTTCTAAACACAAACTTAATACTCGTTATTTAAATTATAAAGCCTCTCCTTAAGGTGGGATTGAAAGGGACGCGAGAAAAGGTCAGTATTTTTTGCAGTTTTTATGGAAAAACATTATTTTGGTCAAAACAAATCAAATATTGCTCCAGTACAAACATAGAATTTAGTTTTCTTCACACGGTAACCTTAAAATTTATTGAATAACTCATCTGTCAAGGGTGTCTTGGAATTTAATGACAACCATTTTTCCTTCATTTAATAATGCCGCCATGCTCATGACATAAAAACTGCAAAAAAAACCACTGGTTTTTCCTCGCATCCCCTTTCATCCCACCTTAAGTAACTGACGGTGTGTCTTGACAATGTTATCACCTTGTTCGGTATGCCGTTAGTTGAAAAAAGCCGAAAATACCTGCTCTAATATCTAATTGCCAATATATATATATATATATATATTAACTAGTTGCACGGTCTGACAGGCGCCATGATATATTTTCCTGTCTTAGTGTGACGTCCGCTCTAGACTAAGGCTTGAGAACGTGATACACGTGACCAGACTAGTGACGTCACTCCCAACACGTCACGCAAGGAGGATTTCTAACAGCGAGCACAAACAAGTAGTAATGTAATTTCATACTATATTTGAATTTCATCATTCCTGTTCAGTCGGAAATGTGACATCACGTAAATAAGAGGAAACGTTCGAAATACGAGTTACTGTACTTTAATTTAATATAAGCTTACATATTATTTACACTGTAATCATAATACGAACCTTAAAAGAAGTGATTTAAAAGTTTGCTAGCCAAAATACAAAACTAATTTATGTTCTAATTAATAATAATTATTATTATTATTGGTTTGTGAGTTTTAACACAAGGGTGATTTATTTAACAGCTCAATATGTGTCGGGAAATTTGTAGAAATACACCCGCATTAGCACGGAAAGCGGATGGGTAAACCAACTTAAATAACTCGGAGTTTGTTTGTACTTCAATGTCATTAAACTTGTAAAAGTAGTCAAACATATAAAAACAAAGTTCTAGATATTAGTATTATGTACCAGAAGTTTGTTTTAGTAAAACTCAGCATAAGTTAATATTCAAATATCTAAATTACTGTAAGATGTTTAATGCAACTAAGTCGAGAAAAATGTTGTGTGTTATAAGCGTTTTAGGGGAAATTTGGTTAATGCATTGAGTCCAAAAAACTGTTTTATTTAAGGTTGGGAAAAGTTGAACTAACCCTGCTTTGGGTTAAGAAAAGATACCCATATTTTAAAGTGTTTGTGTTAGCCATAAATATATGTCAATGTGTGTACATATAAAGATACATATTTAAAGTTTGGCGTAAGCTAAAAAGAGGACAGTAAAAGCTCGCTTATATAAACTTCCTCCAACCTACGATAGTAATACTGGCTACACAATTGAGAAACTTTTAACTTAAGAAAACAAAGTATTACTTGAATGTGTGACTTTGTTAATTCGAAGTATGGCAGGCAGTGCGATCACATGCATTATCACTTCAAAATAGTTAAGTGTTGACTTTACAAATTCGGAGAATCTTTAACGTAAAAAAAGGTGACCTGGTGGTCTAGGGGTAAGGTGTCAGACTTCTGTGCTGGCGGCCGGGGTTCAATCCTCGGTCCCGGCACAGATTTATCTGATTTCCAAACCCTTCCTACACCTCTGACAAGACATCTTGTGAATGTGTGGAATGCCAGGCCGCCACCGTGGTTCGGATTCCACGTTAAACTGTAGGTCCTTCATTTCATCTCACAATCACCCTACCATTACACATTAGCGTAAGTGCNACATTAGCGTAGGTGCGTATAACCCGAACGGGTAGTAAGACGCGGTGCTAATAATAATAATAATAATAATAATAATAATAATAATAATTTAACGTAAAGTCAAAGTTACTTGACTAGCCAATCATGAAGAAAGACTTTTCCAGGGGAGTTTGTCTTCTACAGCTATAATAGAGAGTCTTTAGTCATACTTTTCATGTAATTATTATAACATGTGAAAATGTAACGCGATTATGCAAGTAATATGAATGTTGTGGATAAATATACATTCGATCAAAATAATAACTAATATATCATCTAATTATAGATAGCATTTAGCTTAGTACAAAATAGTCACCATATGTCGTCATTGTATTTTCTCCATCCTTGCATTTTATTGGCTGAAGGTTTTAAATCTTAAAAAAAAAAGCATTGTGTAAATAAAAAATTGTAAAAGTAAAAACTTTATGTACCTAAGTTTAAGTTCTTTAATTGTATAACCAGCTTAAGGTGGGGTGAAAGGTAATGTTAGTTAAGCTTTATATTTTTACAATACTTATAACAAAAAAAAGTAAATTGTTGGCTAAAAATAAATAAAATTTGCTTCATTAGAAAAGTTTACTTTAAATTTCTACAGTTCTTAAATATTTGTCATGTACATACTGAAATTTGACCCCAGCACTTTGTCTTCATTTAAAAAGTCCTGTTCAAATTCCATTATATATTCATGACAAATATTCTAAAACTATCGATAGCATTTTTTATAACATATTACTATACAATTAAGAGACTAATCCTAAGAGGTCTCACCTTAATACAATTATAATCAAATTTGGTATTATAATTATAAAATATTATTGATAACACAAACATTAATAAAAGAAATATGGCGATATCCATGCAGGCTAGATAATTCTTACTAACCATAGTTAGACTAATAAAGAATAAATAAAAATTAAACTAAACGTTTCTAATGAGACAATAGTTTATTTATTTTGGCCAAAAGTGTTTGTTTTGTAAAAATAAAGTCCCTAACACGAGTAACCAGCCTTAAATCTATTCTTGTAGAGAACTGCCCCTTATTAACCAACCTAACGTGTACAAACACACGTTGACCTTATTCTACATTGGATTTGATCTCCAGAAATGCGCGCCTATCAAAGACGAATGGAATATTTACCGTTGGCCGGTCTCTACCACCAAGTCCCGCAAGCAGCCAACGAACTCTCTATCAGTTGGCCATTTATCACAAAAACAAAGAGAGAGAGAAAGAGAAACAGCTGCACGTACAAGTTTAACGATACATTCCGTTCGCGTTAAGTTAAAAAAAGCCAACCGTCTTACAGACCCATAAGGCGATAGTTTTACACACACTGTCCTGTATTCAGTGTTGCCACCATTTTCTTAATATAAAATATTCCCTGTGTTTTCCAGGTTCTCAAAAATAAGTTCTCATTTCTTCAACTAAACTTAAGTATGGAGAAATTATATATAATTTTACATGAAAATGACGAGTGTGAACTTATGTTATTGACGTTTAGAAAATAAATATATTATATGCGCCAAAGAGGAAATTTCAGGAGGAGAGGCAAGATAAAGCGTGCGTTCGTATTAACATGATTAGTCTACTATCTAAAGCTTACAGATAAATTTATTATTATTATCACCGTGTCTTACTACCCGTTGGTGACCTGGTGGTCTAGGGGTAAGGTGTCAGACTTCTATGCTGGCGGCCGGGGTTCAATCCTCGGTCCCGGCAAAGATTTATCTGATTACCAAACCCTTCCTTCACCTCTGACAAGACATCTTGTGAATGTGAGGAATGCCAGGTCTCCACCGTGGTTCGGATTCCACGTTAAACTGTAGGTCCTCCATTTCATCTCACAATCACCCTACCATTACACATTAGCGTAAGTGCGTATAACCCGAATGGGTAGTAGGACGCGGTGCTAATAATAATAATACTACCCGTTCGGGTCGTACGTACTTAGGCTAATGTGTAATGGTAGGGTGATTGTGAGATGAAATGGATTGTGAGATGAAATGAAGGACCTACAGTTTAACGTGTAATCCGAACCACGGTGGAGGCGTGGCATTCCTCACATTCCCAAGTTGTGATTAATACACGTCTTGTCAGAGGTGAAGGAAGGGTTTGGCAATCAGATACATCTGTGCCGGGACCGAGGATTGAACCCCAGGCCGCCAGCACAGAAGTCCCACACCTTACCACTAGACCAATAGGTCACCCTACAGATAAATGATTCAAGTAAAAAAAAAAAATCTTGTACGTATTTTTAAAAATATATTTTTGCGAAATCCACTGTAGATTATACTGTATTTTTGTCCAACCACACACAAAAAAGTGCTTGACAACTATTATTTAGTTAGAACAGAACGTCTACGTCACTGATGGACCAAAATGGCGCGTACCAAACACCAGTGTTTTTTTTTGTTTTTTTTTCAAAATAAATAAAATATTGCTTCAGTAGAAACGAAGAATTTAATTTTGCACACATGGTGATGTCAACAGTTGTTTAATATCTGTCATCAGCATATCAGCATTCGATGATAATTTCTAAATTAAGAGAAACAGTTGTCGATAACTTTCAGGACACCCTTGGCATCACCATATGAATAAAATTAAATTATTACTCTAGTGAAATTTTTTTTTTTATAAAAAAAGTTTTGATACAAAAACTGCGAAAACACTGCTCATAAATCGCGTTTCCTAAACTCCCACCACCAGGACTGTATCAAAGATTCATATTCGGGGTCAGAGGGGGAGAAAGGGGGATATAGGAGTAGACCAGAGCGATGCACACGAACTGCGGGGTAAAAATTAAATTTATAGTGACTTTGTTCAAAATTAAAAATGGAAGCTAGGCTAGGTTATGTTAGGTTAGGATGTTATGTTAGGTTAGTTTATGTTATGGTTTAGGAGTTAAATGTGATTACAGGTTATTCCTAAGCTCATGTGCACAGGCTGACAGGTATACTTTATTCCTCAATTCGAGTGAGCCCGACCAGAGAACTCAAATAATACTTTTATGTCGTGTAAATTAGAATGTTAAAATATTTCAGAATATTGTAGACTATTTCCAGAGAGAGAGAAAAATTCCCCTTCGTTTCCTAGATTTCATGGACATCTCTAGGAAAATGCCAAATACGATGAGTCTTTGTCAGCGAGGTCACGTGACACGCACGAGTGCATGGGAAAGGTTGACTTTCCCATCTATCGAGACCGTGTGGACGTATCATGAATGCAGTACGAAAAGAGAGAGAGGAAGAAAAAATTGGGTTGAACTGGACAATAAACAATCAGCTGTGTGTGTTTGAGCGGGATGGCGTGAATTGTCACAGTGTCCGCCGACATTGGGCGGGATATATCACTGACAACTAAATAGAGCCGACAACTGGTTGTAACTGGTTTCGATACTCGTTCAGGGCAGATTTGTGCTCTAAGGGAGACGCCCCGTGGAAAGCGATGATAAATATTCTGAGGAAAGGGTTTAATAATGGATAAAAGTCTTGCAATTATATAGAGAGAGAAAATTGTAGGGGTTATCAGAGTAACCAGCCAAACTATATTTTAAAAATTCCCTGATTTTTCCCGAGCCAATTTCCAACCTTCCCAGTCACTATACGTTATATTACATACATCATTTTATTAAAATCGCAACATGGTGTAATAATATTTTTTTAAACATATACACATTATGAAATTGTGTCACTCTAAGAAATGACTAAAGTATTTCAGCCTAAAGCAACGGGCTATTGGGTTGTGCGATCTTAGTTAAATTTTCATGTGATTATATTGAGACATTAATAGAACGCCTCACACCAGTACAGTTCAAAATTTGTTGCGAGATATATACATTCTTTTTTTTTAGTTTATTAATCCTATAATGTTAACAGATGAATGCACACGCGCTTAACGATTCAACTTTGACTGTAGACGGGCAGTATAAGTGTCGAAAGACGACACGAAAATCACATTTAGACTTTGAGAATTGAGTATTTCTACAGACAAAACTATGTTAAAGGAGATTACCAGTGTGTATTAATTGAAAGAAAATAATGTTATTTTGACTATTTTGAGTAAAAGTTGCGTATTATTTTAGTGAATATGTGGAGTGTCCAGATAAAAGTTATCTTCTCCTTGAACAAGGAAATTTCCTGACTTTTCCCTGTTTGCCAGGTCATTAGACACCTTAATTTTATATTATACCTCTATAAAGCCACATGGCTGACTCACTGACATTAATGTTTATCCCCTTACAGATGAGCTAGAAACTTGAAATTTGGCGAGATTCTTTTAGCCCGTAACCGAAAGAAAAATTCAAAAAATTAACCCCTAAAAAATTCAAAATGGCGGAGCAACTTTAAGATCGGTGCAGACCTTTCTTTGGAGGCTTCTTGTGGCTAAACGGTAAGACCTATCAAAAAACGGCTTAGTTGACATCCACTTGCAAAGAAAACCTACTGGGGTTAGGGGGCGGAGCCCCCAACGAACAACGCGAGTTTGTGTGTGTGTGTGTGTATATATATATATATATATATATATATATATATATAATAGGTTACTTCAAGCTGAGACACACTGTGCTACATCCGCTCTACTGTAGTCACGAGTTCCCAGGCCCCTGTTACTACCAACATTGCCTTGTCTGACATACCCGCGAATACACAAGTTCTGCTCGACTTATATCAGAGCGTGCGTCTCCGGGCGGGCGGTGTGAATGCGTACCCAAAGGTGCCATTGTTCCTTGGTGTAGGCCCCCCGACCCCTCAGGCAGTTTCCTGGTTTCCGGCGAATGTTACGTTGTGTCCTGGTATGTAAAGGAAGAAGCTAGACAATCTATACAAGTAAATGTTGACATGGAATGCCGCATTGTGTGAGGATATCCACTCGGTGTAGTTCCGATACACACATTAATTATGTATAACAATAGGTGGGGTTTTTTTTGTGGCACACGTCCGCGTAGCTTACACTAGACTAAGAATACAGGGAAAGAGTAAATTAACAAGGAAATGCACCAGAATTGGTTTGAATAGTAGATGAGGCCTGTGCTAGTGTCAGGAATTTTAGCCACCTACCGTGAATCTTGGTTGAATTTCTGACGTTGATTTAACATCACTTACAAAGGACTCACGCACATGTTGACCTTGATAAATAAGAGTAATATACCCAACTGTGTTAAAAGCGATTCACATGTGTATTAACTAAAAGAAATAAGTTATTTTGACTATGATAAATAAAAGTGGTTTTTTTTTGTGAATACGTAAAAATTCTAAAAATTTTATTAAAATTCACTGACTTTTCCTTGACCAAGCAAATTTTCTGTTTTACAGGTTACTGGACAGCCTGTTTTAATTCTGCCTAGTATTCAATAGTGTAGGCCACAGTAAATAAAAAAAGTTGTACCAATGGCCTGTAGAGCAACGAGGATTCTCTTGATTTGGTAATATAGTAATGTAGTAGATTACCTCCTGCTTGTTCATAGTATCCTGGTGTAACAGATAATCAATATAGCAAAGGGAAATGAACTAACCAACCAACTTTTTGAAGATCGAGAGATTACCCGCATCTACCACCAATACATACAGCTTGTTTGTGATACAGGCCAAAGCCGGACTATGTCCAAGTTTACACATAGTTTTAAAAATATAAGAAAATTTTAAAAATGTAAATTAAAAAAATCAACTATCAAGCAAAGTCAGTTGCACATATTATGGCGCTTATATCGAGGAAGAGAATAGCACATTTGGGCAGTCAGTTGCACATGTCTTGGTGCTGCTGGTGAGGAGAAGGATACAGTAGCACATGTGGAGACATGTCATGTCGTTAGGTACTCGTGAGGAAGAGGATAGCACATTTGGACAGTAAGATATAATGGTCATGGCGCAACTAAAGACTAGTGTAACTAGGCCGGTCCACACGGGCGCTGTCGACTCATTAATTAGAAGAAGCTCTCAGAGCGCTAATTAACAAAGGCACGCTCACGTTACGTAACAAAAGAAATTAAAACTGTATTTCATGAAGATTGTAATAACAGTTTTTTTTAATATTGAGCTACGCAAACTCGGGTATTTTAAAGTGAATTAATAACTACATTAAAACATAACATTTAGATTTTAATAATTTACATATATATATGCCCATAGGCCCACTACTGTGTGTGTATATATATATACAGTTTAGGCCCACTACTGTATATATACTGTATATACTGTATATATACTGTATATATACTGTATATATACTGTATATATACTGTATATACATATATATAGTAGTGGGCCTATGGGCCTATATTGTTTTTATCGGCGTGTCTTACTACCTTTTCTGGTTATAAACTTATATATAATTATTCTAATGGAATAGGGATAAGTAAGGAAGAATTGTAGAGCTTATCCAACCGCATTCGTGTGGAAGTAGAGTGGGAAATTATTTAGTAAGAAAAACCTCTGTAGAACCGACCAGAAATCTACGTCTGCAACAGGCCAGTATAACATGAGAGTGACGCCTGAGACCATTCGACCACGCAAACGGGTATTTGTCCGATTTGATAAACGATATTTTGGTAGATATTATTACTACTTATAAAATAACACTAATAATATAGTAAAATATTTTTAATGTTGACCACAAATAAAATAGATTTTTTATTTTATAAAAGGTTCTTCAAACAAAAAATCCTATTATAGGTACTTAATTCTATAAGTAAAGTTAGATTAGACGTGTTTTATCTATGGGCCAGTTTCATTGTCAGACTTAGTACGTCTCAAATGCGGTGTTATACTAAATATAAGATGACACCTAACTAATTTCGAATGGAAAGGGCCAGTTTCGCATCTGAAACTGGCCCATTCAACTCTGGTCTAGGTAGGTGTTGTCCAGTAAATAGTGTAGGCGTACTAAAGGTTGTTTCACACTACATGGAATGCTACGCTCCATTCATACAGTGCTCTAAGACTACGCTCAAATATCGTGCAGTGCAAATCAAATGGGAGTGTTTACGCTACAGGGAATGCCACGCTCCCGCGCACTCATGATGGCGACGGCGATCCTTGTCGAGAATATGTTGAGCACGATATTTTGATCGTAACCCGAATGGAGCGCTACTGTAAACATGACATGTACAATATAGTCCCATGCTCCAGTTTGTTTTCAACCCGTCAAACAAACATGGACTCCATGGACGAAAGATTGATTGAACTTGTGCGAACCAAACCTGAACTATACATCTTGGCAAACAAATTTTATAGTGATGATGTTAAAAAAAAAAGTATGGAAGAAAATAGGTAAGACTTTTAAAAAAACAGGTAAGTTTCGACGTTTATTTTACTATCTTAAAATTATTATTATTATTATTATTATTACTATCATCACCGCGTCTTACTACCCGTTCGGGTTATACGCAATTATGCTAAACTGTAATGGTAGGGTGATTGTGAGATGAAATGGAGGACCTACAGTTTAACGTTGGATCCGAACCACGGTGGAGGTCTGGCATTTCCCACATTCACAAGTTGTAATTAATAAATATATTTAAAAAAAATTAAACCTACAAATTTAAATCATATTGTGTCGCCATGGAACTAAACCTGCTTCTGATATGAAGAATCTTAAAAAGTCGTCGCGGTGTGAACACCTCGATGCATCCCATGAGCGTGAGCATGACGAGAGTGTGAGCATGAGTGGCCCTATAGACGGCCACAGTGTGAAACATGCTTAAGTCTGACTTTGAACCTGGTCCTGTGTCTCCAGTGAAGAGGCTACCAGAGTCTCAAAACCAATCGCGCCTATTTCTCAAGCATAGCACAGTAGTTTTATTTGATTGAGGTCAACCGATGGCGTCCGAGCGCCGCCTCCCTCGGATAATCAAGGGCAATGTTTACATCCACAGCTCCAGTTTCTTGCTGGTTGGCTCATCTCCCCTGAAGATCTATTAATACATCACATACGGCGTCCATTGGCCATGTGCTTACTGGATATCTTGAACTTCTCTCTCTCACACACTACCTTCAACAAGATTTTACACTGCCTGTACTCGCAATGATGGGGGGGGGGGGGCGTTCGTTCCAAGGCGTCAAAATCGTTTGGTTTAATTTGCCGGTGACGGGGTTGAGGGAATGTGGGTGTCAAATCGCAGCCGGGCGTACTGTAGGTGTATTTTTTCTTAATTTCATCGTTTTCACATTCTCCTTTCACGCAAATGCAGATACATTTAGTCTAAACTCTTATCTTCTTGGACCCTACCTCATCGGATAGCCCATATAAGACGCGTTTCTGACAAAACCAAAGGAGTCATTTAGATCATTAGTAAATATCTGGTGCGTTACAACTGGGTTGTATAGTCTCTAATTTTCATAGGAAGGACCTTCCTTATCTGACAGCTAGAAAAGTTTTTTTTTATCACCGCGTCTTACTACCCGTTCGCGTTATAAGCATAAGCAGCCTACTAATTAGGCTAATGTGTTAGGGTTGAGGAAGTGTGCATTTGCATGGAAGGAGAGTGGAAGACCGTTTAGGAAAAATCCCCATCAGTACATGAGACCGGGATTGGAACCCCTATCTCCCAGTCATCGGCAGTCTAGTCTATTGCGAGAGTGATGCCCTCCAGAACAGTGGTGTTCAACCTTTTTATTGGCTCACCTACCCCAAGCTATAATTTATTTTTAACTTTATACCTCCAAAGTTGTCAGTGCCTAGTGCAAGTTATACATATTTTATAACATACATACAACTGGCCCGTGGTGTAGTGGTCAGTCCACCTGGCTACGAGCCTAGGAGTCCCGGGTTCGATTCCCGGCTGATATCTAGGATATTTTCTCCCTTTAGGGGAATGATCCCAAAGTTCACCAAGGTTTGGTTAAGACCCACCCCGGCTCCACACCTTCATAATAACCATCAACACATCGTCTCATTCTGGGTACGACGTGTAGACAATCTTCATAGGTGTACCTGAGCAACGTTCTGTTCCACCAGAGCAACTAATAGTCCACACATAAGGCGACCGAACTTGGACGTCAAAGTCCACTCCCGGTCAACTGTGCCATACGAAAAACAAATTTATAATTATAAGATAAATTAAATATGTTACATCCAAGATAATGTATTGTTTTAAAAGATATTTGTACATAAATGTATTTATATATTTAACATTTTACGTTGCCCCTGAGAAAATGGTTGATTTTTTTTTTTTGCCTTGTATTTCACTACCCTACGCAAGAAAATAAAATTTTAAATTGTAACCTGCTTCAGTGGCCGCATGGCTTAAGGCGTCACTTTCGCAAAAGACTAGATTGACGATGAGGCGGGGATATCCGGGCTCTAATCACGGTGGGATGTACTGAAGGTTTTTTTCCCTAAATTGTTTTCCACTCTCCTTCCACGCAAATTTGGGTACACTTACTCTAAATCCAACCTCTGTAACTCATTAGCGTAACTATGCATATGAGTATAACCTCAATAAGTAGTAAGACGAGATGCTGATAGAACAGTATGGTTAAACAAACAAAATATAATTATTAATTACATAATGACTGGAAAATAATAATTGATACAAGGTTCACAAACCAGTCAAGTAAAGATGATATAGTATGGTAGGGATGAGGAACGTATAGTGTGGATAAAACTTGCGGTACTCGCAACTGCGTGGCAGTAGAGTGGAAAACCGTTTAGAGAAAAGCACCCAAGTACAACCGTGCAATATTCGAACCCCGCCCATAAACCAGACTAGACGAGACTGTCGCCTTTATCCGAGTGAGCAGCGACCACGCGGGGTATGTGTAGATATATTGATCAAAACTTGTTGGTGCAGTGTAAGCCATGAGCATCTCTTCTTGCAAGAGACCAATGGACCGCTTGTTGGGAATTGTAGTAATAATAACCCCGTCAACACTTAGCAGCAGTTCCACACCATTTAAACATGATAGCAGAGAGCTTTAATTAAAGGAGGCCTTTATTCCCCCCCCCCCCCCCCGCCTGTCCGCCATCACCAGTACAGGCCAGTGACGAGTATTTCAGGGGTGAAACAAAGAAGCATGTGGGCCAAGAGATGAGATTTTCTGGTAAAATAAAAATAGATAGTTAACATGACATGTAAATGTAAAACTAAGAATATACAAAACCAATAGTTCTGCCGGTTGTTTTCTATGGTTGTGAAACATGGTCTTTTACCTTAAATTACGGTGGGGGAAATTAAGGATGTTCGAAAACAAGGTGCTAAGGAAAATATTTGGTCCAGAAAAGGAATTAGGTTACTGGGTAGTGGAGGAGGTTACATAATGGTGAGTTACATGACCTGTACTTCAACATAAGACAATGTTAGTGTAAGATTACGGTGGGCAGGACATGCAGCGTGAATGGGAGAATCTAGAAACTTGTTCAGGGTATTGACTCGTGGACCCAATGGGAAGAGATCAAAGAGAAGACATAGTCGCAGATGGGAGGATAACTTTAGAATGGACCCGAAAGAGATAGGGTGTAATGAGGTGAACTGGATAGAACTAGCTCAAGATAGGGATAGGGTGTAATGAGGTGGACTGGATATAAATAGCTCAGGATAGGGATAGGCTGTAGTGAGATGGACTGGATATAAATAGCTCAAGTTAGGAATAGACTGTAGTGAGATGGACTGGATATAACTAGATCAGGATAGGGATGATGTGTAATGAGGTGGACTGGACAGAACTAGATAGCTCAAGAGATGGATAGGTGGCGTATTTTTGTATGTGCGGCAATGAGCTTCCAAGTCTCTAGTGCCATAGAGTAAGTAAGTAAATAACTAAGCAAAATTACATAAGAAGGGCAAGTATTCATAGGAGCTTTGGTTATAACAATGACGTATTTATTATATATTTGGTTATCGGTATAACAAACTGGGGAATCGTGAATTTAGCGACACAGATAATCGGCAACCAAAAAGTGTGAGAAGGTAACTTTAATCGCTAGTATTGCATGTAGGCTATCTGGTAATGATCCTTAGGATGTATCCAGTCCATTTAAATAGGAATTAGAGGAAAAGTTTCCAAGAGTGAAAATACTCCATCTCACATCTCTAATGTAGGCGAACTTATTGATAGACTTGATAAGCGCAGACAAATTGTAAGAGAATAGCGGGTGGATATACGAAGCACCTTTTAGAAAATACAAATTTTCTTTGTATCAACATTTAAAACATGTTATTATAGTATCCTATTATTTTATTGGTATTGATTATATAGACTGTCAAAAGTGACAGCTGCAGATAACATAATTTGATGTATGATTACGGGAAAGGAAAACTAGTTACTTATTCTAGGTGTCAGATATATCCATTCGTGAGAAAATTACGCTTTACCATTATTTAAAAAAAAAACCTATTAGATAACTTTTTCATAATCTTGTAAAGGAAGTGTTGTGGTAATTTTTAGCAACATGAAATAATGATTGTAGCAACAACAACAACAACAAAAATGTTTTATATTTGATAGGGTAAAATTACTTTCATTTTTATACAAAACATACCGGTATCCGAACCCTAATTTTATAGAAAACCCACTTTAGACCCCCTCCTCCCTTTTTCTTCAGGATTTATTGATTAATATTATGAAAAAAAGTTTTAAAATAATATCAACTTAGAAATTACATAGTAAAACACTTTACTGAAAAAAAAATATATATATATATAATATTTTTAACACAAGAACATTTTAATATTTAGTTTGGCACAGTGAAATTTAATATTTTTCCACAAAAAGCAGTGTCGGAACGGCGTTTCCTCTCCACTACACCCCTAATAATACTTCCTTATGGATTACTCTCTTTACATTACTAATATTTTTATAGCACCGCGTCTTACTATCCGTTTGGGTTATACGTCTATATAGGTCTACTAATTACGCTAATGGATTTAGGGATTATGGAGATTATATTTATAGAAAGTGTACCCGCATTTGCGCGGCAGCAAAGTGAAAAACCACCCTCGATACGTACCCAACCGAGATTCGAACCTCTTTCTCCGCGTCATCGGCAGTCTAGTCTACTGCGAGAGTAGCGCGTTAGACCATGTAGTCACCGAAGCGTATACATTATTAATAGGGGTTTCCGAAGCTTCGACTCGGCTTCGAAACAAATGTCAGCTTCGACTTCGCTTCGAAAATAATTCCGGCTTCTAAGCTTCGTCAATTAAAATATTGACAGCTAAAATACTCTATTATGGTCATTATTGCCATTTATGCATAGTATAAAACAATATTTATTTGTAAAAACTCCTAAGTAATTGAATTGTAAGTTGTATTAGAGTAAAATTAAAATTAAATATTAGTAACAATAAGTATGATAAAACCTTTTTTAAGTAATTTCAGTACATATAGTTCAATAAATAACAATATAATATATTTTTCTAGTGTAAAAACACTAACAAAAAAATATTCGAACTTCGATTTTGCTTCGAGAATATTTCACATAGGCCTATTCGATTCGATTTCGCTTCGAATTGAAAAAGTGGACTTTACACACCCCTAATTATTAATTAAAACGGACTAAAGAATGTAATATACAGTTGTAATAATTTTATTTCTGCCATTGTGGCAACATGATTCTCCTGTTTTCGAATAACGGGACTTTCTATGAAAATCAGACTGTAGTAGGCCTAGTATTTTATGAGTTGTAACCTTGTTTTTTTTTATAAACGCTAGCTTAAAATATCCTCGTTTTTAGGGCATCCCCAAACTAAGTTAAATAGAAGGCTCAACCTTGACCTGTGGCGGATACAATAGGTACTGTTTGTTAATTGTTACGACTTACAAGTAACATTTAAGCTAAATGTAAAATTTGTTTACTTTCCTTGGGCTCTATTTTCATTTTCGGCACTTGTACTTCTTTTTACGTCGAACATGCGAGCTTGAAACATTTTTTACTATTGTAAATTTCAGTATATGTTAAAAACATTTAGTTAATGCTATGTAAGAAAATGTATTTTCATTTTATTTTAATAATTTTAATATTTAGCACCGCGTCTTACTACCCGTTCGGGTTATACGATTTAAGTACTAATTACGCTAATGGATTAGGAATTGGGAAGGTTGAATTATAGGAAGTGAGCCCACATTTGCGTGAAGGGAGAGTGGGAAAACATTTAGGAAAAACCACCCCCAGTTCACCCGACCGAGATCCGAACCTCGATCTCCCCGTCCTCAGCAGTCGAGCTCAACACGACAAGAGCGTTAGCCAACTACGCCACCGAGGGGGGTATTTTCATTTTATACTTTTAAACAAGTAATAAAAAAATTAATTAATAACGTGTGTGTGTCCATTTATCAATAGCTTACTTGAGTTTTATCCTTGAATTAAAATATGTATTTTAAATTCTGAAAATTCTATAGCGTGGTCTAAGATAGAGACTAAATTAATAGATCATACCGTTGGTTTGGTACCTTTTGTTTTAAATGGGTCTAGTACTACATGCCAAACTAAAAAGTACAACCCAAAAAACATATGGGTCCCTTAAAACCAATAAAAAAACTTTTTTTATTAGAAGTAATTAAAGGATCAAGACAGCCTAATAATAGAATAGGAGACTTATAGAACTATGTTTCAAGATAGAGTTTACATGAATCTAAAGTTATTGTGTGAATAAGGTGAATTTTAGATATTTTTTTAACCATTTAGAATTTCTTTCCCCCCCCNCCGCCCTCGGTGTGAACCGTTCCCCTAATGAGATTGATTTAATTTTAATTATTTTTATTTGAGCTATTTAACCTGCACTATCAGAACCAACTTATTACATCTACCGATGAGAATTTCTATGAACGAGAGCGAAAGGGCCTACTAATTTTGCCAGGAATGTTATTTTCACAAAACTTCCAAAGGATCTTTAACATGCAACAATAAGACATGGGACCGACGATGGCTTTAGTTCCCCTCCGAAGGAAATTGTGCTACGGATTTTTATCGCTCAAGGAAAAATCCGTAGACTCCAGCCTGGTTTTGAACCCACAAACATCGGATTCCGAGGCGAGCACTTTACCTCAAGACCAACGAGGTTGATAATTGATTTTAAAATAGTAATATTTCTATTATTATTATAATGGACTGTCTGTATCAGTGGCGAAGCCAATGTTTGGAGGAAATGGAGGACAAGCGGGGCAGACGCCACCAACAAATCCGAGAATAATGTTAATAAAATCTGAAAACATATTAAATAAAACTGATATTCAAAAAGGTACGGTTACATTTGCCCCTATAATTCTCAATTGTAAAACAAAGTGCCCAAAAAAAAAAAGTAGTTCTATGAAATCCCAAATTAAATGTTTAAGTGTACCACTGGACCATATTTTTGTGTGTCAAAACAAAAAATAATAATAGGTATCTACTCACCAGGTAAAGGTATGGAGAGCAGGGTACGAGGTACCCCCGATTCATACTTGGGTCTTGCAATTAAACTCTTCACCCCACCACATCGCTAAAGTCACTTTAGCAACACTTCTACATCATTCTAGGACCAGATTCGAAACCAAAACCACACTCAAAAAACAAGTCACAGAGCAACTGGATGTATAACCTCAATACATATCAGCAAGTCCCAAACCTACTCGCAGCTCAAAACTTGACTTGTAGACAATTTCAATATTGCGTTTGAATAAAAACCATAGCTTAGACCTACAACTATTACAACCATAGCTAAGTCTATTTTCTGATAACACAAAGCACTTTGGTAGCCTATTTAGGCTAGAGTACAGTTTAACAAACAGTATGGGCTAAGCCAAAATAACGATTGGCATTCACGGTCAACGTCACACAATCACACGGAAGGTTTTTCAGAGTATTCCAACTTAATACGCGAACTAAGAGGCTTACATAAGTAGTATTAATTAAGAGTGGCGTTTTGTCGATTCACATATCCAATTAGAATTGATCTGTAGCCCCTATTTTCTTTTCAATACTCGATAAACACTTAGAATTTACAAATATCAACACACGCGACGTCAAAGGAATACCTAACAGCATGAAACTCGCTCACAGACTCGCGCAGTCGCGTATACTTGGATCAGCTTTGCTTCTACGTCAGATTCTATTGAACTCTAGCGCCAACGGTCCTTAGCGTCTAATACATCAACTACAAGTAAGACAAAACTTGTCTCGGATGCTCAACCGATAAATCAGGAAATGAACTTAATACTACATATTACTAAGGGGGTGAAAAGCTGCGAAAAAAATCCGGCTTAGACAGTTAATTATTGTCAATTATTGCCATTCTGGACTGTTTGTTTTGAACCATAAAAGACAATATTCATATGGAAAATTTTTTAAGTAATTTATTTCTAAGTGGCTTTATTCAAATTTTAGACTGAATATTAGAAACATTTGTGCAATAAGACGTTTTCCCAGTAATTCTAGTACATAAAGTTATATGAATAACCAAGCTATAATAATTTTTTTAAACATAAAACAACTAATATAAAATATTCGAGCTTCAGTTCAGCGTCGAGAATACTTCATTTATTCGATTCGAGTTCACTTCGAATTGAAAACGTGAACGTGAATAATAATAATAATAATAATTATTATTATTATTATTATTATTATTATAGCGGTGATTTTTTTTTTCATTTGTACTCTAGCACCAGCCCTCTTCACGGAATTTCAAAATTAATTAAATGAAATGTTTTTTCTTACAAGAAAACATTGTTAAAAAAATTTAATCTTCTAGAGTTTGCACTACCATTATTTTCTTTAAACGAAGCTGTATTAGATTAAATACTTTAAAAAATGTTTTATTTTAACTCACTGAAATAATAAAGGCCTCCTTCCTAAGAACAAATATTGTAAGCTTATTTAATCATTGTATAATGTATAATGTATAATGATGAATAATATTAGGGATTTTAAAATGATGTCACCAAATTCTCAAATTTAAGACTATATTTATGATACCAAAATGATTTATAAAGCTATGAAAAGAATGACGTTCTATTTATTTTAAATTTATTTTTATAAATTTGCTAGTCACGTTGAGGTTGAACCCTTTTCTTTGCAATTTCTATATTTTAAGAATAGAGTGCCAGTATATTGACAGTGCTTGCAGAAGATTTTCCAGGTGCAAGCGTATGTGGGTGGGTGAGGGAATATATTTTACCCCCACCCCCACCCCCTGAAAACATTTCTGCCGGTGCCACTACTAGGTTTTTTAAATTATAAATTGTCAGGGTTTATAAACAACGTTATTGCCAAGATTTAAAAATAAGGTAGAGCAATAATTACTTATTATTTCAGATTTACCCACCTCGGTGGCGTAGTTAGCTAACGCGCTAGTTTCGTGTGTAGCTAGACTGCCTAGTACGGGGAGATCAAGGTTTGAATCTTACTTGGGTGATTTTTTCAAAATGGCTTTCCACTATCCCTCCGCACAAATGCGGGTTCACTTCCTTTAAAATTCAACCTTCCCAGTTCCAATCCCATTAGCGTAATTATTACTTAAGAATGGGTTTCCGAACGGGTAGTAAAACGCCGGTGCTAAATATTAATATTTTAGATTTGTATTTGTCTCGGTTTGAGTTGATTTAAAAAGAGTCTCATCGTATCTCTGTAATGGCAAGTGGTAACTAACTTGTTTCCTGAGTCTTCTCATAAGTGGCGCTAGAAAAATGTTCTTCAATTTTGAGTCGAGCCCGAGCATCGACTATATGCAACAGATAGTTATTTTGCGACCGTGTTATTATGTTTACAGTTTTAGTGTAGGTAAGCCATTATGATAAAAGGGTTAGTCTTTGAATTAATGCCTGAACATAAACGTGCGCCGGGTATGGCTTATGGAATGTCAGTTTTTTTATCTATTTTTATTAGAACCGCGTCTTACTAACCATTTGGGTTGTACACTTATGTACTAATTACGCTAATAAGTTAGGGATGAGGAACGTTGAATGTATAGGAATTGTACCCGCATTTGCGTGCAGAGAGAGAGAGAGTGTGTGTGTGGGAGACAATTTAGGGGAAAACCACCCTCAGTATACCCAACCAGTATTGAACCTGGATTTCCCCGTCGTCGGCAGTCTAGTCTACTAAGAGAGTAGAGACCTAGACCATGCGGCTACCGAAGCGGGTGGGTGCCAGTTGAAAAGCGAAGGGGGCGGGTTCCAAGAAGACCCCACCCCTGAGAATAAGTTAGATTATCTTTAATAACAATAAATTAAAAACAAAGAAACCGTGATGTTTTATTTCAAAAGATTATTCTTTGAAAAATAAACACTATAAATTATATTGTTATCCTCCGGCTGAAAGGTACTTTTTTTTGTAACTCTTCAATAATGTCAACCATCGACGTTGTTTCTAAAAATTAAATAGGTACTTTTTTTTTTGTTTCTTCCGACGTTTTCTCTTATTATGTTGTTAGTGAGGGTGCCACGACAACTACGCCTATGTGCCTAAATACTGTATAAGAAATTTAAACACTAATACACGGACTGATGGGCAGAGAGGTACGTTTATTTTTAAATTGTGGTGTACGTAAATTTTATGTTCATTTAATTGTGCTTTTTTTAAAAAAAAATCCTAAATCCTTGTACAGTACCTTGCAAATCATGATAAATTATTCTTGAATTTTATAAAGAAAATAAACCCTTTTTGCAACTTGTACTTTTGTTTTATCTTCAACAAAGACAATAACCCTGCTGACTTTTTTTTTCTTTCTCAAATTTATGTTGAAAAATTACACCTGGCCAAGGTTTTTAACCAATCATTTCATTGATATACTACTGGACTAATCAGGTTCGTGGTTTGGAAATGAAGTTGGAAGAAGCAGCAGTTACTATCTTTCTGTACACGCGGTTGAGGGTAGCGTCGGGTTGAGAGTTGGAAGCTTAATGGGTCTGAGCTGTGCTCGGCCTTGTGGCGACTGCCCTGACCCGGACAGGACAAAAGGCTTACCATATTAGCCGGGGGATGTTCCTAGTCCGTTAATTTTTGCAAAGTGCTTCCTCATGGCGACTGCCCTGACCCGGACAGGACCAAAAGGCTTACCATCTTTGCCGGTGGATGTTCCTAGTCCGTTAATTTCAGCAGAGTGCCTTCTCATGACGACTGCCCTGACCCGAACGGGATAAGAGGCTTCCCTTCTTTGCCAACATAGGTAAAAGTTCTCTTCAGGGCGATTCCTAGGTTGTGTTTTAACGCCCAAACGCGTGAGTCCAGCACACACGGAAGTAGGAGGCAACTCCTCCTGACAATGGAAGTCTGGCCAAGGCATGTGGGCTTTCCGGTGATGACAGATATCGACGGTGATCAAGGGGTCATCGTTTCCTAAATTGCCCACCGCACGTGTTATGTGCGTGGCTACGCTCGAAGGATACATTCATGATGGGTCTGAGGAGACTCGCAAGGGGTGTTTGATCCCCATATAAGTGGATGCAAAACCCTGACACGGTAGGTGAATTTCCACTTTCAGAAAGTATCTGACTTGTATAAGGTGTCGGACTAGTGACGTGGCGGGTTCCTTAACGTACGCTCGGTTACGTAATCACCGAAAGCGGAGAAAACGAAAATTTTGAGTTCATCCACTTTAGCGAGACCGATTCAACTTCGGATATGACTCTCCCTCTGTGTCAAAATCCGACTTTTAAGGCTTCGATATTTATTTTTGTAAATAATATAAAAAATAATCACACACAAATAATTTTCAGCACAAAACAATACAATTCTGGCAGCACAGAAAGTCACATCTCGTTTGATTTAGTATAAACACGTGGTGGCGTTGCCAGCTTAGTCGCTTGAAAAATCGCTTTGCCCGCCACTCAAAATTCTACGTCTGACAGGTTATGTGTTCTTTATACTATACTAAACTGGGTGGACATAAACACACCACTTGCAAAGGACCAAAGCGTGATGCTCAGGTTTGTCGTTTGATTGATTCTGAGAGGACAGCGCTAACGGTTTCTTTCAATATTCTTGTGAGCAAACATGTGTCTGGCGCATAAGAATGTTATTGTTCGAAAATAGTGAAGTATTCAAATATCACACTTGGGTGACTAAACATTTACATTAAAGTATATACAATTTAGTTTCACGGGTAGTAGTATAAAAAAAGAGTAAAATCTTTGATGTATTAAAATATTTAGCTATCACCCGTGTTGTTTACATTCTGTAAAGGATACCATATAATATTTGCATTTGGCTATTAGTTTAACCATTTGTTTCAAAATAAGATAAATAAACCATATAATAATGAAAGTTCGATAACTATAGGCCCTAATGATAACAACTTGACTACATTTGTTTGAATGACAAACTTTGTGTTGTAGCCTTGTGTTCAAACGACCATTTAGGTTATAAGCTTGTGGGAGGTTTACCCAGATTTTTGTAGATATTCCGTTCCGTAAAGTCTTATTTCATGCCAGAATTCTACTTATAGAATACTTGGTAGAATAAACGACCTAATAGAAGAGTAGTGGGAAGTTCCTCCTGTAAAATCTTTATTCTACCAAAATACTACCCCGCGTTAGGATTCTGGTAAGAAACTTTCAAAACCAGCTTCATTTTAAAATCCTGGTATATATTAGTCTGCATCAACTGAATTAGAGGAACAAGTCATGGGCTTCGAACTTAGTTATGCTGATAAAACCTTTTATTACCACAGTTGTTTCATTTAATTATCACACACATTGATGTATCTCATATAATCATACAAATTAGTGAAATATGTCAAACTGCGGCATTGCCTTAAATGTGTGTAAGAGAGAAAGAGATACCCAAAAATTTCTTTCTCTCTTACACAATAGTGTGCAGACGACAGATCATTAATTTCAGCTGTAGATGGAAAAGTTACACTTTGACAAAAATGCAAAGACGTGGGGGAGTCGTGTGAAAGAACCCTTAATTTAACACCGTTAATTTAATTTAATGTTATTTAGTCATCAGAAACTTACCTAAAGCGGTCAACTTTTTGTGTTGCCGAAATTTACAAGTTTTTTTTTTTTGTACTGGCGTCACGTTTGTACCAAGAATATTCAAATTAGCATTTGGTACAGATTATGTTTTATAAAATATTCCATTAGCTGATACGGTGGTTGCTATAGCAACTGGTTCCAAGCCCCGCCTATAAAGAAGAGTTTTAAATTACACAATCTTGGATCTTCAATCTTCGATCGAATGATTTTTCTGTGTAAAACCGGTTTAATGTCTTACAAAATGTTGAGAATGTTTTGTAACACACGTTTTTCTATTTTATGTTACACTTAATGTAAAAAATGTTGCTGTGATAATAATAGTAATAATAGTAACAATTTACAACTTTAAATAAAGTCAGAGTTTAAGTTGTTCAGTTGAAAAGCCGTATCTGGTTACCTCACATTGCCGGTTGATAGTATTTATACTCTTATTTAAGTATCTATATTAGATCATACACTTTAAGTATTTATAGACTCAATAGGTTTTAGGTCCGTTTACGACCATTTTATTTTGATACCAACAAACTTAACAAAACCTAACCTCCATGATAATCGTGTGGAAGATTTGGCTTTTCTTTGATAAAAAGATAGTATTTGTCAGTTATTACGTAAGAATGGATAAAGTGAGAGTTAACTAAATTAGTTTTATTTAATAAAAAATGATAGAATAAAATATCCAGCTCCGTTTTAAGTTGTGTCTCGTGGTCTATACTATAAGTGTGCCACGTTTCAGCTTGTTAGGTCATCTAGGGCAGCAATCCTTAGCCGGGGAGCCGTGAAAGGTTTTTCGGGGGCCTCGAAAAAATATTTTACAATGATATTTGCTTATTACCGAAGTCAATGATCTGAAATTTTGTTTTGGAAGAAACAATTCGATGATCGTAAGCATGTAAGTACAGTAAATTCACAGATAGTACAAATAATCCCCATCTGTTTACAATCGCCATTAAAAATGTGGTGCCCTTTGTCCCTACTTATTTATGGGAAAAGAGATTTTCCACAAAGGTAAATATTAAAACTAAGCAGTGAAATCGACCTTGAATCGACTCCTGCATGCGAATAACATTAATTAATATAATCTAAACAAGAATATACTAATTAGTGTGGAAAGTGTTCAACGGCAGAGGTACTATTAAATACATTTAGATAAATTAATTTCAGTTTTTTTATTTGTTTGTTATTATAATCACTAAATAAAGCCACTATTTTAGAATGAATCCTAATAGGTAATTAATATCTTAGTAAAAACTAGGGGGCCCGCGAATTTTTTTTTATGGTATTTAGGGGGGCTAGTATTTATTATTATTATTATTATTATTATTATTAGCACCGCGTCTTACAACCCATTCGGGTTATACGCACTTACGCTAATGTGTAATGGTAGGATGATTGTGAGATGAAATGGAGGACCTACAGTTTAACGTGGAATCCGAACCACGGTGGCGGCCTGGCATTCCCCACATTCACGGGGCTAGTATTAAAAGGCTAAGAACCACTGATCCAGGGGATTATGGAGGGTGTTAAAAGATACACATATTAGGAAAATATATTCTGCAGATTCTTCAAATTTATATTGAAGCAATTAATGTCAGTTGAATGAAACTTTAATCTGGATTGCGGGTGAAGAGGAGGTTGAGGTTCGAACCTCGACAGATGTACTGAGGATGTTTTTCCATCCTCTCTTCACGGTGATGGGGGATGTATTTCCATTAAGTTTTCATCCAACCCCAATTCCTAAGTCGTTAATAACACTTGTGTTGAACGTACTAATAATAAAAAAATAATAACACAAAGTACTTTATTGACCTAAAAATGATTTATCCAAACTCTCTCAATTATTGAAGTGTATCAAATAAAACGTCAAATACATTATTTTTTTTCAGAAGAAAATACTTAAAATAAAACAAACTTGCCTTTATTTAGTAATATATTTACTTCTTTTTTTTTTTCAAATATTCACTCAAATTTGTTCTTATGAAACTCATTCTATGTGGATGATATCGATGACATTATGTCATTAATCTAAGTGACAATTACTATGGACCTTCTTCCCCCCCAACTCCGTCACTGAACATTTGTAAATGCATGACTAGATACACGTTCTAAACGTCTTAGCAGAAATAGCCATATATAAATTTTGACCGGGTGTATAAAATGGCCTTGAGTGGAATTCAACTATAATTGTAAATATTCTGTACGTCCTCAGGGTCACTAAATAGGCTCTTCCTTCCTCCCATGTTGTCAATCTTTTGAAACGAGCTTGGAAACGCTCCGAAACCAGCTTCATCGCCAGGGCCACAGCATGGCGAGAATTTCCTGTCATGGCCTCGGTCTTTCATGACTGATACCTTATAGGACGTAACTACCGATGGCTCCAACCCAGGATCAGCCCACGAAGAAGGTTGGACAGATATGTTGGTAAAGTGTAGCTCTCCATGGCCTACCCTTTGGTCCTTTCTTCCCGTGGGTGATCGCGACATAACATGTATGCTGGGCGCAGACCCCACGCTTACCCTATTGTCGTGCGCGCGCGTGGACCGGTGTCTCACCACCTTGGTGAACTTTTGATGTCCACAATACGGAGAAGTCCTTGGTCTTGGAGGGAACTTCTCGCAGATAAAAGTTTTTTGGATGGGCGCGGTAAGAGGCCTTCTATATATGTCGGTGTACTTGATGGTCGGAATGTCTAGGTTCTGGATGTTTCTCTGCAGCTGCCTCAAAGCTCGTCTCAACGGAAGAATCTCTCTCTCATAGTTATTGATCGCTGCAGTGATTATGTCCTCTCCACCACAGTGCTCCACTCTCCCCATGGACATATTTATGGAGTGCTGGCTTGACATCATAGGTTGTCCAACAAACATTGCGTTAGGCGGCTCATCTAAGCCAGGTGTGTTAGATCTCATCGCATGCTTTCGACGCTCAACTTCACAGTAGCTACAAGGTGCGTTTGACGTTCCTCCGGCGACTCCCATCGCTCCAAAAACCGACTCTTCCAATTTTAATATTTTAGGTATCATTTCTTGTTTCCGGCTAATCTTCTTGCATGGAGAAAAGGAAGACATAATCGGTTCGTCTACACTTTTCATCACTACAGACAACGGCTTGTATATGTCACAAAAGCAATCCAGACCCACAGAGGGCAATTTATTTGTTGGTGAGTGTATGGATCTCCTGGCCAAAATTTTCGATTCCTTGGTTTTGTAAAAGTTGTGAGAAAATACCAGTATTTTGTAAACTATGTTGGTATCATCTTCCAAGTTTTTCTTTGATTTTGTCATTTTTACTATCGAAATTTTAGGTCTTTCATTAATATCCTTTATGGTTTCTATAGGAAATATTGTCTGTGAAAGGTCTTTTGTTGACTTACGGATTTCCAAAACAATAGTTGCTTTCTCGGGAATGTATTTAGTGACATCATTCGGCTTTGGTAGTGAGGGTTCACCCTTCAGCTTATTAACCTCTGATAGCGGTGCTACTGATGTCATTTTTTCCCTTTCATTTGTGCTACGAGTCGTATTCGCCAATGGAAGTTCGGATGGTTGCTTGGATACCAGCTGAAGCGTTAAATTAAGAGGTAATGTTATTTTCAAATGCATTTCACGTTTCTTTAATGATTCCATTGATAAACAAATCTCTTCGTTGTCATTTTCAACTCTCTGAAGCACTGTCAATTTATCGAGGTCATCTATATTAAACGGTATTTCAAATTCAAAGGAGGTTCCCTCGGGTTTGATTACTTTAGATTGAGCCATTCTTTCAAAATTTTCAAATTTAACGAAGCACGTTATTTCTTCTGCCGTTTCACATATCTTTGATGAATCTAAAATTTGTTCTGCCACGTTATTTTGCTGGATCGGTTCGTGTGTTTGGACTATGGCGATACTAGCTATGGAGGGTGAAGTTCGAGTTATTGCTTGTGGAATCCCTTCTGCTTTAATGACTTTGCTAGAGTTTATATTTAATATTTCATCGTTTATATAAAATACTTCACCTTTCATTAATCTTTCTATTGGTATATCAACATCCTTATTGCTTTCTCCAACTATACGCAATGTCCGATTTTCAAGACCCTCTTTATCTAAAGGCATTTTAATTTCCAAAACAGATCCATCAAATTTGAGTAATTTAGACTGAATAACTTTATCGGAACCTTCATATTTCAATATGCACGCTAGTTCTTCTGGTTGTTCACTATCTAGAGGTGAGTCAATAATTTGTTCTGGTATATTCTTTCGATGTACTTGACCATTGGTTTGGACTCTGAAGATACTAACAACGGAGGTTGTAGGCCGAGACGTGGTTAGAGTAGGCTCTTCTCCTCTAAAAGGTTTGCTGGATTTCGTATTTAATGTTCTTTCTTGCACTTTAAGCACTTTAATTTTCATTGTTGTTTCAATAGGTTTAATAACATAATCATCATCCTCAATTATCTGAAGTTGTGTCGACGCCTCAAGATTCTCTATATTTAGTGGTATTTCAATTTCGGAAGGGGATTTATTAGGTTTGAACACTTTAGATTGGATGACTTTATTGGAACCTTTATATTTCAAGATTGGTTTTATTTCTTGCGGAACTTCATCTTCGGCGTGCAAGTTCTTTATTTTTTCCTGGGAATTATTTTGATTTCCAGGTTCTTTTGACTTGACTTTGATAGTAGCAACGACAGAGGTTGGGGGTATAGGTTGGACGGCTTGATTATAACCTTCATGTTTCAAGGTAAGCTTTATTTCTTGTGGAATTTTATCTTTGGAATGCGAGTACAATTTTTTTTCCTGGAAATAATTTTGATTTATAGGTTCTTTTGACTGAACTTTGACAATAGCAATGACAGAGGTTGGTGGTATAGGTTGGACGACTTTATTGGAACCTTCATATTTCAAAGTATGCTCTATTTCTTGTAGAACTTCATCTTCGTTCGTTGAGTACAATTGTTTTTCTTCTGAGTAATTTTGAAGTCCAGGTTCTTTTGATTGAACTTTGACAATAGCAATAACAGAGGTTGGCGGCTTAGGTTGGACGACTTTATTGGAACCTTCATATTTCAATGTAAGCTTTATTTCTTGTGGAATTGTATCTTCAACACGTGAGTACATATTTTCCCCCTTGGGGCCATTTTGATTTTCAGGTTCTTTTGACTGGACTTTGACAATAGAAACGACAGAGGTTGGGGGTTTAGGTTGGACGACTTTATCGGAACCTTCATATTTCAAGGTAAGCTTTATTTCTTGTGGAATTGTATCTTCAACACGTGAGTACATATTTTCCCCCTTGAGGCTATTTTGATTTTCAGGTTCTTTTGACTGGAATTTGACAATAGAAACGACAGAGGTTGGCTGTTTAGGTTGGACGACTTTATTGGAACCTTCATATTTCAAGGTAAGCTTTATTTCTTGTGGAATTTTATCTTCAACACGTGAGTACACATCTTCCACCTCGGGGTCATTTAGTTGTCCAGGTTCTTTTGACTTGACTTTGACGATACTAATGGTGGAGCTTTGTGGTTTAGTTATGGTTGGGGGGAAATACTCTACTCGAAGTAGTTTGCTAGACTCAGTCTTCACTGTACCGTCTTCCAAGATTTTGTACAATAGAATTACATCATCCGGTTCTAAGATATTGCCTTTAGAATCTGTAGTCGGAATTTGAAATTCCAAAGATGCTCCATCATTTTTGAGGATTTTTGATCTGATTTGTTTCACTGAAGAATGCTTTGAAATGATGTAGTTCACCTCTAGTTTTGATTCAATGCATTCTTTCTCAAAATTCACTTTTTTAACTCTCTGATCAGACAATCCCGTGCCTGCAGTTACATTGTCACCACCTATGGACCCATTTATCGGTAGAGATAAATGTGAGCCACCAGGTTCGAGAAAAGTGTAGAAATCTTTCTCTTCTCCCCCTTCTACAAGCTTAAACTTGAAAAGTTGCCTGCCATTAGAATCCAACTGCAAATCACTGTTACTTACAGGGATATCTATTTCAAGGGGTGAGCCACCAGGTTGAACTATTTTAGTGCCTGTCGAAGCTTCTTCCCCATCTATGCGGACGATAAATGTTATCTTCCTCATATCAGAAATACTGGGCATTTGCCCGATGGAGTTAGCATTTGTGGTGGAGGCTCCCCCACGCAGTCTAAAATTTGAATCCTTCTGCATCAGTCGAAACTTTTCATCACACCTTTCTACTCCACAAGGAATCACATTGATTTGTGCTTGACACGTCACTTCCTTAGGCAGCTTTTTGAAGTCTTGTGTGATATTAAAACCTTCCGAAGTTATAGGAATTTCAATATGTAAAGGTGATTTTTCAAGGGAAAAAGACAATGCTAAGTGTTTCTGCGTCACTACACTGGGAAGTTCTAATAGACCTATGATGTCTTCCGAGATAGGTAAAGTCATGGTCACTACATGATGGCTATCTAAAAAGTTCTGAGTTAATCTGAGTTGTTCTTTGCCATTGGTAGTCATTATGTAATGCTCATTCATCGCATTATAATAATCACAAGACATTGGCTCGGCATTTTCCACTGTCGAGATGGGCCCAACTTGAAAATCGAAAGAAAATGGTTTTGCATTTCCCAATATCACGTCTTCACCTTCCTCTTCAACGCCGTTTTTTGTAATCTTATAGATCACAGTAGATATATTCTGTTCTCCATCTTCTTTAGGTGGATCAAAAGGAAATGTAAGGAATACGTCAGCATCAAAGTTCCTTAACCTTTTGCTGGATATAATTTTCTCTTTACCTCCTTCTACATCTTTAAAAAAAACTGTAGACTGTGCTATGTTGATATCAATAACGTGAACAATATCTCCGATCAAAATAGGAGAAGGCGAATCACACAAAGTTGCTTTGCATAGAATAGTTTCATCTAGTAAAGGAAGTTTAACATCCAGTGGTATGCCACCCAACTCCAGCAACTTACTCGTTCTTCTTCCAACACCATCCTCAATAATTTCAAAAATTAGTTTTGTTAGTTTTTTCCCATCTCCTACTGACCCGAGACAAGAATTGGATATATTGGGGATGTTTAGGAAGAATGGTGACCCTCCTTGTCGTATAGTTTTGCTAAAAGTGGTTTTCTCTTGGTTGTCTTTCAAAAGTTCATAAGTGACTACCCTTTCAAACATTCCTTTTGGATCAACAAACAAATCTTTGTTAATGATCATGTTCACACCATCTGGTAGAATAGTCACACCCTTACAGCGCATTATTACCTTTGTGATTAAACCGGTTTCTCTATTGTTTATTCTAATTGTATGATGAATCATAGACTTCTCATCCAAATCAATGAAATTGAATTTTAATTTGGTTTCTACTTGGAATTTCCTTCCCCCAGTCATTGGTTGGCAAGATGGCGTTTTGCGGGAAACTTCTAAAAAAGTATCATGACCATCTTTAGCATTTGAAAGGATAAGATTCATTTTACCAAATTGCAAAACCATAGCGTTTTCCTTATCTTCATCAGGAAGATGAACACATACTGCTTTCTCCGAAAGAGCTGTAATCAAATCAGAATAAAACATATCGTTATTAGAGGCTACCCAATATATACCTTTGTAAGGCAGTTCAGAGCTACTTATTTCATTTTGACGGATAAGACTTTCTTTGTCGTAATTGAACAAATTCAATATTTCTGGGCACTTTTTAATTTCTTTGGAACTCACGCTCAGAATATCTGGTGTTAGATCAAAATTAAAACCATGCATTGTTTTATCATTGGAATACTCACTGGGTAGCTTAAATGGAAGCTCTCCCGAGATTGAAAGATGCTGTTCGTAGACTCGTCTCTCCCAATCTTCCACAAATTGAGACTGGATTTCGTTAGGTTTCACGATGAGGTCTTCTGTCCACATTGGCACATCTCCCACAGTCATATCTGGTACGTCATCAGGTTCGTCGATAAATGACCACGGGAATATAGGAGGTTTTATATTCATTCTCAACAACGCTGCCATATAAGGCTCGTAATAAGATGTTTTTCTATCGTGTATTAAAAGAACATTATCAGTATCAAATATAATATTATGTTTGGACAGTTGTGTTTTGTGTTCTGATTGTGTTCTTTCTGGTTTCGATATTTTTTCTTTTGGTTCTGATGGTTCGATTATTGAAGTTAGATTTTGTATATTGGATTTTATTGATGTTGAGAAATGTATAGTTTCTCCGGGAGTTTCATATTCTGTGATTATTTTATTTAATTGGTAAACCAGAATATCACGCATATATGAATGTATTGAAGGACTTTCTCTAGCATTATCGGTAATTTTAATTGGTATAAAACTATCCTCATTGCCATCTAACATGTTCTTGCCATCAGAGTGATCTAAATTAAAACCACGATCATCTTGCATCAGCGTGTCATCCACCAAAGAAGATATTGATTCTGACATCAGAAGATCCCCTAATATTATGTCCGTTTGAACTCCCATTTGCACTTCATTGGCATTCATTGATATTGTTTCGATTTCAAACAATTCTTCCATATAATCTTCGTAAAAATAATTTTCGTTTTTAAATATAAGTGACATGGCAGATAACATTCTTTCGAATTCCCCAATGTGGAAAAGAGGCTCGACATAAGGTTCATTATAAATCTCACTTTCCTCGTACACCAATGTGTCATTATCATCGATGGTGGAATAGAAATCTTCGTCATCTTTGTGGGACCTAGCATCATACAGAAGAGAGATAGGTTTATCATAAGGCGATATATCTCCCAGTTTTGAGCTATCCGTCGTAGTCCTGTCAAAGTCTTCGTCGTGGTATGGAGTCCACGAATTTACGATCACATCAGTGTAAGTCTCGCCCCGGATATTAGAGACACGCTTCATCAGGACGTCCACGTGTGTCGCCTCATCTCCTTGCCACGTGATCAGAGTTGTGGCGCCAATTCCCGCTGAGGCTTGGTCTATGGAGGAATGTATCCCAACTTCTGCTCTGTCCAACCCTTTGGACGCGTCAAAGCTGATGGGGGACATTTTGTTGATAGTTTATGAACGTTGTCAGGGGCTGCAAACGTGATCAAGATACATTATTATTATTAGCACCGCGTCTTACTACCCATTCGGGTTATATGCAATTACGCTAATGTGTAATGGTAGGGTGATTGTGAGATGAAATGAAGGACCTACAGTTTATCGTGGAATCCGAACCACGGTGGTGGCCTGGCATTCTCCACATTCACAAGATGTCTTGTCAGAGGTGAAGGAAGGGTTTGGAAATCAGATAAATCTGTGCCGGGACCGAGGATTGAACCCCGGCCGCCCGCACAGAAGTCTGACACCTTACCCCTAGACCACCAGGTCACCTACATCAGTATGTATTATCTATAAACCTAACATCGGTATACGTCTTAACGTAAATAACTCAAAGTTGACCCACTATTATTGTCAGAAACAATGAAAGTGAGGCGCGCATTCAAATTAAAAGTTGTATGTAACTAGACTAACAAGCATTTGTGATCTCATGCTAAAATTAGGTAGGAGAATAATATGAACATATCTTAGACTTATGAAATTAAAGATTTTTCCCGTTTCATATGGAACCAGTTTACAACTTAAACAATTCCTCCCCACCCATCTTCCCTGGCCACAATAGTTTGTTCAAAACTTATTGGGTCTTTATTGACAGTTTTAAACGTTACTAAGTCTACTTCCATCTTTTCATACACCAGGTCACTTGACTTTTTACTAGTGGCGTGAATTTTTACATGTTTACAAAAAATATTTTTATAATATAAGCTAAAAATTTCGTAGTAGTTTGCGATTAATATTGCATTAAAACGTGTAAAAACACTCAATAGTCATAAAAAGGGTAAAATAGAAATTTAGTAGAAAGCTATGTTGTAGGTGGAATAAATAGGGAGGTGACCTGGTGGTCTAGGGGTAAGGTGTCAGACTTCTATGCTGGCGGCCGGGGTTCGATCCTCGGTCCCGGCAAAGATTTATCTGATTACCAAACCCTTCCTTCACCTCTGACAAGACATCTTGTGAATGTGGGGAATGCCAGGCCTCCACCGTGGTTCGGATTCCACGTTAAACTGTAGGTCCTCAATTTCATCTCACTATCACCCTACCATTACACACTAGCGTAAGTGCGTATAACCCGAACGGGTAGTAAGACGCGGTGCTAATAATAATAATAATAATAATAAATAGGGCTTATTAAGTTTATTGAGAGTAAGTTGAGACTTTTAAAAATAAAACTTAAACGTCAAATGCTGACCAATAGACATTGTTAATTTTATTCTCATACGAAATGTCAAATCCAATGTTTCTTTGTAAGCAGTGACTATTACGCCTCAAGGAATGAGGGTAAGTGTTGTTGTTTTTTACATCCATTACTGTTTCCAGCCTGTGGCCTGGTTCAATTTTTTTTATTTAAGCCACATATTTTCCACTACCGGCTTGCTAAGCCTGTCGTAGCTTTATATGCTTTATAATCATTCTTAAGACTAGGACAGGCACAACATCCAGTCCCCAATCGTTAATTTATCAATGTGAAAGGGTAATAAACCCACATTTCACTAATTATACATTTTTAAGCCATGCCAGGAATCGAACCCGGGACCCTTAGCTCAGTAGGCAGACGCGCTACCGACTGAAATAAGGTGTCAGATTAAGTGAATTGTATTTTCATATAATTTGAGGTTTTTAACGTTCACTTTCTGAACCGACTGATTATAACAGCAAACGACTTATAAACTAAATCAAATCTAGAACAGACACAACACTCAGTCCCCCGGCCGTTAATTCATCACTGTGAAGGAGGAAACCTACATTTCACCAATGATACAATTTTCGGTCATGTCAGGAATCTAACCCGGTACATTTAAAGAAGTCAGACACGCTGCCGTCTGAGCTAAGGACCGAATTGTATACATTTTGATTATGTTATATATTATGTCAATAAAGATTAAACATATCTAGAATGGACTATATTAGTATTATTGATTAAAAAAATAATAGTAGGCCTTAAATTCATAGTAATAGGAAAAAATGTCAAAAGAGGCGTCTCCACTTAAATGACTTTATCTTCTGGGCATATCCGTCAGACTTTTCTTCCAGAAAACTGTCCTTGGGCCATTGTTAACAGATAATCAAATAGTTTTATCAATAATGACTCACTAAATGTTGAAATAAGGTCAAGGACGCTCAGTTGGTATATAGCAGTAATCGCCAGAGTATTTTTTTTTTCAATCTAGTAAATAAATTATCATAAGAAAGATACAGTTTAGTGTGCCGATTTTCGAGGCTTAGGATTTCTTCTGGCCTCCATATTGAATGACATACTTGTATTATTGTGTACAGGATCTCCGGTTTCATCAGTTTTTAGTGCAGAGGTTCTCTGTTCAGGGCGCCTTTAGTCTCACAGTATGTTTTTTTTAACGGCGCCCTTATGTCAAAAGATATACTTAGCAGCCCGTTTAGTAAGAAGTTGGGTCCAAGCAGCGTGTATTAATGTCCTTACAAGTAACAACTTAGTAGTTGTATGAAAACATTATCTATCTCTTTGATACTAAAGTTTTTTATATTCATTTCAGACACAATATTGACCATTATTATGGGTCTAAATTAACAAATAAGGACTTTAATAGAAATGTGTTGACCTGAAGATATGCAATCGTTATTGAAATTACAACAATTTTTTACCTAAAGTCGAAAAGATCACTCCCTCCATCCGTAAACCCTTCACCCTCCACAAACGCATCAACGGAACCACTGGGGCTTTGGGGTGAAATTGTAACAAATAAATTTTTCTCAGACAGTTTGTAATGAATACCTAATATATAATTATCTTATAAATTTTCAAATTTTTGAATTAAGTTTTTTAAAACTAAAATTTATATCTCTTGGTGTTTTATTAATTTGAGAATTTTATTTATTTTTTTCGTTTGGAGTACGTATTTATTAGTCAGTTTTTTTTTATTTTACTTTTACCAAAGTATTGCGCAATTTGCGCATGGGTTTACTAGTACTAGGGATGTGAAAAAAGTATCAATATTTTACTAATATCGATATTTTCCATTCGATACTAGTATTTTTTTTACTATATACTCTTACTTGTATTAGTACTCACATTTCGGTATCGAAAAAAACAATATTTTTTTTTTGCTATCTTCCTTCACTCCCGTTGGGACTAAATGTTTACTAGGGTGGACTGTGGAGGATGAACAAATTACACTATTTTTCAATTCTCACTCATTTTCTGAATGACAAGCAAAAAGCAACTCTAGCAATCAATCTCTTTTAGCTTCTCATAATTCATAACTGTTCTTTCATCTTTGTCAATACAGCCTGATGATGCCTGACGGGCGCGTAGAGACCAGCCTACTAACCCTTACTTTATCAATGTACACGGTCATCACAAACTAAACAAGAGAAGATTTTGTAAAACTCAATGAACTCATCCAACTAAATGATGCCCCAAACAGACGAAGCAGAAAAGTATATGTGCGTTGTTTAACCAGATAAAGCAGAGAAGGGTGTCTTTTCTTCTATTCCATTTAGCACCGCGTCTTACTACCCGTTCGGGTTATACGTTTTAAGTACTAATTACACTAATGGATTCGGAATTGGGAAGGTTGAATTAGAGGAAGTGAACCCGCATTTGCGTGGAGGGAGAGTGGAAAACCATTTAGGAAAAACCACCCCCAGTTCACCCGACCGAGATTCGAACCTCGATCTCCCCGTCCTCAGCAGCCGAGCTCAACACGACTAGCTTGTTAGCCAACTACGCCACCGAGGCGGGTTTTGTCAATTAGTTATTATTATTATTATTATTATTATTATTATTATTATTATTATTATTATTAGCACCGCGTCTTACTACCCATTCGGGTTATACGCACTTACGCTAATGTGTAATGGTAGGGTGATTGTGAGATGAAATGAAGGACCTACAGTTTAACGTGGAATCCGAACCACGGTGGAGGCCTGGCATTCCCCACATTCACAAGATTTGTCAATAGTTAATAATCTATATTGATAGAGTATATAAACGACTAATGTAGTTAAAAAGTCGCACCTCCTAGAAGTGAATTATGGAAGTATTTTTAAAAAGTTGTATAGCGAAAAAGCATCTTGTAAAATTTGTTTTAGATTATTAAAAACCATTATATTGTTCAGTGTTTAAATAAATATGAAAATATAATTATAATCATGATGCAAAAGTTGATATTACTATTACTAGAGAAGAAAAAATATTTTTCCAGATTAAAACTTAGATACCAATACTTACTGTTATCGATACTTTTCTTTCAATTCTAGTACGTTATCGATATTTATTTGCCGATACTTTTAATGAGTACACTATCGATACTTTTCTTTCGATATCATATCCCTAGCTAGTACACTAAAATTGAAACAAAAATAATATTTTATCTTATCATTAAATAGCTTCAATTACTTATTTATGGGATGTGTTCACCTTTTGGGCATTGACCTCAAAACCTTGGAATTAGATTTTACACCCCCATTCCCCTCATTTCCTATTCCACATTGATTTGAGCATGACACTTTCCAAAAATTAAAAATATCCCTAGCTGGGTAACCGCTGTGAACATTGAGGTATGTGTTATACATTTGATATTGAATAATCTCACATGTAAAATACATTTTTATTGGCTGAATAAATATGTTTTTCATAATCTTACTATAAATTTATTACTACACTGACTGATATCACACTCGCATTTGACTGGTAAAAAGAGGCTATACACTCGTTAAAGAATCTTAATTAAATAAAAAATAAAATTCACGAGCCGTGACAACTCCTCTCAATAAGGCTGGATTTACATCAGTGGTACAGTCACGATACAATCACGGTACAGTAACGATACGATACACTATTCTTTCCATTGTTTTGAATGCGACTTTTTTACATCGACGATAACACTTCGACCTCGATAAAGTCGAGATACAGTCTCGCTTTCACTACGATACTCTGTGAGACAATATTTTACCGGGCCACTATCGTTTCTGTAACATATCGTATCGCCAATGGAGCTCTAATGTGCTCTAGAAACACTGCCACGGCTCAACACATCGTCGAAACTCGATTGTCTTTAAAATGGCCAAAAGAAAAGTAGAAATCTCTGACTCTGGTCATGAAAAGGATAAGTTTTCCACTACATTCCATATATAATTATACATTTTCGAATAATTTATTCTCGTCGTTCATGAGACGGAGGTACAAAGTTTAAAAAAAACCTCTTCCTTCCACTTTTCTACTCAGCACTATTGGATGCATCCAAATTCTTTTCCTTTTTGCTGGAAGATTTTATTTCCTTTTCATTTTAAAGGCTTCAGGCTCACCATCCAAAATAAATACTTTAAAAGCTATCTATAAATTTGAAAAATAAAATTGCACGTGCAGTACGTGTTAAAAAGAGAGAGAACCCCCCCCCCCTTCCCAAATGAAAGCTATCGACCAAATGCGTATCATCCCTGCCTTGAGTGTATACTGATGCAGAATCGTTGATGTAAATTAACGTGATCATTACTGTATCGTAGCTATACCGTCATCGTATCGTTACTGTATCGTAGATATACCGTCATCATATCGTTACTGTATCGTAGCTATGCCGTCATCGTATCGTTACTATATCGTAACCATACGATCATCGTATCGTTACAGTATCGTAGCTATGCCGTCATCGTATCGTTACTATATCGTAACTATACCATCATCGTATCGTTACTGTATCGTGACACTACTGCTGATATAACTAAGGCCTAAGAGGTTTATAGAGAGGTAGCCTTGCCCAGGATACTCACTGTTTGGTTATTTCTTTGTTACCTTTCTCCTAGTACAATTGGTAAAGTCTACTCTGACGATGGGAAATCTGTATGTTTTAAATATTGATTAAAATTTTAGATCTTTTGAGACTTATGGTTTCGAGTATGTATCATAGTTACTGAAGACCCTATAAAGTGACAGTCTTTCCTTGACGGATTATTACACTATGACTCTAACTTATAAAACTTCACTTCCTAATGTAATCCTTCAAGGTAAGCTTGTCACTCTTCAAGATAAACGGAGTGTAAGCTTTTTTTATAGTTTATTATAAACTAAAATATCTGATATCGACACAAATAAAACAAATTGTAAAAAAAAACATATAATAATTATTGAAGTGGTAAACTATAAATGGGCATTTTTTTACAAACAGATATAAATTAATTATTTTAGTACTTTTACCAACTATTACCAAAGAATGTCAAGTTTCAATCATTGGAAAGTTGTCTATGATAAGTGTAGTTTAGCGACTGTCAGTCAATAGTTGTGTATTCCTACATGATTCAACATGTTCAATTACTGTACAATAATAATAATAATATTTAGCACTGCGTCTTACTACCCGTTCGGGTTATACGTTTTAAGTACTAATTACACTAATGGATTCGGAATTGGGAAGGTTTTAATTAGAGGAAATGAACCCGCATTTGCGTGGAGGGAGAGTGGAAAACCATTTAGGAAAAACCTCTCTCAGTTCACCCGACCGAGATTCGAACCTCGATCTCCCCGTCCTCAGCAGTCGAGCTCAACACGACAAGCGCTTTAGCCAACTACGCCACCGAGGCGGGTTACTGTACAATAGTGTTGGGTGTTTACTTTCAAGATATTTATGGCCTGACCTTATGAGGTAAAAACTATTTTTTTTTTATAAATATTTGGATAGATTTGTGATGTGATCCTGGAGGAGAATAGAGAGGATAAAGTGGACAAATCGAGTGCACATGATTCTACACAGAAAGGCTTAATGGATAGGTCATGTTGTGAGAATAAATGGTTTATAAAGTGACGTCATAGAAGGAAAAGGAATGGATAGGGGGACAGGAAGACCGCGAATGAAACTGATGGTTGATTTCAAATGAGGAAAGAAGATGACGTTAGGACTGATATATTAAAGAACCCTTACGGGTTGGTAAATATTATTATTTCATTTTATGTTTTATTTATTTAATATGTTTGTATATAGAAGTATAAGAATGGAAAAAATAAATCACTTAAGAAAGAAAGAAAGAAAGAAGATGACGTTTCAAGATATATATAAAAAAAGGACGCTGCAGATAGGATATTCTGTAGGAATCATTTCGGACAAAACAACGGACCAAGATCTATAACCGACTAAGTAAGTAAGCACTGATGCATACACAAGAACAGATGACTTAGAAAATATTATTATTATTATTATTATTATTATTATTATTATTATTATTATTATTAGCACCGCGTCTTACTACCCGTTTGGGTTATACGCACTTACGCTAATGTGTAATGTTAGGGTGATTGTGAGATTAAATGGAGGACCTACAGTTTAACGTGGGATCCGAACCACGGTGGAGGCCTGGCATTCCACACATTCACAAGTTGTTATTAATACACGTATTGTCAGAGGTGAAGGAAGGGTTTGGTAATCAGATAAATCTGTGCCGGTACTACGATTAGTACATTCAGGCGTCCTTTGGGAAACGGTATATTAGTACTGGCTAATCTTTATATTAATTAAACTACTAGGAATGTAGCCCAGACATACACACACACACACACACACATATATATATATAAATGTGAATTCCTCTGTGGTCTAAATGTTAGAGTTCCTGGCTAAAGATCCAGAGGTCCCGGGTTCGATCAGCAGCGTTTTCAGAGTTTTCTGTGAAGCAGTGTGTCTGGAAGGGGGGGAGGGGGGTCAAACTCGGCCTCGTGAGGACAAATGAGGAGCTTCGGTCTAGAAAACTTAAATGAACTGCCAAAGGGGGTTTATTGTGTTGACCACATGAGGCCGTCTAGCCAAATAAGTTGGCAATATATTCGCCAACAGAGGGCGGCCACTCGGTCGGTATGACTCGATTGTGGGCTGACGCCACAGTTATGTTTATATTACAATTAATTTCCATGTAAATAAAGTGAGCTAGATGTCATTAATTGTCAGTTACCAGCTATTAGGTTTTATTCCAAAAGATTACTTTACTGTCTATCTAATATACTTACACCAGGCTAGATATGATGGAAGTCGGTCGCCTATCGCCAGACTCTTTGACACGATGTTTGAGATGCAAAATAAACATGTTTGTAATTTTTAGTCAAATATTGACGTTATAAAATCAATATTCACCAAATAAAATCGTGAAATACATTTCTTTTGTAGTCAGAGTGAGTGAAAATTGGATATGTATTGTAGTTCAAAGTTGGTTACGTACTGAAATTTAATGTCACATTTTGAGAGTCACTGAGCTCCACCAAAACTCTATGGTTACCTGGAAACAGTATTACATGATGAAGCTATATTTTGAAAGAGAAAAATTCAAGATTGTTGAGTAGTTTGTCTGCAGCAAAAAATATAATAGTTAGCTACATTTTTTTTTCCCACTTTTAATTTTCCATGTTTACATGGACTGCACACATTTGATGTGAGTCTTTGTTCTATATGAAGTATGTTGTTGATTTTTGTCATTGGTTGTGAGGCCTACTGCAAAGAGAAAGGACAGTTCGTAGCAAAGAAGAAAGAAATTTTGTTTTGGGTAGAGAACGGAGAAAAATAGTTACTACTCATTGGGAATTAAATGAGCTGAAAACAATAGTTCATCAACCACTACAGAAACACAAATTCTTCCTATAAAACAGTCGTGTTAACTGAGTTGTCTATGTGAAATAAATCCGGAACTATTTTTCTTTCTTTTTTTCTTATTAATTTGTTTTACGATTAATTACAGTGAATTGTTGAGGAGTTTATTCATCTAGCTGTTGAACTTGAATCCGAATTGTAACTTGTATTAATATTTTTTGTTTGACTAGATTAAAATTCATAGTGTGTGTTTTTTAGAAACTTAATTGTAGTAATAAAAATATAAATTTATATATTTTTTCCTCAAATGGGTTTATATGAGTATTTTCCCCTTAAAGTCTTGAGAAATTTAAACTGATTTTAATACTATACGTATACATACAAAAAACAAATACTGCACTCCTTAGTTCATGAGTTACTAAGAGACGACTTAAAAATTTTATTTTATTTTTAATCAAATAAGGTGATCACATTTAAAAAATATTTATTTTTGGTAAATGAAAGATACTTTTGCGACGCCTATTCTTCAGTCGCGCAAGTTCTGATACCACTGACGTGATGAGTATCTGCGTGTGATCGTATCGGGTAAAAGTCTTCTGTAGTAGATGTTATCCCTGGTCCAGGTTGGAGTCAATATCATGGAGTTGTGCAGTGCCCCTCTCAGGAGCATGTCTGGCCTGGGATTCACCTGTGACCACTCCAAACCATCTGGTTTCAGTGTCTCCAGCACACTTTTACCCAATCCAGCACCTTGATTGTCTTCAGGTACAATTTCCTCTACGTGTTTCGATTCCAAGCTTCTGTTCATATATTCTGTGCCGGGAGGTGGTGGATGTTTACAGCTATTGACTGGTGTGTCTGGAGAAAAACTGGATTTATGGGTGCCATATCTCGTTCCGGGAGATGTCGAATATTTCCAACTGTCGACTGTGGTGTCTGGAGAAAAACTGGGTCCAAGGTTGCCATATCTCTTGCCTGAATATTTCCAGCTATCGACTGTTGTGTCTGGAGAAAAACTGGATTTATGGGTGCCATATCTCGTTCCGGGAGATGTCGAATATTTCCAACTGTCGACTGTGGTGTCTGGACAAAAACTGGGTCCAAGGTTGCCATATCTCTTGCCTGAATATTTCCAGCTATCGACTGTTGTGTCTGGATAAAAACTGGATTTATGGGTGCCATATCTCGTTCCGGGAGATGTCAAATATTTCCAACTGTCGACTGTGGTGTTTGGACGCAAACTGGGTTCAAGGTTGCCATATCTCATAGACAATTTTAAATGTCTCGAGCTATTAACTGAGGTGTCCGGACACAAACGGGGTTCAACTTCTACAATATAATTTTCCTCGATTCTCTTTTTGGAATTAGGGCTACTCACAGAAGGGGATCTTCTCCCTTGCACGTTAATGCTCTCATATAGGCCTTCGCTTTCCATTGAGCTGAGACGTCTTGAGTAACCGAGGTCACGTGTGGTTTTCTGTGGATTATATATTCCTACATGACTCATCCCTTCGTAATTTCTAATTTTACCCATTGAGTGATCATTGAAGATAGTATCATTTCTTGAAGAAAAATATTTTTTTGGTACTTTTCTATCTTGAGGACTAGAAGTACCTCCTTCCCTTGAGCGAATGGTATATCGCGGAATGTTCGCTTGAAACACATCTTGGTTTGGCGAGTAATCCCGTGATCCAGCGTAGTTTCCATCCTTAGCCTTATCCGAGTAAGCAGGGAGGATCATTTCATGTCTATTTGCTAATGGATAGTTTACATATGATTTATTCTCTGTCCTTGGTTCGAAGGATTGTTCAAGATGGGCGTGAGTTGGTATATTAATCGACTCGTAAAGGTGTGAGACTTTTTCATTTATGTTGGAGATTTCAGGACAAATATCTTCATCGTGATTTACTTTCGAAGGAAAATCTTCATCGCGTTTTGGTCTGCGGTTTCTGTCGTAAGCGTGTGGGAATCGGTCATACGTTGCCATTATTTCAGAATACTCAGGCTCCAGTTTGGGATAGAGCGCTTCAAAACGGGGGTGGTTTGGATTCAGAGGGAAACAAGTGCACGGATTGAAATTGATAACGGGTTTCCCACTATACCTTCCGGATATAAATACATAATCGGGTGGTAACATTGAAACGTAGGAACCTTTCTTTGGGGTCGAAGCTGAATTAGGTTTGAACTGGTGATCTGTTATAACTTTAGATGAATCGGCTGGCAAAGGCATAGCAGGCCTGTATCGCATCAGTTCTGATGGTCTTTTTAGAGACCACACCAATGGCGGATTCTTATCACTGTTGTTTTTATTTAAGGGCAAAGGGGATTTGGGTTTTATAAATGGAAGCTTCTCCATGTTGGAACAGTCTGCATGCAAGATAGTTTGAGCTATCGGATGAATGTTTTCACATAAGTCTCCTTTGGGTCCTATCGGTGCCGGTTGTTGTGAACCCAACTGAAAAGTTACGGGGTGTTTGGCTGTGGGGTCGATGTCTTTTTTCAAGCCAGCCAAAGGGTCTTTACTGTAAATTTTGGTCCTACCAGCGAGAAAAGGTATGCAAGGATGACAGCATCCTTGATGGTCCGTCACCCATTTGTAGCTGGAATTACCAGTTGTAAGACATTTGCCTTCTGTTCCTCTGACGATCGGCGCTTGATCTTGGATACCAGTCACTTGCTCGCGATTGAGATATTTCGACGTAGGTTGCGTCTTTTCTGAGCAAGGGCAAAATCCTCTTGAAAGATTCGTCACACCTTTAGAATCGATTATTCTCTTTACATAGAGGTTAGGTTTTATGTTTCTAACATTGCTCTTTTCATTTCTGCCCTCTTGACGATTTGAAATAGTTTGCTTTGTACCAGGTGAGATCATTTCTCGAAATGAGAATTTTTCATGAGTATTTAACTGTCCTTGGTTTACAGTAGAAAGCTTCGGATTGAATAGATTCGAACTAACGAGATTACCCACACAATCATTGTTGATGTTTATATTTGTAGACGTTATCCGTTCCACTTTCGCTTTGTTAGAATTCGGTCGGAGTAGTTTTGATCTGTTGTTGAGGTATTCCGATCTATTTTCTTTTGCATTTTGTCGCTCAATGTAAAGCTTCAGACCTTTTGCAATCGGTGGAGTTTCTCCGTCATAAGAATCAAATAAGTTGTCACCGTTGGAATAAGAAAAATATATTTTTTGTGAGTCCCGGTGATGTTTTCTGCTTGGATAACTACAGCCACTCGTGTGTTCCGTATGAGTGTTGCTGCTTCTTCTATAACTGTTGTCTCTATCGTATTTATCAAGCAGGTGAATTATTTCTTCTGGTAATGACTGTTTTAGTATACTCATACCAGATAACTCGGAGGAAGGTACTCACTTCATAGCTCGGAAACATATAGAACCGGTCTTTAAGAGCTACTACTGTTATGAAGCTGTAACTCTCATGCAATACTTGTATAATTATTTCTTAGGGCCTAATTATAATAAGTTATTTTTTACCCATGTGACTTAATTTGTTTGGCGTGTCAACACCTTGATATTTCCAAACTAGCTCTTTTTTTTTATTTTGACATGTTAATTTAGAGTATTTTTAGAATCCACAGACAAATTTTTATATTTTATCCCATGATGATTGGGTTAGATGTTGCCATGAAAACATCGATGCAAAAACATAACAATAGGTATGGTCAAAAAGAAAGTCAGCCTAGCAGAAATTTGTTAAAAGGTGTTTTAATAATAAAATTGTAGATATACAAGTTTATGTATCCGATTGACAAATAGCTCAACATTAACAAAAAAAAAAAAAANAAAAAAAGCTTAGAAATTGAAGCAAATAATGTCGAGTTATCCACCGCTTTTGCCAATTAACAAAGAAGATGATACAGGTAATATTTAGAATTAATATACCCTCATTCCACTATAGTAGATTGGAAAAACGTTTTGGTGAAAACCACCGTTAGTTGCTTATGTCACGATTTTATTTCGTATAGTAGGTTTTGATAGTTTAACTTTGATTAATTAATCATACTTTTAATGTATGCATTTATAGTAATATGTAATAATGTTATATAATTAATTATTAAATTTTCTCTAATACAATGAATACACTATTTTATTTGTTAATGTGGACCACACGTCCAGTAGCTTAAATATATTTAGAACTTGTGTTATAACACACTAAAGATATTGGCACGGACGTAGATTGGCTCCTCTCCTACCTTTCTGTTAGTTTTAGCCAATCAGGGACACCAACCCGGTACATTCTAACGGTAGCACTCAAAATGGAAAAGTTCCCAAAAGAACACCCGTACAATGAGTACTTCCCCGATTTTAAAAAGGTATGTATATTGTCTGCAACAAAAAAAAAATCATTATTACACAGTCCTTCTGTTTATATTTTAACTGAATCACACTGTCATTGTTGAAAAATTATTTATACAATCCAATTATCGTAGGAGACACAGTATTTAAACTTATTACAAACCGTATTTTACAAACTATTGTTCCATCTTATGGTGATTATTATATTTATAAAACTTATTTGGTTTAACTATATCTTGAATATGTAAAAATGAAATTATTACTTTACCGGTTGTTCTCTATGGTTGTAAACATGTTCTCTTACCTTACATGACGAAAAGTAACTTCAAGGAGTGTTAAAAAACAAGGTGCTTGCGAAGATATTTGGTCCCCTCCAAAAAAAAGGATTCAGATACTGGGGAGTGGAGTAGGTTACATAGTTATCAGTTACATAACCTGTATTCATCAAAAATAAAATAAAATCTCGCAGACTATGGTGGGCAGGAGATGAATGGAAGAATCTAGAACAGTGTTCAAGGTACTGACTGGTAAATTCAATGGGAAGAGACCATTGGGAAAACCTAGAGCCAGTATGGAGGATAAAATTAAAATGGTCCTGAGAGTGATAGGGTGTAGTGAGGTGGACTGGATAGAACTTGTTAGAGAGAAGGTTAGGGTGTAATGAGATGGACTGGATAGAACTAGATATGGATAAGTTCTTGTGCGGTGGACTGCTAGAACTAGCTCAGGATAGAGATAGGATGTAATGAGGTGGAACGGATAGAACTCAAGGTACGGATAGGGTGTAGTGATGTGGACTGGATAGAGCTTGCTCAAGATAGTGATAGGGTGTAATGATTAGGGGGCGGATTATTCGGCACCAAAAATATTAAAAATAGGCATAAAAAGTATGGAATTTAGACCAAAAAAATAGGTAATCAAGGTAAAAAAGCACACAATAGGCAATTTACCTACTATTTTACTACTGTACTTACTATTTTACTACCTACAGCCAATTCACATTGAAGTTTTTTTTAGCACCACGTCTTAATTCTCGTTTGTGTTATACGCATTTGTTGTACTAATTACATTGGTATGTTAGAGATTAGAAAGTTAGAATTTAGAAGAAGAGTACCTGCATTTGCACGGAGGTAGAGTGAAAAAATATTTAGTGAAATACACTGGACCAAGATTTGAAGCCAAGCTATTTGGCGTGGAAATGCAGAGCCATGGGAACAAACGGTTATCTTCAAGAATTGTTTAATGTTTTGCCATTTTATTTTCGGAAACGGTTTGTTCTAGAATGCAAACATGTTTATCTAGTTATACTTTTTATATACACACCTCCTCTATAATTTTATCAGTGATCAATTATCAATAATTTTCACATTTTTCAATAGAAAATTTCCGGCTGCATAGCAAAAAATAAGATGTAGCACCTAACAAACATTGGTACAATATCTTAGAAAAGGCGTTGAAAATATTACTATAAAAATTTCACTCGTCCTCGAGAAAACTGATATTTCAAACATATTATTTTTCCGTGATACATCTGTTCTTATTGGCGCGGAAGGATACTTTAGTCGGTTGTGAAGCCACGCCACGCCTTTCACCCTCCCGCCCAACGTCCCACAAAATAGGTTTTAGACTTGCATTCGACAGGACCAAGGGTCTTAAGATATACAGATGATTTAGCTTTGTTGGGTAATAAATAGTTAGGAAGGTGTGGCAAGAAAAGCAGAAATTTTACTAGAGACTAGTAAGGAAGCGTATAACCCGAACGGTTAATAAGACGCGGTGCTAAAAAAAATAGTAAGGAAGTAGGTTTATTAGTGAACGCTGAAAAGATTACGTATATAATCACACAGAGAACACAGATTGAGGACGAAAACTTATAGAATACTTCGAGCAATATATCATTTGACAGAGTTAATGAGTTTAAATATTTAGGAACGATTTTAACTAGCAATAACCATATTACATTGGAAATTAGGAAAAGAATAGTCGGTAAATGCACGCTATTGCTCTGTCAGTAATTTATTGATAACTCGTTTGCTGTCAAGGAATGTAAAACTCAGAATATATTAGTGTGAAACGTGGTCTAATACCTTACTCGAG